>JACVVK020000023.1:110000-337500 GCA_018292915.2 Batillaria attramentaria
AACTGTTGTCACTTTGGTTACTTTAAAGGTGCATGTCTAACTCTATGTACTGTGACGGTAGTTTTAACTGGTGGCTCAGCACATTGTAAGACAGTTGAGGACTGCGTTTGAGTGTGTATGTCATGCATATCTGTGTCCACTGCTGATGGAACGTCACGGACTATTTTATATCAACAGCGGTCTGGCTGGGGTTCAGAGTAACGGGTTGAGGCTGCACTGAGGCTGACGGTCGGACGTGTCTCCTCCACGCAAGCAGGCGCGTATCGTGTCGACGCCACTTGGTACCCGTGGACCACCTGACGAGTTGGGACTGAGTTTTACCTACGTGGGCCTTCTCCACCCTGAAGACGGCGGCGTCCGTTCCGGGAAAAAGGACGTATACACTCGTTACGTACTCCTCCAACTGTCAGAGACCAGGCCACCAGTATAGTTTCCCAGTTAAGGGATAGAGACTGTAATTATATCGTTTGTATTATCAACTAATTTTGGTAATTAGCCAGTAGTTACCATCAAGTCGCCTGTCACGTTCCGCGACAGACGGAAGTGCTGGTGCTGTGATTCTTATTGTATGTGTAAAAGGGTGTGGTGTAGGTAAGTGTTGAGTGTTTGTGGTAAAGATTCCGTATTGTATTCTCAGCGTTTTCTGCGTCCGGTGTTGTATGGTTGCGAGCGGTGTGGGAGCAAGTGGTTATTTGCGTGTGTGAATGTGTGTATGAGTTGGAAGGCAGGACAGGGTCGTGACAACTTACATACATTACATACATACATACATACATACATACATACATACATACATACATACATATATACATACATACATATATAATATTATGGGCATAGTAGAATGACACTAAACGAGAAATAGTAACGAAGGGTGGTCAGTGTGTCCCATTGCCGCCTGCCAGTATTTCTGCACGGGTAAAAATAAAGCTGACAGGAAACTGCGATCCAAATACACGTACTTGGAATATACATGTATTACACTGACACAGTGACCAATGTGATCGTGTCTCATGGGCACTGGTAAGGCGGTCTGGATTAATAAAACGGAAGTGACGTCAGCCGGATGACAGGAAGCAGCAATCCGGCAAACTACTACTATGCATGGCACGTCGGCACACACCCATGCTGATACCCAAAGCAAAGCAAAACAGCCCATATCCACCCAACAAGTCACCCGCAAAGCCGACAAAGCATTCGATGACACACGCCAAGAAAAAACTTGTCCTTAAGGGCTGACAAGCCATCGGGACGTAAAGCTTAAACATCGATCGACACACCCGTGTGCCCTGGAGCGTGAACACTGACCTGGAAAAAAATCCGCAGACCAGCAACTCGTAGGCACCAAATAATTTATGCGCGCAAGCGAAGACGCGTGCAAGAAGTGCCACTGACCACGCCCGGAAGCGTGGTGAGTCTCGCCGTAAAACAGCAGAAATCCTCCGCCATCATCACCATCGTTAATTAATTCGCTCGCGCCCACGTACCTCGGTTCACCCTCCTTTGCACCGACGGTCAGAAAACCCTCCCTAGCGACGGCCCAAAACATCCGCCATGATGGCTTCCCGGCCGGCCTCGCCGCGGCGTTAGCCAACCAGCCCCCGCAGATTGCATCACGTGCCATGCCTAGCCAATCCTCGGTTAATCCGTGACCCCTAAGAGTACCTGCGTTATGTGCGGGGCATACATAACAGTTAAGTACATAGTTTTGAGCTATTTCAGCACGCGAGGTCGGCACGGCGGACGTGGCAATAGTAGACCATTACAACTGACTGCGCTTTCCGGTTCGTTTTTTTCGGCATGCAACTTGTCGACATGTCTTGCGTCTGGAAAAAATTGTCTGTTTTTGCCGGTCGGCAACATTGACTCGAACGACTGACATTACTAGTAGGAGCCACAGAGCGTAAAAAACAATTGTTCAGTGACCCATGACTCGCAGCGACTCGCTGAGCGCGTGACAAGCTGACTAGGTCTAACGCGCTGCCTCGTGCGAGGCCGCACACAGCACGCGGGTGACGTCACAGTTCCCTAATGTTTGGCCACCTGCCAATTATTGAAAAACGGCTGGTTGACATTAGCAGGAGCCACAGAGCAGAATAAACAGCTGTGTTCTGTGACCTGTGACCTGTGACCCGCAGCCACTCGCTGAGCGTGACCGCTGGTGACGCTTGACCGCCTGCCAATTGAAAACGGCTGATTGCCTTATGTAAGGTGTTCAGTTTACCACCGATGGGAACTTCTTTTTGCGAAAACTTGAAGTCAGCGTAGGTCAAAGCGAAAAAGCAAAATTAAAGCCAGCTCTTAACTGGGCACTGCGGAGTGCCACAGTGTTGTGCATACGTGTGACACAGTTGTGATTTTGAGGTTTTCCGCCGCTGTGGTCGCGTTTGGAATTCACTTCCTCTAGGTGTCCGTCAGTCTCCATTTTTCACAGATTTTAAAAACAAACTAAAAACCCACTTCTTCCAGACAGCCTTCTCTCCCTCATAGTTAATCACATGTAGCTGCGAAATGGCCTTTGTTGCTTGCGCAACTCTATCCGTCTGTAAATACCCCCCCCCCCCCCCACTCTCCCCCAGCTCATTTTATCAAGATCCCAGCTGTATGTTATGAAAGTGGTGTGTGTGTGTGTGTGTGTGTGTGTGTGTGTGTGTGTGTGTGTGTGTGTGTGTGTGTGTGTGTGTGTGTGTTTCTCTCTGTGTGTGTAATTGTAGAGCGCTTTGAGCCAGCGTCTATTGGGATACTGCGCTATATAAAAGCAATTTATCATTATTATCATTATTTATCATGAAGACCGACTAGGGTTTTACGTCCAAGGCACCTAGGTGATTAAGGACGATAGTTTTTATTAATTTTACGACTTTCTTTTTTTCTGCAAAGGAAGGTGCTGGGCGAGCGCCGAGCGCTCCTAGCCCGGGTGGGCCAGGGCCAGTGCTTTAAAGAAGCTCCATCCTAACCACGGTCCTTATCTGTATATTTTACAGTTTATTGTTTATTATCAAGAATGGTAAAGTCCATTATTATCAAGAATGGTAAAGTCCAGGACCACCCTATAATTAAAAATATACTCAGGTGTTAAGACTATTTACTAACATTAAAGATATTTACAGCGTAAGAATTATTTCTAAGAAAAGGTATAATAAGTTAACTGAGATATGGAAGGGATAAATAACAGTCTCTTGCAACGGCAAGTCTGCAAAATGGCGAATTTCTGTCAAAACTTCAACCGTTGAGAAATGAAGTTTCATCATCATCGTCATCATCATCATCTCTGTGTGTGCGTGTGTGTGTGTGTGTGGGGGGGGGGCACTCCACTTAATCCGCTCTTTGAGATAACAAAACAGTTCGACCGTTTGATTGCTTGTCGTATTCTGACCTACCTGATTCGATTGAATGAGTCGCTGGAGGTTGAGGAGCGAGACGTTTCGGTTGGACTGGCTTTCCTGACTTCTAGCTGATTCAACCACCTGCTTCTCCTGATTCCCTGCCTCTGCCGAGGGCGTGGGTTTCAGATGCTGGAACGGCTTCCTGCGTTCGCACCAATCACGGGCGCCGCCTGTTTCGTCACAGCCACGTCACTCGCCTCCTGGGTGGCGTTGATGGCCAGGACGGGGTGGGGGTGGTCACTTGCTGCTTCTCCTTCTGCTGGTCGATCCTGGTCGGCGCCTTGAGGTTTCGTCTGTCGAGGAGTGGGTTCGTCCTCAGACTCAGAAGACGAGGAGGAAGACGAGGAGTCAGTCTGCGTGGCAGACGACTGTGACGGTCATCGTTCCGCGCAGTGGAGGAGCCGGACTCCTCCAGTGACTTCATCCTCTCCAGTTTCTTTGCTTCTTCTTTCTTCCGCTCTTCCTCTCTTTGGGCTTCCTCCCTCTGCCTGGCCTCTTCTCGCGCGCGCTGTTCCTCTTTTTGTTTCGCCTCCCTCTCCCTCTGCTCTTCCAGTATCAGCTTCTCTCGCTCTTTTTTGGGCTCTGTATCTCTCCTGTTCCCGCTCGTGCTCGCTATGTCTGGAGATATCGCCGTTACTGAGCTCTGCCGTTTGAGTTCGGCTCTTCTGTCTTCCTCCCTCAGCGCTGCGCTCTTCTTTCTTCCTCCCGCCGCTTGTCTTCCTCTCGTCGTTTCTCGTTCTCCATTCTTATCTCTTCTGCCCTTTTCCGTCTTTCTTCTTCTCGTTTCTGTTGTTCGTAGCGCTCCTCCTGGCGTCTGGCTTCCTCTGCCCTTCTTTGCTCCTCCCGCTCTTGGTCTCGCTTTCTCTGCTGTTGAAGCTGCTCTTCTTCCTCCTTCCTCTTGATCTGGTCTCTTCTTTCCTTCTCCTGCCGCGCACGTTCCTGTGTAGGGTTACAAACTGGGAGGTAGTTATAATAATAATGATAATAATAGGTAGGGTAGGGTAGGGTGGGGGTTTAGCGTCCTTTTTCCGCCACATAAAGGGTGATATCAAACACGGGGCAACGAGAAAAAGGCCAGCACAAGTATCTGGCCCCAGTCGGGATTCGAACTCACGACCCGAGCATTCAAAGTCCAGCGATCTGCCATTCGGCTATCCCGTCTCCAATGATGATGATGATGATGATGATGATGATGGTGGTGGTGGTGGTGGTGGTGGTGGTGGTGGTGATGATGATGATGAGGAGGAGGAGGAGGAGGAGACTGAGACAGACAGAGAAGAGATGACAGGGGTAGAGGGCACACCGACCTCCCTAGACCGACCAGATTGAAGTACATGTACTCATACTTTTTTCCCCCCTGACCTGTTCTCTTTCCTCTTTGTCCAGTAATTCCACACTAACGACGGCTGTTGTTTGTCGTTGTTCTTGTTGCTGACGACGGTTTCTCTTGTCGTCGTCGTTGTCATCAGACCTTGATGACGACGACGAACCAGAGGCTTTTCTCTTCCGGATCTTGGTCTCAGCTTCAACATCTTGAGAAAAGGAGGTAAACAAAGTTACATGTATTACATTTTCCGATCTGATACAGTGACGGATGATTTTATCAGTTTCATGGAGAATAATTTTCTTTTTGTGGCAGTGATTTTTCCGGTTGTGTGTGTGTGTCTGTGTGTGTGTGTGTGTGTGTGTGTGTGTGTGTGTGTGTGTGTGTGTGTGTGTGTGTGTGTGTGTCAGTCTGTCGACTGTCTGTGTTTGTGTTACGATTATTTGTTCGGGTTTTTTTGTTGTTGTTTTGTGTAATTGTTTGGGTTTTTTGTTTGTTTGTTTGTTTTTTTGTTTGGTTTTTTGTTTGTTTGGTTTTTTGTTTTGTTTTGGGTTTTTTGTTTGTTTGTTTGTTTTGGTTTTTTTTTTTTTGGTTGTTTTGTTGTTGTTGTTGTTGTTTGGGTTTTGTTTTGTTGTTGTTGTTGTTTTTTTTGTTGTTTTTTTTTTTTTTTTTGGGGGGGGGTCCGTTTTCTTTGCTGGTTTTTATGTCAATTACGTCGAAGTGTAGTTTGGTGGTGTAGCCTGGTCTGGTGTTATGTGTCGTGTTGATTTGCCTTGCACTGCGTTGCGTTGCGTTGCGTTGCGCTGCGGTGCGGTGCGGTGCGTTGTATTGTTAATCTGCATTATTATGTAACAGGAAGTGCATGTGAGAAAGATAAATATTAATTCTCTTACTCTCCATAGACAGGACTTTCGACTTCTTCTGGTCGTCCTCATCATCCGACGAGTAGTCGTCAATCTGAAGAGAAAAAGAAATGTTCCTAATTATTAATATTAGTTTTTTTTGTTTTTTTTTTTTAGTACTTAATGACCCATTGCAAATATATCAGGTTGCCGGATAGGAAGCGCGTCGCCGCGGTCCAGCGCCACCCACCGTCCTTTATCTTCACCTGGGGGAGGAGGGCAGCCTTGACCTCTGGAAAAGGTCATCTAAACTGAATGCACAAATTTTCACAAAATGCATGCGTTGCTATGTCCCAAGCTTGGGTTGCTTGATGTTTGTGGTTGCTGAGCTGATATTTGAGAATCTCTTGAAGGCTCTGTGACCTTGGCCTTTGAGAAAGGTCATTCAAAATGCAAAATGTTTGGAAAGCCTTAATTACCAGCAATACCGTTGTACAGAGTCTGGTGTTTGTGTTATTCATAGTTGCTGAGGAAAATCTAATGTTAAAGTATGTCACAGACAGACAGACAGACAGACAGACAGCGGGACAACAGACGAGGGAGGGCTATAAAGTACTCGTATAACACAGACTCTCTTTGCTACAAGCTTGATTCAAAATACTTCTGGGACATACCTCTCTGCAATACTACTACTACTACTCAGTACTACTACTACTACTAATAATAATCAAAATCATACAAAAATTATGTTGATCTTCTTCTTCTTAGTAGTATGTATGTATGTATGTATGTCGGCTTTTACATACACCGTGACTGAGCTGATTGCGGACCTGTATTATTATTATTAAGATCTATGTCGGCTTTTAAATACGCCGTGAGCTGATCATCATAATTATTATTATTATTATTATTACCTCTCTGCCTGTCCCGAGTATTTCAGCACGAGGTGATTTCCTGGACTGGGGGCGGTCATTAGTCCTCGGCGTGGGCGGGGATTCGTACAAAGTGGGCGGAGCCAAGTCCCCTTGGCCTCGTTCCTGCTGCTGCTGGCCACGTGGTGTGGGCGTGGTTGCCTCCCTCTCCTCCCCTCTCGGCTCAATGGGGTGGAAGTGCTCGGCCCTGCCGCTGTCAGCTGTTGAAAACGAGGCAGAATCGATGCAAGTTCAGGACTGTGTGGGTTGGCTGTGTTACTGCAGGTACTACCAAGAGCTAATGAAGAAGAGCCAGTCACGTACTATAAGTATGGGTTGGCCTAGATAGAATTTACCCTCATAAGGGCATTTGCTTCGCGGACTGACGGCTTTCGGACTAAACCGAACTAGCATGTGCTTTATGCTGGAGAGCACAGGGGATATGCCTCTCACGGCGGAGTAGGTTTTATGTATGCTGTCGTCTGCGAAGGTGGAAGGGATTTGGATGACGGTGTCTGTGCTGTCCACGTCGGATGCATTGAACCTCCAGTGTATGGGTTGTTCCGTGCAATATGGTGGTGCATGTCTCTGAATGGTTTTGTCTGAGATGCTGTGATACTTGTGTTTTCGTACTGTTTTAGTGACCTGATCCTAAGTACACACACACACACACACACACACACACACACACACACACACACACACACACACGAACGGACACAGCTTCTGTCTTTCCGCGTGTGTGCGTGCGTGCGTGCGTGCGTGCGTGTGCGTGTGTGTGTGTGTGTGTGTGTTTTGAAGAATCACAATTCCAGAGACATTTCCAATAAATATTTTTCGCCCGGACCTGCAACGATAAAATGTATTTTGTGTGTGTAAATCGAATGATGCATTTCAATTCTGCAGTCACTGTCTCGGTTCATCACAGCGACAAATACGACTTGTCCTTCATAGCATTGATGTCTTTATTATTATTAAAATTAATAATTCTTACATCATATCAACACATCATTTGCACGAAAATGTACACCGAAAAATAGTACGTTGGTATAGGGTTAACGTGCAAAACCATATCAAGACTGAATACAACAGAAATTAGATTAGCCTCTTTTTTTTTTAAACAACCATACTCTCTCTCAAAAATTGTCATGTTGTTTTGTCAGTTGCCCTGTAACTGTGTTTAGAGTCTCACGTGTATTCTGGTCTGTCTCGAGCCTTATTCTGGATAGCCTAGCCTGTCAATAAGTGTTAAAAAAAATATACAATATTATAAACTGAGTATTCAGCGTTTGGAAGGGACAGACAGGTTAGGGTGGGAAATGGATAACATAACGTAAACATCTGTCGCTCCAATCGGGATATAATTAGTTTGTTCTCACAACCTGAGGCTGTAACCAGGCCCTCAGGACTGGGTCAAAATAATGAATTGGATTAAGCCTCCTCTTAACTGGGCACAGCGCGCGAAACACACATGTGCACATCACAGTCGTTGCGCGCGGTGTGTCTACTAACTACAAAACTGAACACAGCTGTGCTCGGTGAAAAACCGATTGAAGCTGCACTGTCCGCCACGTTTGCGCGCCGAGTGACGTAGTACAGCCAATCAGAATCTGTTGTGGAAACCACAGTCACAGTTGTGGCTATTTGAAATCCAGGTTGCTGCGATGACGCCACAGCAGCGGAAACCCCCAAGATCACAACTGTGTCACAGCTGTGGACAGCACTGTGGGGCTCCGCAGTGCCCAGTTAAGAGCCTGCTTAAGTTAAGAGAGTATAGCTCGAGAGCCTGCGCCAAACCAACCCCTGCCCACTACATGACTAGTTAAAAAGGAACAGCCACTGCACACCAGTAGGAGCCACTTCAAGCCACTATTACACAAGGCGTGGGTCTTTCCCGATACGCCCGAGACCGCTGAAGATTGCATAATAGTGGCTTGAAGTGGCTCCCAGTGATCTAAAGATTTCCATTAAGATTGCGATATTCATGGGCTCTTACGAGATAGCTTACTCGTTAGACAAACTACAAGATTTACGCTTGGGTGTGTTGAGATGTAGGCATGTTCTCTGTAAAGGTCTGTGGCAAATGGCTCCATGAAAACGTCTACATTTTGCAAAATGCGTGTGAAGAGGTTGAATCATGTATTCTGCCTCACATTTAAATAAACAAAAATAACTGCAGAGCCATCCGAAAACGTGAGACTTACAAATTAACCTGATGCAAACGAAACGTCAAAAAAAATCTTCGGACGGAATTTCAAGTGAAATCTCGAAGAGAAGAGAAATTGTTGGCGAGAAAATTCAAACAGTTTCTCTGAGCTGTTGACTCCATGGGCATTAGAATGAAACAAGTGAAATGTTTTGGCAGTTCATTCAAATATTTACACTTGACATTTGACGTACTAAATGGTAACAAATCATATGAACAAATATTGAAAAAAAAATTCACATCTACGTACAAAAGATGAAAGAAAGTAGCTAATGGTAAGTCTACCACTTTTACCGTCACAGGTTCTATACAATGTCCAGGCCATGTGACGTCATCAGGAAAGAAAGTTTAGCCTGGAACGCCTTCAGATACACGTACAATGTAATGACTAATCAGTTTTCTGTAGTCAGTCAGTCTCAGATCTTGAGGGGTGAGTGAGTGTTTGCTTTGCGACGTAAAAGTCTGCAGTCTCAACAAAAAGCCGCAAACAGTTTGTTATTGTTGTTGTTGTTTTTAAACTATCCGGCATAGTTCGTATGCATAGTTAGCGTCGACGTATGTGGGTTTTTGTTTTTATTGTTGTTGTGCGTGTTCGTTTCTGTTGTTGTTTTTTCTTTCTAATGCCCCTCGTTGGTCAAGAATACATGACTTGACATTGACGCGACATGCCTTGACCACGTACAGTGCACAGTCAACTCTTTCACAGTCACAGGGTTTTCAGCGCCTTTGAAACTCCCTACGAAAGCCAAGCGCAGCATGATTTCACCAAACTCAGTTTGTGTTTTGACTCTGAGCGAGAAGTATCGCAGTGGCTAGTCTTCTCGCGCAGCCGCAGCACACAACGCCCGCTAGGCACTGTAGTGATGTGTCTCGCTCAATGACCAATAGCACAATGAAGTCACCGCAAGCTCACGCTCTTGTTTCATAAAAATCTCTAAAGTGCTGAAAACGCTGCAACTGTGACAGAGTTGACTGTGCATTTAGCGCAGTCGTAGATTTTTTTTTCACTAAAGAACAACACGCTGTTTGCGGCTTTTTGCTGAGAATGCAGGCCTTCACTGTCTTCTGTCCATGGCAAGGCTGATTTAAAAGACCGAGGCGCTGGGATAACGCCTGGACAAACTTCAGCTCTGTTGGGATTCGAACCCTTCGCCTGCCGACCTCCGGTCCAAAGCCCGAACGGTTGTGCCAACAGACACCCCCTTGATCCTCCCCATCAAGGACATCAGCTATGAAGGGCTCGCATTCGATCAACAGTAGCGTTAGAATCACAAGTAAAAACAAAATCGACACTAGCTGTAGAAGTGTTCATCTCGATCCCAGTCCCCCCAAAACGGGCATCTATAGGGTTAGCAGCTGCTGCTCACATCAACACGTGCGTTGGGATACTGTACAGATCCTTCCCTTTTTCTTCCTCAATCACCATGTCCTCATCAACGATATTCAGGTCAATATCAAATTCATGTTCAGGGGCCTGACCAGTCCCAGTAGTGTTGACGTCATTCAGAAATTCAAGTTCACGGGCTGGGTCAGTACCAGCAGTGTTGACGTCATGTTCTGAGCCCTGATTCTTATCAGAACTTACGATGTCCTTGTCTTTGTTAACACCTTCACCAGCCTGTTGGTTTTCTGTGCTTGAGTTATTCGGCAAACCCACGCCACTCTCCGCTTGTTCGTCATGTGACTCAGGATACGTCACAAGAATGGTCGGGGGTGTGTCGGTAAAGACGTGGGGGGTGATGACGTCAGACGACGCTGTGGTTAATGCCTGGTGGTTCTTCTCCTCGCCGGCTTTTGTCGTCGTGCAGAGATCGGAGACCGGTTTCTCCTTCTCCCCGGCCAAACTCTCATCTAGTCCGGGAGAGGCGCCTCTGTTGGACGTACCCTTCTCACGTCTGAAGCCTCGTTCTCCGACTCCTGGATGACGTACAAATCCGACGGCCCTTGCGCGTGGGAAGGGATGACGACGACAGGTGATGGAGGTTCCTGCGGACGCGACACGTCCCTCTCCACCTCCTGTTTCAAGGCCTCCAGGTCCTCGTCCTGGACAGAGTGATCCTGTGGCAATGGCGTGGACTGTCCCGCCCTCATGGCTTCTTGCTTCGTGGCCATCTCCTCTGGCGTGGCCGGTACGGGGGAGCTGTAGTCGCGGGCGTTCTACGACCGTGGTCGTCCGACAAGGGCTCGGATCTGTGCTGCTCCGATACGGTGTTGTCCGACTTGTGTTCCTCTGAAATGGACTCTGAGTTCTGCTCCTCCAACACGGGATCTGGTTTGTGTTCCTCTGGTTTCAGATCCCGTGAATCCTGCTCTGGTTCGTGTTTTCGATCCTGCTGATCCTGGTCAGCTTGTTATCTTCTGGCTTCTGAGCCTGTGGATCCTGCTCAGGCCTGTGCTCTTCCGGTTTCTTATCCTGTGGGACCAGTTCAGGCTCACGTTCATCTGCTTTCTGATCCTGTTGAACCTGTTCAAGCCTGCGCTCTTCTGGTTTCTGCTCCAGCGGATTCTGTTCAGGCTCGCGTTCTTTTGGTTTCTGGCCATAATAATCCTGTTCAGGTTTGTGCTCTTCCGGTTTCTGTTTCTCTGGAGCCTGCTCTGACTCTGGTTCCTCTCGGCGTGTTTCAGAGTGACGCTGCACTGACTGGGGTTCTGCCTTACGTGGACTACAGCTGGAAGATGACGACTTGGACCGCTGGGTGCTTGAGGACGTTGACGAGCTACTACTGCTACTGCTGGTGCTACTGCTGCTGCTACTGCTTGTGCTGGCGTCGTCTTTCTCAAAATCACTGTCGTCTTCATAAGCAGCTTCTGCGTCCTCTGCTGCGGAAGGCTGAATGTTGGTCGACGACTCAGGACCGGCCTGCCCGTTACCGGCATCTGGTCTGCTGTCCTCTGCAAACACTCTTATGCCATCCTCGCCTTTGACTTCGGCTTTATCCCCAGCAGAGTGCAAGTCTCTTGTGTCACTGATCTTCTCGTCTTCACCCTGATGTGTGCTACTCTTCCTTCCCGTGTCTCTTGCTTCCTGCTTGTCTTCCCTCTCTCTGGCCCCTTCCTTCTCCGCCGACTCGTGGAGCTTGGCCAGATCCTCGTCGCTGACCCATCTGTCAACTCGCTGTAGGGATTCTGCATCAACAGGGACGGTGAGGCTAGAACGTCGGCGCTCTCTGTCGTAGGACACACTGCTTTCTCCACCGCTCTCCTGGGCCAAGTCACGGTGACGTCCCCACTGACGCAGTCTACGGGTTCAGCCTCTGACAACACGATACTGATGACAGACTCGCGTTTCGGTGGATGGCTTTCACTGCTGCTCGGAGGTCCGAAGTTCGTGTCTATGTTCTGTGGTGGAACCACGGTGTCAGCGTCAAAATCAGTCTGGTCAAGATCCCGCCTGTAGCACTCTCGCTTGTCAGGAGCATCTTCTTCTTTCTTCTCCGATTCTGCCTGTGTGATGTTTACCGAGTCGTTGTCAATCTTGTCATCACCTCCTGTCTCAAAGTCTGGTCCCTTGATCAACTGATCTGTCTCCGTCATGGAGCTACCACAATTGTGGGCGTGGCTCTCACGCGCGTGACGTCATCGTCCTCGCTTTCTGAGTGGCCTCCTTTGGATGAACCTTTCTTTGGTTCAGTTTCCTTTTCACGGTTGTCAACTGTCGTCTTTGGTGTGTGTTCAGGAACACATGTCGGGATGTTCTCAGCTTCTGTAGGAGCAGGCATGTCGTACTCGAAGCCGTTGAAGACTTCAGTTTTCTGGACTTCTTCTCCTTGCTCCCTCCCGCGGGACGCGTCGTAGTCCGGTTTCTTGTTGACGGAGATGAGCGGGATGTTGACCGGGCGCTCCACCTCCACGATGGTGTTGCCTTTCCTCCCGTGAGCCTTGCCGAGGATCCCTGCTTCACCTTCGACCTCTTGATGATCTTCACCTTCCTGTTCTTGCTCAACGTGTAACCGCCGCCACCAGCACCAGCTTCCGGTTCTTCGGATATCGACGCCCGTTCGTCCTTCGTCGCCATCTTGGAGTAAGTCTCCGAGACGCTGGAGTCAGAACCATCGCCGTCTTGCTGCTGCTCGTGTAGCTGCTGCTGTTACTGTCGTCTGGTGTCGATGATTCGTAGGGGAGAGTCGGAGGCGTCGCTGCCTTTGCTGCGTTGACTGGTACGTGACAAGTCGTTCGCTTTGGTCAGCTCGTTCCGTGACGTGTCGTTGGTCTTGTTGAGTTCTCTGTGCGACAAGTCCTCGGTTCTCCGCGAAGTGCGCAGCGATCTAGGAGTGCGAAGCTTGGATCGTCCCTCGTTCCACGTTCCTTTTCTCTTGTCTTTGTGGGCCGGCGGTTTTCGAGAAGCCTGAAGAATTGTCGCGGTCAGAGCCCTCGCGTCTCGCAGTCCATCGACTGGTAGTTGCTCTTCGGGTCCTCCTGACCTCGGCTCTGGGGTTCGCCGTCCTGGTCGCTCACCCACCTGCACGTCGCGGGCTTCCGCGCTGGTCTCCTCCACAAGCTCGGGCAGGGAAGTGTCCACCTGGGCACCTGCTGGGCTCCTGGGGCTAACCTGAGCACACACTGAGTTTCTAGGGGTTCTGGGGCTCTGCTTCGGCTCGAACGAGGGCTCCGAGTCAGTGGGGAAGATTCAGATCCATGCGACGCGGGGAGACGACTTCTGATTCAATGTCTGACACTTCGTCAGCAGTGCTCGGCCTCCTCTTTCTGCGACAGAGGAACCTTCTCACAAGCCTCCTCCTTTTTCCTGGCTTCCACAGGAGGCGTTGTCGTGGTCAGCTGACGTGATTTTCGCGACGGGCATGTTTGCAGCCTCGGCGACCACGCTGGACGATGTTGTCGGTTTTTTTTTATCGACCTTCTCTTCTCCTTTCTCACTCCTCTTTCTTGTTCTTTTTCTTCTTTTTCTCTGGCTTTGGGGAGGAGGGCGAGGCAGGAGGGGGAAGACGAATCCCTCGAGCGAGAGTGCACTGGAGTCAACGGGGTCTGTAAACGGTGCCCTCTCGTTCTCAGTAGTGTCCTCCACCTTGCGAGGCTTCTTGGGTGGTCTCCCTTTTGGTGCGCTCTTTGGTGCGGGTGAGACAAGTTCCCGTCTCTCCATCCGGGATTTTGTCTGCTGGTGGGGCGTCTCTGCCTCTCTCTTGGTTGCGAATTCCGCCAATAATTATAATCTGGAATGAGGAAAGCACAGCGTTCTGTGTACAAATGAGCAATCAAAAGACGGATTCTAAACGCCAACATATTCATTCGGTTTAATATTCACACTAGTAATCGTGAAAAATGTGCTTAAGTTGACATAAATCAAGTTCACAATTAAGTTCACATAGCTCCTGCCCCCCCCCCCCCCCCCCCAAAAAAAAAATAAATAAATAAATAAATAAATAAATAAAAATAAAAAATCCAGCTCTAATGTCCGAAATCTCATGTAATTATTCCATGCATAATAAAAGCGTCATATTACGAGAAAGAAACCATTGACAGGGAACTGCTTAACGCATAACATCCCATTCCTTCCATGAACTTTTCATAGAGTTTTTCAACGGGAACACAACATGAGCAAATCAAACCATCTTGAAATATAGGTAAGCTGTGTTACTTGTTGATTAATTTTGTAATCACACTTCCAAAATGAAAACAAAAATTAGGGAAACGCTCTTGTCTGTATTTCCTTTTCCTACAGTATTTGTTGAAAGTAGTTACCGTGAAACTGTATGACATAACGAGATAGTTTTTATAGTTTTCATTTCAATAATGACCAAGTTATTAGTAAGATGAAAGGTATGTACATGTTTTTATCGCAAAATACTTTCAAGAAATCCTGTTTTATTTTTTTCTCTGAAAAAGTGTAACAGCAAAAAGAAACACCACTGATGTCAAAAATCAGTTCGAGCGTTACTTATCCAAGCAGCTTATCAAAGAAAGACGAAAGTAATCACGTTTAATTTAATATGCAGATACATTTAATTTAAGATATTCAGATACAATTAATTTAAATATTCAGAAAAATTAACTGACCTGTGAAAGCGAGGATGTGAGTGGCGCAGGGCAAATCATTCATGTTGTGACTGTGAACCAACGGAACACTGTGAGAGCAGCAGACCGTGACCAAAAAAGGTTGTGACAGAAATATCGGGGGGTGAGACACATGCAAATCATGCATAGCGACTGACGACATGCACCACATACGAAGTCCAAAAGTCAGCGACCCATGGAGGACAGGCGTTTAAAAGCAATTACGTATGAGTAACACATCACGTTTACGGTGCAAAAGAAAATTGCAATTCGCAAACTAAGACAACTTTCTGATGATGTCCTTCGTGATTCCTCAAAATCCGTTTGGTCGATTCAGGATAGGTGCCCATGGAAAAAATCGTCGCTTTTCATGTGTGTGTGTGTGTGTGTGTGTGTGTGTGTGTGTGTGTGTGTGGTTGTGTGTGTGTGTGTGTGTGTGTGTGTACGTCCGTGATTAGCATTGTCTTTTCTTGTCGTATGCTGTAAGCATACTTGTATGTTTGTTTGTCTGTCTGTCTGTCTGTTTGTCTCTGTTTGTCTGTTTGTTTGTTATTTGCGCATTCTGTATGCGTTCAGCTGCATGAAAATTACATCGGGAATATCTGTGTGCGTGCGTGTGTGTACGAACGTGCTTGCGTGCTTCCGTGTGTGCATGTGTGCGCGTATTTTCCAAAAGAAATTAAAAACTGACTGAATCTGCATCCATTACTCTTGACAAACACTAACACAAGTATTAATGCTGAACAGACTCAGTAAGGAAACATTATTAACATCACCAAACCAAGTCACAAACACTAGAACAGCCGGCGAGCAAAGGCAGCATTTTTCTTGCGAGCGGTTTTATTCATATTCTTCTACTTAGCGTTACAAAACAACGTCAATGCAAAAAAACAAAAAAGTGCCACAAGTAAGAAAAGTAATCGTAATGATTATTCCAAACATCAAAGCAAGTTTCCTCTTGACACTACATACTAGCAACTATGTAAATATCTGAATAAGTATTCGCTATAGATGGCGCGGAAAAGTAGGATTCGTAAGCATGCGGAGTGTGTGTGTGTGTGTGTGTGTGTGTGTGTGTGTGTGTGTGTGTGTGTGTGTGTGTGTGTGTGTGTGTGTGAATTTTTATCTCAATCTCATGAAACTGAGTTCGCCACCAAAAAGCCTCAAACACACACACACAAAATCAAAGAACACTGCCTCTTCTTCATCGATTAACGAACATAATTGATGCAACACCTGCCAGTGTACAAACCCCACCCCCTCCCCTTCCATCCAACCCCCTAAAAAAAAATCTTCACATGCAACTTATAAGTTGCTGTAGTCAATATGACCTCTCATGGAAAAGCAAAATGGACAGAGGCACAACATCGAAAGTCGAAATACCATTCCGCTGTACATGAGAGATGATGTGACTTGCAAAGACAGTTCATTCTCGTGCGTCTGTCTACATTGCGAACAGCACCCACACACACACACACACACACACACACACACACACACACACACACACACACACACACACACACAAACACACCACCGACACCACTTAGCACAGTCCACCGGCAAACAGTTTCAGTCGGCGAACGAATGCGGTCGAAATAATGTTGGGTTAGTGTGTGGGTGTGTTATGTATGGCTATGCGTCTCCTGTGACCCCTCCCCCCCCCCCTTCCCCCTCCAAATGACACCCGAAATACAGTGACGCTTAGAAGCACAACTGCTGAAGGTAGACCTTTGAGAAGGGGGAAGTAACTCTTGAAACTTCTCATCCCTTCCTTATGTGATACTGACGGAATCAATTATCGCAAGGGGCGGTATTTATGCAAACCTGAGATTTACGAGTTGCAAATTGATGATGTGACAGTATCCACACTTTGAAATTATTCAGAAATCCAAATCAGACGAGAGTGGCCTCACCTGACGGTGTGCCTTTAACAGGGAAGATACTTGTTTGTATAAATATTCATGAGACAGAGTCGCCGCAAAAAAAATACATGAGTGCTCTTGTTTGAGATCTGAAGCCTTCAGCAACCAGTATCGAAAATTAAGGCACAAATAACAATTGTTTTGGTGTAAAATGGGAAACAGTCTGAGTGATGCTGAAAATGAACAGTATTTGGGAGGTTAAGTGCACTTAAAAAAACAACAACACACAAACGCAAGATCCACTGAGATCTATTCTAGTGTACTCTTTCTGGCACATGTAAAAGTTTACGGTAGAATGTAATTTTGTTCGAGCGACAATACAAAAGGCATGGCTTAGTGATCGCAATAAAATATTTATGATGTCGATTTCTGTTAACACTACAGTGCTGGCGGTAATTTGTGATCCTGATTGGGAACTGGCCACTCTAAAATCCGACTCACGTGGAAAAGAGGTAAACTGTGACCGACAAGTTAAAAAAAAAAAAAGGTTAGACTGGACGACAACGTTAATTATCACAACGACATGGGCATATATCTACATAGTGAATTCAAACCGACATACATATCCTACATTTACTGTTTAGTATGGTAGTAACCAACGAGTATACTCCAAAGACTAAGTTTTCCTGTTAAAATCGTTGGCGACTGAATTGCCAATGCACTGTGCACAGGTTTACGAGAGAAGCCGACACCAAAACACGTGCAACAAACATTTTCACGACGTGTAACATGCGATACAACACAAACTTTTCGTATCGTCTGGCACCTAGAACATGCCGAAGGATAGGCGCCACAGGCGCCGTGTAAGTATTCGTCAGTATTATTAAACACACACAACAATTTTAACTCTGCCTCAAAACTTTCAACTAAAGATTTCAACCTTGCACTCGAATCGCCTCACCACCACTTTCAACGAAATGAAACCGCCCATCAACCAAATCGCTATGTCCCAAATGTCGCCCGGCTATCCACTAAAACAGTCTGTCAATCCCCCAGCCAATCAGCAATGACGCACAAACTGCTAGCTACAAGCTTTCGAGTCTTCGTAATCTCCTGAGAGAAACGCCACTCGAGCTGGTGAAGAATTGTTGCAGAAGATATGAAAATTATTGTAAATGATTATTTTTTGCGTAAGACGCTCATCTTCTCACTCATCACACTAGCGGTTGTGTGGAGCAGACGATCTACTTAGCGGTTAACGGTAGGCCTAGTTGTCTCCCCTGCCAGAGGACACGCGAACCGAGTAGAGACACAATGGCTGGCCAGCGTCCTTCGATCAGCCTTCATAGCACACTCCGGGGCACAGAGTCTTTTCAAGGGAAAGTACCATTTTCACGACCTGCCGAAAAGAGACTGCACTCTGGAGTATACCTTCATCGAGTCGGTTACACAAAAAAGCCTCCTGTGTGTTCGTCCTCTTTTCCAGACCACAACAGTGACATGTGAACCAGGCCCAGGATCAATAGCTTCAACACATTTCAGACCAGCTAAACGAGAACAGTCCATACGTGTTATAGACAAAGGGTGTTTTTTTTTTGTTTTGTTTTTTTTTAAATCTTGGTACGCGCAGACTACAATCAGCAAGTTTATGTCCAAAGCTGTGCATGAAACTAATCGAAATATTATCGTGAACGAATGTTAAAAAAAGACAATTCTTGTCCTTTCGTGTGCACTGCAACAAGGAAAGAAAAATTAACCCTGCTCTTGCTGAATTCATTTGTCTTGTGCTGATAAAGCCATGGAGATAGTCGGGAATATTCTGGGCTCAGCACTACCAGGGTTAAGAACTATGTGCCAGAAAACAAGTTGTTTGTTTTTTTTTTTTTTAAAGGAAAAAAGAAATAAGCGCCCTTGGAAACTGAGGAAACTTTTAAACCGTCGACATATTAAAGTATAATAGCTGGACACTAGGATTCCTCGTCAGTCAGTGAGTAAGCATAAACATCACGTGGTGCATCTGAGGAGATATGAGTGGGTGGGTGTTTGGGAGTTTAACGTCCTTTTCCACCACGGATGGGTGATATCCGATACGGGGCAACGAGAAAAAGGCCCCGGCCAGCACAAATGTAAGGCCCCAGCCGGGATTCGAACTCACGACCCGAGCAATGAAAGTCCAGCGCTCTACCATTCAGTTATCCCGACCCCCCTAGGAGATATATGGGTGGGTGGGTGTTTAGGAGTTTAACGTCCTTTTCCACCACGCATGGGTGATATTAAAGACGGGGCAATGAGAAAAGGCCAGCACAACCGAGGAGATATATATGACATCAACACTACGTGCATTGGTTTCCAGAACAAGGAACACAAACTAAGGCATGCCAACAGTGCGACTGACAAAATGAAGCAAAACCATGCAATATGAACAGTTTTCCTGGGCTTGCTAAGCAAAAGCAGTGCAAAGTTAAAATGCACCTAGAAACACAGTGCAACAAGCAAAGTCTCGCGTGGAACACACTAAGACGTTCCGTGTTTTGATCAAAGACTTTCAAGCAACAAATCCGGTAAGTCCAACATGACTGATTATTATTTTGGTTGCGTGATTGGTTTGTTGGGGCTTTAACGTCCATTTCCACCACGCCCGATTGATATCTAAGACGGGACAACGAAGAAGAGGCAAGCACGAAGTTTAACTCCCAGCCGGGAATCGAACCCAAGGCCCCAGCACTGATAGTCCACCGCTCTCTCTTTACCCGTTTAGCCATCCCAAAATACTACGATCAAAAACACGAGTTCACAAATCACACTTTACCACACAAATTCACGGCTGAATATATATGAAATACTCGACATTTGTTTTTCCATTCCAAAATTGAGAAGACGCCAAGGAAAGGCACAGGTATATCTGTGGTGTGAAATCTGGTGCAACAAACGCCTTGGCGCATGCTATGGAAGTGGGGCCGACTTTCTAAAAGGGTCCAGAGTAAACGAACCAACACAGTTTCCCACCAACAAGCCAAGACATCCGTGAAAAACATGGAGAGTGTATACGAGCAAATTAATATTCCTGCCATGCACTAGAACACCGTGTGCTTAAACGTCTCCAAAGTCGAAGCTATCAACGTCAAACAACAAAATTGTTTCACCAAAGACTTTAGTTTTGAAATGAGAAACATCATTTCCTGAAAGCACAGTGCGACTTTCAGACGCCAAAGGACAATAAACCTCAATAACGAGCGAGAACTAACTAAAAATGGTTTTAAGAATTTGTTTTAAAACGCCGTCATGAGACAAAGAAAAACCCCAACCAAACACCAGACAAGAAAAAATCTACAGTTTTGTCAGTTAGGAAGAGAAGGTTATTGGATAACTTTTACAGAAGTTTTACCGAACACCAGTTTTAAACTGTTTTATCAGTACAGCATCCCCCTATTAAATGTTACTGAAGCAAAGTTAACAACAACGATACTGAACTGTCGCCAAGATTTCTTTCAGTGATGTTACAGAGACAAAGTGCACTTCAGCTCTATTTTACAAATATTCCAATTTGTTTCAAAGGTAAGACGAACTGGTACATGTAATTGTCTAAGAAGCAGAAAATACAGGACACAACACAACACAAAACAAGCAGGGAGAAATGGACAGAACAAACAGCTGTGCGCGCAGTAGAAAACTTTATAGGAAAATGGTGTGAAGTCTAAAGTCTGTGTGTGTTCTATTCCCTCCACTGGATTCAGATTCACTCTGAAAGAGAAATCAGGACAAAACCTAAGTCATGTCAAACAGAAGAGGCAAAAACACACAAAAAATCAAAAGTGACTGGACGAACTAGTGATGGAAATACTAAAGAAATGTGAAACACAGCCGACTTTGATATAGAAAGTAATGAAAACTATAGTTTCTTAACGCATAGGGTAAAAACTAAAATTCTAAATAAAATGAGAAGAAGAAAAAAAAAACACAAAAGGAACCACTGATCGGCAAGCTAAGCAAAAACTCTTTCTCGCCCTTTATTTGTAAACAACTGTCATATGCCTTCAACCAATAACTGTTGCCACATCTTCATCTTGCTGGTCATGTGTGTGTGTGTTGTGTGTGTGTGTGTGTGTGTGTGTGTGTGTGTGTGTGTGTGTGTGTGTGTAAGCCAGGGGCAGCCCGTGTATGATGCTGCACATCATGTGTTTTTAGTTAAATGTATGTGTGGAGGCATGTCGTGTGTGTTCTGGGTGAGCGGGTGTGCGTTCTTTGTAAGGCGCCCTGAGCTCCCGCGAGAGGGAGGGCGTCTTTTTAAGTACCCATTTTATTATTATTATTATTATATGTATGTCAACACAGACGCAATATTCATGATTATCTTCTACGTGTACAAAACTTCCACTAAGACAGTAACCTAATTCCGCATATTCCTTTTTTTTTTTTTTTTTTTTTGGTTGTTGTTGTTGTTGTTGTTGCAATCGGACTGAAAGTAGGTCCACGGTGGACTCTTTATTACAGTAAAGAAAAAGTTCCTTCAATGAAAAAAAAAAAAAAAGTTGTTTCTTCCATCTTGAACACGATTAATACGAATTTCTATTGCCCATCACAGTTTCTGTTTCTGTTTTTAAAAGAAATGAAAGCAAAGTAGTGTCAAAAAAGGGTACAGGAACTCTCAGAATTGCTTGCGTATTTTAAACTAAAGTCACAAAAACAACGGCCGTTCTTCCTGTAGCATCAAATGGCAAAAGCGCCGAAGTGGTGACCGAATTCCTGGCACTTTAGTGCCTTTTACAAAATGACAGTGCATTTATTCTGCAGATGACAAAACATGAATGACTAGTGACAAGATACTACAGGGCGAGCAAATAAATAACGTTTGAGGGGCACAACGTCTTGCTAAACAAGTGACAATTGCCATAATAATTTGGGGGACGGTATGTGCTCGTCCTCATTACGGTTCGCGTTTGTACTGGGAAAGCCTAACACTGTGAAACGCACCGCTAAAAACGATATCAAATTAATACCACCCTCTCTCTCTGCTCATTCTATGCTACATTCGTACGTGTTTGGATCGTGCATGTAAAAAGTCGTGGTGCCAAACTGTCACGAATCCGAGTTCAAAATCTAAGTTAGCATTATTCCAAGTTTGAAACGTGCTCACGGCAAATCCACTCCTTTGGCATGCTGAGTGATACACCCACAAAATGTGAAAGTTACGTATCAATTCAAACGATGTATGAAATGGGTGAAGAAATGCGTTGGCGCAATGTGAATTTATCAAAGTGAAGAGCTGAGAGATGAACAATGTACTGACTGAACATCTTCTCTCTCTCTCTCTCTCTCTCTCTCTCTCTCTCTCTCTCTCTCTCTCTCTCTCTCTCTATATATATATATATATATATATATATATATATCCAGATTTGTTTTTCTTCTTTTGTTTTCTTTGTTTACATTTCCGTAGTTTTTCAATTTTTTTCCAGACCTTTTTTTTTTTTTTGTTCGTATTTTCATAGTTTAGCAACACAAAGCTGAAAAAGTTTGAAATTAAAGATATTCTCTCTCTCCCTCTCTCTCTCTCTTAAGAGTGAGCGTGCGCGCGCGCGCGTGTGTGTGTGTGTGTGTGTTGTGTGTGTGTGTGTGTGTGTGTGTGTGTGTGTGTGTGTGTGTGTGTGTGTGTGTGTGTGTGTGTGTGTGTGTGTGTGTGTGTGTGTGTGTGTGTGTGTTGAAGCGGAGGGGAGGAATGGTAGCAACCAACACATACATGTTTGTTTCCCGTCTTCCCTGCATACAAGTCAGCACAATGTCCATCTCTTCACTCGTGACCTAGTTTCCAGCATCAGATGACGCAACGCATTGCACGTGCACAATAAAAGCGTGACAGAAAAAAGCCGTGTCCCTACCTTCGTCTTTGCGTGTGCTCTCCCGAGTCTCTGTCTCGCTCTCAGACTCTGAGCTGGAACTGGAGGAGGAAGAGGAGGACGAGGAGGAGCGAGAATCCTCAAAGTCGTCGTCGTAGTTGGCATCTGGCAGACAGACCGCAATAACAGATATGCATTAACTCATTCAAGACGGGCCCATTTTTCCTCATCCGTCCCTTGTAGACGGGCCGATTTGTGAGGTGCAGAAAAAAAAATCAGAAAAAATAGCTAAACAAGAAACAGACTTGAAATTTTCAAGGTAGTTTACTAACATATTTATGCAGCTATTGCTGAAATTTCAACTTCCAAACTTAGATGTCTTTGTTGTTAGCCATGTTGTACCCCCCCCCCCCCCCCAAAAAAAAAAAAAAAAAAATCACGATCCGCTTTTGCGGCTGTTCGTCTGAAACCGATGTGTGCTATAGGGCCCCATATGGGGACGTTCGTCCGGAAAGAGTTAAAGGCCTGCTATCTAAACAAAACAAACAACAACAAAAAAACAGTGTGTTAAAAAAAACAAAAAACTATCCGACTGTGCAAAATGCACAGTCAATTCTGTCACAGTTACAGAGTTTTCAGCGTCCCTGAAACCCCCATAAAAGCCAATAAGGGCAACCTGATTTCACAGCTCAGTTTGCGTTTTGACGTCGAGCGAGAAAGATCGCAGTGGCTATATAGTCTTCTCGTGCAGCACACAACACCTGCTAGACGCTGTAGCGATGCGTCTCACTCACTGACCAAAAGCACGATGAAGTCGCCGCAAACTCACGCTCTGGTTTTATAAGGGTCTCCGAAGCGCTGCCGGAAAACTGTGACAGAGTTGCCTCGTTGACAGAATCTGTAATGCTGACACTGAGCTAACAGAAGTGTACTCGATGACGCGGCGACCACACTGAGGATTCCAGTAGTGTAACAACAGTCGCAGAATTCGAATGTTTACCGCTCGCGCAAATATTGTATTGCATTGAGAGCTGTACTCATCATCAAGAAAGAGTATTTCGTGTGTGCAGGCGCACCAAAGCTCAGCCTAAGCTCCTCACCACTGCTATCTTTGAAGGTTTTATCTGGCTCATTTCAATCTATCCTGTTGTTTTGGGTTTTTATCACTGGTACTTGTTCTTGGTTGTTAATTGTCTCTGCCTGTCCTTTGTCATTTCTACTCAGTGTTTGTGTGTGTGTGTGTGTGTGTGTGTGTGTGTGTGTGTGTGTGTGTGTGTGTGTGTGTGTGTGTGTGTGTGTGTGTGTTGTGTGTGTGTGCGTGTGTGTGTTCTTTTACTTTTTTTAGTTGTTCTTACGTAGTGTACATTGAATGAATGGGTTATTTTTGTGGTTGTTTTGTTGTTGTTTTGGGTTTTTTTCTTTTTCTTTTTTACTTCGGTTTTAGATTGTAAGGCGCTGAGAGCTCGTTCCCCGGGGATAGGCGCCCTATTATTATTATTATTATTATCATCATTATTATTATTAAAGATTGAAATCGCCCACTTAACAAAACGCCGCAAACCGCAGTTACCACATTTCCAACAGAAAATAGCATCCCTTCAATCAAGCAAACTTTTAACATTTCACTAGTGAAACACAAAATCAATCAGTCAATCAATCGAGTTTAAAATGCAATAGCAAAAGACACCCCTCCCCCTCAACCACGACCACCACCAAAGAAAAATCTGCAAATTCAAGCTGGATCAAAAATTTTAAGGGGTCTTGATTAGTATGACAAATCAATTATCACACACACAAAACAGAAACTCAGAAATAATTTTTTAAAAACTCCACACAAACAAGCCAACAAATTCTGTGACACTAAGCACTGCTAGCAGATCACTCGGCAACGCATATAAATCAATAAGCAGGCACAAAAATCAAACTTCAAGTTAGAAAAAGCAAGCATGCAAACAAAAATGTTAAAACATAATTGTCTTGTTGTTGTTTGTTTGCTGCAGAATGTCCCTCTTCACATTTTAATATTGTTTTTTTGTGTTATTCATACATAAACTCGCAATTAATTTTTCAAAACAGCTCTGCTGGGCAGACCAACCAACCAGTACTAGTAACAGAAAGGGGATAAGGGGTGGGGGGGGGGGAGTGTGTGTGTATGTGTGTGTGGCCAGTGGGGGGTGAGGGGGTGGGGGGGGGGGAGGGTGCTGAGTTGAGTTGAAATGATGGTAATAGCAAAGCTGATTTATGCTGTTATTCTTGTCGACTTTTAGGGGTTTGTTTGTTTGGTTTTGTTGTTGTTGTTGTTTTGTTTTTTTGTTTGTTTCTTTATTTGTATATGGTGGATTTTCTGTCTGTCTCTTTGTTTGTTTTTGTTATGATTTAAAAAAAAAACCCACATAATGCATGTCAGTTCAGCAGAAACAAACTAGCTTCGCTCAAACCAAAAGAAAAAAAAAACTACATTACAAAGCGAACAAAGCACACACACACACACAAAAAAAATGTTATATGTATGGCAACAGAAATCAGACCAGTGACTACTATTCAGCGCCCACAACATGCGTGGCTACCTGATTTCTCAGCTTCTTTCTCTTTCGCTTCACGGCCATCCTCTCGCTCCACAGCTACAACCACGGGATGGTCCTCCTCTGGAAGGGTGCATGTGTACCAATGTAAATGATTATGTACCTTTCCAGTGCTCCTGTACCAATATTTCACCTTTACGGTACATGCGTACCAGTAGTTCATTACTGGTACATGTACCAATATTTCAAGTTTACAGTACATGTGTACCAATATGTTATGTGTGCCAATTTCATCTTTACAGTGCATATGTACCAATATTTTAGGATTGCAGTGTGCATGTACCAATATGTACCTTTACAGTACAGGTGCACTTCTGTTTAATCTTTACAGTGCATCTGTACCAATCTTTTATCTTTACATTGTATGTGCACAGATATTACAATATTTACATTGCACGAGAAGTGTAGTGCACAAGAGTCATATTACATCTATACTGTGGATGTTTGCATGTGTGCATGTGCACCAGTACTGTCTTTCTTTCAGGTACACATGTAATCAAAGTGTACCTTTGTAGTACACATGTACCAGAAGTGTATCCTGGTAGTGCACATGTTCAAACATTTTTATCCCAACAGTACATACACACAAGAAACTTGCTTGTTTTCAGTGCATGTGCACAGGGATATATATCTTTGTATATGCAATGCACATGTACAATGATGTGTACCTTTGTAGTGCACATGTACAATGATGTGTACCTTTGTAGTGCACATGTACAGTGGTGTGCATCTTTATAGTGCACATATACCATGTGTGCACTTTTGTAGTGCACATTTACAGTGATGTGCACCTTTACAGTGCACATGTACAATGATGTGCACCTTTGTTGTGCACATGTACAGTGATACGCAAATCTACAATACACATGTACAGCAGTATGCACCTTTGAAGTGCACATGTGCTAACATTTCATCTGTAGTGCATGTTTACCACTGAATTTGCACCTTTGTAGTCCGTGTGTACCAGTCGTGTGTCTTGACAGTACATGTGTACAGCCAGTCATCTTTACATTGCTTGCTCTATCAGGAAAACACATTACGACCGCACTGCATACCCTACAAGCAACACATACACCCGAACGTCTTTGCACTTTTCACAACAAACACCAAGAAAGTGCATTACATGTACTAAGAAATGTACTGTAAGCGCTGCAAAATGTTAGACGGCAAAATTTGGCTTCATCAGTTTCAGGTGGCATCTCAGCCCTCGGACAGCCCAAGTGTTCCAGCCTACATTTAAAGTGGCGTCCTCCCAACTCAGAGGAACTAGAAGCAAGCTGACAAGAGGAAAATGCCACTTACAAAGCTCTGACACTGTTTGCAAATGAAAGTAGCGATGCTCCACTTTGACATTACTATAAGCTCTAACCGTTTTACTCTACGAGAAGGGGATTTGGTCTAGTGGTTAAGGTATCTCACTTCAGATCCTGAGCCACCCCTGGTTCGAATCCCTGGTGGGCAGGAGTTTGGATGGATTTTTCCTTTCCAAATCGAGTCTAAATCACGTGCAGACTTGTTTAGGGTGCCTGTTCCACCCTCGTGTACACATACACGCACAAATATCTACTGCACATGCTCAAAATTCCACATCCACCTTTCGAAAAAGAGAAGGCTGTGGCTGGTGGCGTGGAAAACAGAAATACTGTCGCACGCACCAGAGTGAACAGCTGGTAAAGTAGCGCTTAGCATTTGCAGGCTTTCACTGCTTCATCCTCCAGCCCTGCAGTGCCAAGAGCATTTCAGAAGAGATGGATATGTGCGCCCAGGAGAAATCTACCATACCATACTAAGCCTGCAGCCTTCACTACTGAAGAAATGAAGCAGATAACCCTAGGTACCATAGGTAACTCTCCTGCTTTTTCTGTGCAGGCTCCAAATCTGCACCCACTCTATACACAGGAAAAAAAAAATAGCTGTCTGTTCTACACTGTATTATTATTAATAATAATAATAATAACTGAGTATTGTGTTGGCGCTTTACCCAATTTCTTGAATTGGCTCAAAGCGCCACGAACTGAACCCAACACGCACGCTCACGTGAATCACACACATTCTCTCACACACTGGACATGAACACATAACAATCACGTGGTGTGAAGGGTCAGCTCAGAAATTTAAGTTTCGGAATTTAGAATTGCATTCATTTTCAAATTTTGTGGGCTGAACATTTTCAAAGCAGAGGGGGAGGAAGCCGCAGTACCCGGAGAGAACCCCTGACAATCAGCCAGAAAAAACGATGCCACATACGAGAAGGAAAAATTCTTTGCCCCGAGTGGGATTCAAACCTGACCTCTCGCATTGGTGGCAAAGTATCTTAACCACTAGACCACTGACCGCCCCAAGGTCCTAGGTATTAGGTCCACTGTGACCATTTCTGACTTAGATTCTGGGTCCTGATGCCATCATCTGATTCATCTAACAGTCTTAAGTGCCTAGATTTTATGCTTCAGCAAACACTTTTCTAAAAATGCTCTTCTGTGCCTGATGCTGCTCGAAAAAAAAAGCAAAAACAGAAGATTACTGACAAACATCCGTTACCTTGTTCTTCTTGTCTGTCTGTGTCCTGCTCGCGCCGATCTTCGTCATGACGATCCGTCTTGGTCGATACAACGATCACTTCCTCCATATGACGTTCTGACGGACGCTTGGGCTTCTTGGGTGGCGCTTTGTTCCGCACCAACACACCTTTCGCCACCTGGCACCTGGTAATAGAAGCAAAATGGGAATTTTAAGTCTCAATATATTTGACAGGCACACAACACTTTGGAAACCTTTTCACTGAATGCACTTAATCCGTGCATCAGAATCAGTCGTTTGGAATACAAGATACATTGTGCAGCATCTGAAATTCAGGCTGCTTCCCCTGGAGGTAGCGCGTCACCGTGGTGCAGTGCCACCCAATCTACCTAGCCTGTTTTTTAAATTTTGCTGTGGGGGGTGGGGGGGGGGAGGGGAAGCCAGACAACCCAGTTACAAACCCTCCGACATGTAGCCCAGTAGCCAGGAAAAAAAATTATTACATATCACAAGCTCGACCTGGAATCGAACCCACCCTTCATTGCCGTCACGGTGGTGAAGGCTGTTGTGTAGTGCATCTTCTAAGGCTGACGCATTACGTATTAGACCACCGTTCACCCCTCAGACATACTGTAAAATAAGCCTTTATAATGAAACGCAGGTGTGTGGGTAGCACTACTCAACATACTTGTAACATGGAATGGCCCCGTCCACCCTTAGAAGGCTGAAGTGTCCCTGTTTGCCGCCGATCTTAGCACCACGGGAGTGGCGATACTCGCAGCATGTGCTGACGCGGCTGTCCATCTTGCCGTCAAGGTACAGCGTCAGACTGAACGGGTAACCACGGTGACGGTACGAGATGAACTCAAAGGTTGCTGAAAGAAAGAACCAGTTAGTTACTTAACGAAAATGCTGATTAGAGATAAACTGACAGTGAGGGTACGTATTTACCACATGTACCTAATGAGTAATGAAGTTACAGTGAATAAGTTACGTTCCTTGCCTGTATCCGCACTCCTCTTCATATATCCTACAATCTTCTCATACAGTGATCTTATGATCTTACAGGTGGTAATTTTTCAAGTAGTCCGCACTCCTCTTCATATATCCTACAATCTTCTCATACAGTGATCTTATGATCTTACAGGTGGTAATTTTTCAAGTAGTCCGCACTCCTCTTCATATATCCTACAATCTTCTCATACAGTGATCTTATGATCTTACAGGTGGTAATTTTTCAAGTAGTCCGCACTCCTCTTCATATATCCTACAATCTTCTCATACAGTGATCTTATGATCTTACAGGTGGTAATTTTTCAAGTAGTCCGCACTCCTCTTCATATATCCTACAATCTTCTCATACAGTGATCTTATGATCTTACAGGTGGTAATTTTTCAAGTAGTCCGCACTCCTCTTCATATATCCTACAATCTTCTCATACAGTGATCTTATGATCTTACAGGTGGTAATTTTTCAAGTAGACAAAAGTGAATTTTGTTTTCTCCACCCTTCATTCCCCATCCTGATCCAAAACGCATAATACCCCCCCCCCCCCCCAAAAAAAAACAAAAAAAAACACACACACACACACAAACAAACAAACAAAAAAACCAACAAAACAACAACAACAACAAAACAAAAAAAAAACAAAAAAAAAGCCCAACTCCCACTCAACACTATATACCTCTTAAAAAATTCCAGCAGCAGCCACGACACTATGACCATAGGGACTCCTCCTCCCCCCACCCCCCCAATTCAGCCCCCCCCCACCCCCAGCCCAATCACAAACACCCACCCACCCCTCACAATGTGCCCCACAAAATTCAAGCAGCCACTACTACTACACCCTCCCCCCAATCCTACCTCCTCCCCCTCCCCACCACCACCACCTAGAAGGCATCCAACCCCCTCTCCCTGCATCAAACACCCACCACAGACCACTTCATTTTTGAAATGTCCAATCATTTTCGAACTATGTGTATTACAGTTATGTGGTCGTTTCAAATTCATTTGCAACGTTACGCATGACAAATTGCCTTTACGTTTTGTTTTTTTTTCTGTCAGTAAGGACATATGTCCATAATAGTTCTGAATGCCTGGGTTGTGAGTTCGAATGCCAGCTAGGGCCAAATATTTGTGGTGGCCTTTTCCTCATTGCCCCGTCTTTGAGATCACCCTTACGTGATGGAAAAGGATGTTAAACTCCCAAACACCCACCCACTTTCCCACCCAATAATGGTTCCCACAAATCAAAATGGCAGCCACTACAGTGGAACCACGAGTGTGACTGCGGTGTGTGTGTGTGTGTGTGTGTGTGTGTGTGTGTGTGTGTGTGTGTGTGTGTGTGTGTGTGTGTGTTGAAAGGGGTGTATAATATATATAGTCTGTGATATATGTGATAATTTATGTGATGTGTATTATGGTGATAAATTTTTATGTTTTATGTCTCTTTTAAGAACTCTTTTATGTTCTGTTTGTATGTCACCGGCAGACATTTAATTTCCCGGAAGAGATTAATAAAGTATTGATTGATTGATTGATTGATTGATTGATTGATTGATTGATTGAGGGACTCACTTCCAGGCTGCAGGCGCTCCTTGAAGACCGTAAGCGTGTTGCCACCACAGTGCTGTTGCTCGATCATCACCTCCTGGGTCGGATCTATCTTCTCGCCGGCAAGGTTCAGCTGCCAGCCGTGGTAACGCATCGTCACCTTGCACATCAATTGCTGCTCCCCAGCATGCACCTTCGCACTCTCCGGGCGGTGAAGGCGACCGATTTTCATCTGAAACAACACGCAAACAATCATGAAATAACATCAAACAACAATGAAATAAAATCATCACACCACTTAGACACCAGGACAGTGACAGTGTCTGTAACGCTGACACTGAGCCAACAGAAGTGTACTCGATGACGCAGTGGCCACGATGAGCGCTCAAGTAGTGTAACAACAATTGCAGAATTTCAATGTTCAATAACTCACACAAAGTGTAAACAATGCAATGTTGTATCGCATTAAGAGCTTTACTAATCATCAAGACAGTGTATTTCAGGCATACAGGCGCATTCACGAGCGAAACTGTTCCAAAACCTAAGTCGGTTTAGCAAAGATGGAATTACCCGTTTAAAGTATTGAAAGTAGCACTGCACAAGACAAACAAAAGTTACAATGAAGGTATCTTGTATCTTCAAGGATGAATATGAGTTCACAGACTGGCATCAGATGAAGTAAAATTAAAAAAATAAAATGACTTACATCTGTGGTTGTGGGTCGTTTAGGCGAGGCGCTTTTCACACGCCTAGCACTGCGGGGGGTGCGGCCGCTCATCGGAGATTTTGGTGGCAGGGGGACTTGCGGCATCAAGTAAGGGGAGATCAGTCCACGCCCCTCCTCCATCTGAGCCATCAGCATGGCGTACTTCCGCAGCGCTGCAGTGTCCAGCTGTGGATCACACAGCAAATGCAAAATTAGTTATGTCTAAGTTTCAACCCACTGCGCACCCATCTCTATAAGCTATCAACCCACTCCACACCGATCCCTGTAAGCTATCAACCCACTGCGCACCCATCTCTGTAAACTACCAACATTTGCACACCTATCTCTGTAGAGTATAAACCCTTGCACACCCAACTCTGTAAACTATTAACACTTGTACAAATGGAAATTTTCTGTAAACTATTAACACTTCCACACCCACCTCTGTACATGTATATATCAACATGTACATGCCCATTTCTGTAAGCTATAAACACTTGCACACTCAATTTCTGTAAACTATTAACACTTGCACACCCATCTCTGTATATATCAACACGTACATGCCCATTTCAGTAAGCTATCAACACTTGCACACCCATTTCTGTAAGATTATCAACCCACTGTGCCGCCACCTTCATGAGTATCAACCCTTGCGCATCCATGTGAAACTGCAGAAGATCACAAACAAATCTTTCAGGCCAAGAAAATCTTGCACACTGCCATCTCCAGAGTTTCTGCCCATACCATTCTATAATTTCTCTTACTATCAAAAAAAAAATTTCTCACTGTGTGCAGATGACGTGTATCGATCTCCCCCTGGGCTGCCAAGCGGTGGTTGGTGTCATCGTGCTGCGGAGTGATTGGGCGTCCTTCATCATCCAGGTACAGAACCTGCGAGAGACATGGGTAATGATTTACCAAACTGCAAGTACAAGCAATGTAAACTGGCACAGATCACTAAACATGGGGTATATCCATGTATCTCCAGGTTTGTTTACATGTATGACTGAAGGCTGAACATACATGGATATATATTGTGAAGGCATTTGTGTATACAAAGCCAGCCAAATGGCACTTGCAAAGTAAATGTGTATACACATTAACATATAATAAATATAAGTACAAAATCATACACTCTACAAAAAATGTGAAATTTGAATATTACGAGTGTCTGAAATAGTAGACAGTGCTTGTGATATGTGTTCCATGTACAAACAAAACTAACAAAACTATGACAGATTACATATATATAATTATATATAAATAAAGGAAAATCTTGAAAAGATGTTCCACACCCAAAAGAAGTCAACATAATATTTCAGCTTAATGGAACCCTTGAAGAATATTCCTGATAGTCAGTATTTTGCTTGTTTAGGGATTAAACCGAAGAACATTTGTTTTCAAATTCACTCAATATCTCTGAGAAGATTGCTGACTTAATTTCAGACCAGAACAGAAGATTAACATTTGTTTGGGGAGGGGGGGGGGGATAAGTCTGCCTACGACGTTAATGCAAACAGAACGAAAACAGCATGCATGCGATCAAATTAACACCACCAAACAAGCGTCAATATAGTACACTGAGTGCCCTAAGTACGTGCTCATGCATTGTATTGCTGGTGCATTTTCAGGTTTCTAACAAGATTCACCACCAAACTAATTTGTTCCCTCCTGCAAATTCTGGCCGGAACAACAAGGTTACATGTTACTGTTGTGTTGTTCTAAAGAGCATGCAACAACACAGAACAGTGACAAAAGATGAGGATGAACTCTAACAAAAGACTTATGGGTCCATAATATGTGCCGGTAAATATTTGTTTCCGTCTACTGCGCATCTTGCAACTGCTGATTAGTACTGGTGAGCTGATAATGATAAAGCTAAATAAATGAACAAATAAATAAATAAGTTTGTTTCAGGTTTCTTGTTTTCTCTGCAACCCTATTTTCACATGCGCGCACGCAAACACACACAAATACTCACACACACACACACACACACACACACACACACACACACACACAGACACACACAGACACACACACACACACAGAGCCTGAGCCTTTTTTCCCATGAAACTCACACAAACTTCTGTTTTTTTCCAACCTACGGCATGTTCATGAATTATCCCCCCCCCACCCCCCCAAAAAAAAAAAAAAAAATTGTTAGCACAAGTATAAGTAAATAAATGATTGAATAAATCATGCACTGCCTACAAAAGAAACAAATAAATAAATAAATAAACCATGATACACACAACTAGATATTTGTTCATAAGAGTTCTGAACAGGTCAGGTGTAACTTACATCTCCCTCCTCCTCTATGGACATTTGAGAGAGTCTAGACTCCGCCCTATTGCCTGGGGCACTGTAGGGGCGGTACTTAGCCCCGTGGCTCCGCCCCCTCATCTTTGAGGCCGGGCTCGAGTTGGGACGTCCTGACCTGGGCGTCAGCAAGGGCAGAACATCTTCATCTCCCTTTCTCCCGCGGGTCGCCTGTATCGGAGGGGACGCACAACACCAACACAATACAATACACATACATGTTTATCGTACAACAACACAACACAAGAAGCATGTGCTGGAGAACTGAGTCAACTTTACACAGATTTGTAGTGCAGGATCATGAACATTACAGGGGTTAAATGAGATGGATGGGCGTTTTTCCAGTGTCCTATTCCTTCAAAAATCCCAATGACAAGAACTCTCAGCTAAAGCTGTTAGTTTGAAATATGAGCATTTATGTACATATACCTTTGGACATATTAGTACATGTGTACTAGTCATTTTCTGATGATAAATGGCTCCATTCTTCTACCTGATAGCCCGCAATCCTAAAGTGTTTTTCTGGTGACAGGAATTTCTTAATTTAGGAGGCAGCCATTGGGGGAAAACACAGAGCAGTGCTGAATAAGCGCCACAGGATATCATTTGGCGTCTGCATGGCACTGGAAAAATGACCATCAATTTTGTTTAACCCCTGTAAATGTGAACTGAAAGCAAGATGAGACATGCAGCCGCACACTGGTATGGTGGGTAGGAAGACAGATTGAAAAAAAGGGGAGGGCAGGGGAGGATGGGGGGAGGATCGGGGGGGAGGGGTAGGGGGGGCGCAGGACAGGGGTGGGTGAGGTTCGGTTGGGTTTTGGCCGTTGTTGTGTGTTTGTTTTTTTTTTGTCTGTCCACAGCAAAAGTAATTTCACAGATGAGGGGCACTGGGAAAAGCCTGTACAATGGAAGGTCAAGGTGACACTGTATACCAGTACATTTGTACAGATTAACCCACTTAGTGTTTAGTGTCTTGAAGACTGAAAATACAGGACACAGTAATCCAGGAGGTGACTTAAAATATGCAATGACTTTGTAAATGGGAAAAAATCTATGAACTTTTCTTTTTTTCAAAACAGAAATTGTTATACATTTTGCAAAATGTATGATAAGTGTGCTGAAAACGAAAGGGGTAACTATTGTTCAATTTTACTGGATGTAAACTTAATCCACACAAATTAAGTCAGTTCTGGTTTTGTGCGCTTCAAGTGAAAATACTGATAGTGAGCGGGGCAACCTCAAACCAACTCAGACAAGTCAGTGCAAGCATCGCGGAATGGGACATACTTCCCTCACCAAAACACCGTCAGAGTCCAAACCATTCAGCTTTAAAATGTGCGAAGTTTCAAGATCAACAGTGCACAAGGATCATGCCGAACAGTGCAACGCTGCATCACAAACATGCCAATCAAAGTTTCAGAGAGCACAAAACCTGTTTCGATTTTCTGAAATGTTAAAAGGAACGTGCAGTAATTTTACTGAGAACAACAGACCACACCAAAACACCTGGCAACAGCACACCAATCTGTGACAGGTACCCGCTCTGATTTGAACGTGATGTTGTTGTTACTCGCAGACAACCGCTTGTGCTTGGTTTGCCGAGGGGACGGGGTTTGAGTCCTTGCGGATCGAGGCGTCAAAAGGGGGAGAAGGGACTCCTCGTACAGTCGAGTCCTTTCGTCCTAGTGGCGAGGAGTGAACGAGTGAACGTGGTTGGAATAAGAAGCAGAAATCAAAGAACTCAATACAGCAATATAGGCAGACGTGACATACAGGGGGAAATATCGATGTTATGTATGCATAAAAGAGAAAGACCTAAGTGTGAAACTGGTGAAAAATTAAACAGTGAGAGGAATATTGACACTGATGATGATGATGATGATGATGATGACGACGACGATGATGATTTTTCAATGTCACAGTCACTATTTAGAAATTGGAAAAAGTAGATTGACTGCGTCTGTTAACTTTTCTCATCCCACAACCAATATCAGAGACCGCAGTCTCTCTTTCTCTCTCCGTATCTCTCAAAACACACACACACACACACACACACACACACACACACACACACACACACACACATGCACACAAGTATGTGAGTATTTGCTCCCCAAGATCCAAAGTAAGTACATGGTACCAGCAACCTCTCCCTTCCACATACATCCACCCAACCCCTCCACCACACACACACACACACACACACACACACACACACACACACACACACACACACACATACAGAGTGTGAGTATTTGCTGTCTACCACTTCCCAAAATCCACAGTACAAATGTACCAACAGTCCCCTCTCTTCAAACAACCCTATTCTTCCACACACACACACACACACACACACATACACACACACACACACACACACACACACACACACACACACACACACACACACACACACACACACACATACAGAGTGTGAGTATTTGCTGTCTACCACTTCCCAAAATCCAAAGTACAAATGTACCAACAGTCCCCTCTCTTCAACCTACCCCATTCTTACACCCACGCACGCACTCACTCACACACACACACACACACACACACACACACACACACACACACACACACACACACAGAGTTAAATTATCACCAATGCCATAACTCTTAAAAGCCCATGCAAAAACTGCATTTTTACTTGAAATCTGCAGAGCGCCAGAAGCCACTTGAAGCCACTATTACGCAATCTACAGCAGTCTTGCGCCTAGCGGGAAGGCCTATGCCTCACGTAATAGTGGCTTGAAGTAGATGTAACTGGTGCGCAGTGGCTTGTTCTTTTTAACCAGTCCTATCATATAGTGGCCAAAGGGGGTCAGGCTTGGGCTCCTAAGAGTTAACTGTGCCCTCTGACCACTGTTACTTCAAGACAGGTTTCCATTCCATTCCCACCCTTTTACAAAGGAAACACACCACTTACCACACCTATTATTCGCTGAAGGACCTATACGTTACACAATCCAAAGAACAGAAACTAAAATTAACAGATGCATATTTCAAAGCAGGGTTCTGGTAACATGCGAATACATGTAGTGATGTACCATTATTATTTTTGTTTATTATTATTATTTGTTTTTTAACACTTTCACGTTTAACACTTTACACGCAAAACATTTGTCAACTGTACACGAAGATCATCAAGGGGGGAGGGGGGGAGATGGGCAGGTGTAAAGACAAAAACAATGTTGAAAAAGTATGTGTCCTTTATTTTTACTATTGACCAAAAAAAAAAAAAAAAAAAATTGTCGTTTTACAGTAAAATAAGGAACACAACGCATTTTGTCCTTAAAAGGAAAAAAAAAAAGGAAGAAAACAACTCACCCTGACTCTGCGGACGAGCTGAATCTTGGCAATTTCCTCCAGTTTCTTCTTGATCTCTGCCTGCCGTGTACGCTCAAGGTCAAGTGTCTTGTGCACGATGGCCTGCGCCAACATGTCCTTCACGTGTTTCTTGTGCTCTTGCCGGCTCATGTTCAGCCTATACGTGGACTCTGAGACAATTTCACCTCGCTTCGTCACCTGAAACAGACAGACTTTATTAATACTCTTTGTTATCATTGCCATAGTACAGCCCCACCCTTTGATTTTGCTTTTTCTTTTTCAATAAATGGTCATTTGTGTGTGTGTGTGTGTGTGTGTGTGTGTGTGAGAGTAAGTTTTTCATAGGTATGTGAGTACACAAGACTTTTATATGTCTGTGTGTGAGAGTAAGTTTCAGTCCCCCCCCCCACCCCCCCTCGGCAGTAGCATCAAACTGTAAATAATTGTTTAAAACTGAGTCGTAACGCTTGTGTTTTAGTGCCGTATTAACAACAGTTAGAAACTCAAAAATGTCGGTCGTTGTGTTTGGCCTTTTACAAGACCCGGGCAATAGGGAAAAACAAAAAAAAAACAAAAAAACAGCCCCCACCCACCCATCCACCCCTCCTGAAAATTGATTGATCCAGCCCTGTTACAGATATAATTATGTTTGTGAGTGGTTTTATATTTTAGGAGCATGAGTGCTCTGGACTTATACGGATGGTGTCTGTTTGTGTGTGTGTGTGTGTGTGTGTGTGTGTGTGTGTGTGTGTGTGTGTGTGTGTGTGTGTGTGCACTTGTGTGTGTGCATGTGCACTTGTGTGCGTGACTGAGGCTTCTGTCAGTGCAAGTTTTATTTGTTATTATGATGTCTTATTATTATATTTTATGGTGGCCTATAATTTCCACTCTGGGATTAATAAAATAATTTGAATTTGAATTTGTTCTCTGTTCTGCGGCCCCTCCCGGGATGGGATCTTTAGCATGTAAACTTGATAATTGTGTACACCAAGGGGAGACAGGCAACATAAACAAGTCTGCACATGAAGCTGACTTGATTCGAATTTTACATCTAAATAAATAAATAAAAAGTATAGAAATCAAAACAGTTTGAAGGTTTTTGTCTCACCAGTCCTGACTTTCGAAGGTGACGGCGCATGCGGCCATTGGAAAAATAGCCAGCAAGATGATTGTCAGTCAGGCTGTTGTATGTTGCCAGCGGCCTAGAATAAAGACACACAAATCATGACTCAGTCACTCGATAAATAAACATGACAAACAACAAATTACTATATTAACTATCAGTGTTTCCAATAGAGGGTTTGCAGTAGCGAGGGGATTCCCCGGAATTCTATGTCTACTAGAGTGACTGCCCTTGATTCAGCGAAGGGCGCCATTGTGGTAGGTCATTGTTCGTAGCGTTCACTAACCGCAGGCTACGTACCAGAGATGCAAATTTGGAGGAAAACGCTATATATTCCTCTTACACATAACGTTGCAGATGACACCCTAGAAATGCTTTAAACTTCACCCAAAAAAATTCACAAAAATCAGGCAGCCATAGACTCATGTGTATAGTAAATTTAAACAAATTCCAATGTTCCCTTCTTTTTGGCAATGTTGGCAGCGACCACATACCCCCTCATTCCACAGTCGTCTGCTGGCTCCTGTGCCAGCCGCGCATGAATACAAATAGTCCACAAGCCAGGCTCATTTTTCCCTAATTTTACTATTACCTGGCATGACACTTGTTTACAAAGCCAGCAAAAAGCACCAGATTGCCATTTTTTACTCTGCACACAAATTTTAAAAGGGGCAAAGATTTTCTACTATATTTAGCCGAGTTCTTAATTACTACATGACCTGGAAGCTAATAGTAATACCGTTCTGTAACCTGTTAATCGGTCTCTTCAGTTCTCTTCACTTGTTATACTGCCACCATGTCCAAACCACCAGCTAAAGCCCCTTTTCCATGACCGACGTACATCGACAGACATCGGCCGATTGTCGGGCAACTAAAATCTGCCATGGAAATGCGCGCTCGCCAACTCGCTCCCACAAGTATGGCCGGTCGTGAATCAAATCAATTATTTCGATGACTTTAGCTGCCGAAAGTTGAGGCTGAACACTGCTAGCCGCCATATTCAAAGTTTCTGGTTTCCGGATCAAGGCCGCATTCCTATGCTAGCGGCCAATCAGATCGCTTGGATTTCCACCGACAAGGTCACCGACTCGCGTCGGCCGATGTCTGCCAACTCCTTTTCCATGGACGATTTTCAGCTGAGACGCGAAGTTGGCTGATTGTCGGGCGACGTACGTCGGTCATGGAAAAGGGGCTTAAGCGGCACAAAGAAAGCGATCGGTATGCCGATCAGCTACCTGGCCCTGTCAAAGCCAGGTATTTGGACAAAATAAAACTATGTGGTGGAGTAGACCCATATTCGGTCAGCACCTGGTCAGAGGACGATGGCCAGTTTTCAGACCAAAGGGTCCTAGGGACACTCTTCCAGAATTTCAGGGGATCCTTTAACAAAATCTAGGAGTCTTTTAGTCTTTTTTGTTTTTCCTGACCCCTCTAATGAGTTGCTGCTGCTGTCTGGCAGTGGGTTTATGACTTACATCACAGTTTGACTTGCCAGTCTCTTCTTCTGGTCTTTGCTAAACTTCAAGTTGAATGGTAGCTGAGTGGTTTGTACCCTCTCACCCACTACCCTTTGTTCTCCAACCAGCTCTGGGTACAGTAGCCTTTGTTTGCCTGTGTGCTAGCCGCACGAGTGCAGTGTTTTGGATCCATGATGGCGCATGTGCCAATTAGTTGTTTGTTTGTGTCCATTTAGTGTTAAATATCTCCGCAGTCGTTCAAGCTACAGTTATCCTGTAAACTGTAGTAGTTTCAGGAGAGTTTGCACTTTGCAATCATGTTTGTTCTTAGCGCTGTGCTATAGTTTAATGGGTGTAATTTGTCATTTTCACCACTTTTCAAATGTTTTGTCACGGTCTTTACGATCTTTAATCTATGACAGGAAATTCCCTGTATCTTGTTAATGTTCCAAACTTATACAGTCTTAAAGTACTGCACCCGGTCACAGAATCATCACCAATCTGTGGTGCTGACTCGTTCTCGGTGATAATGTCTGAGTCATCGGCTTTACCTGCTCAGCAGGTCTTTCTTCTGGTATTGTAAGCCAAGTGAGCAGCGACTGTTTGCAAGCCACATAAGCAAACACAGCGATATGCCATTGGGGAAGGGGAACTACTCTGGCTGTCATGTGATCTGAGCAAATATTGTTCAAATGGGCAGGGTAGTACTGTACCAAAAAAACATGTGCATCCTTGGACGCAGTAACTTAAATTTTCGACACCATTTAAAAAAAAAAATTCTGTGTGTATTTTACGTACTATTAAGTGTGTAATCGGACACACTGACCATGTCTAAATGATATCAATATATCACTGCAGCTACAATGCACACTGGAAATGCGCAGCATGTGCCCATACAATGAGTTGGAATGGGAAAGTCCAGAAATCATTTCCACAATACCAATTTACCATGTTTGAAAAATGATCTGTATTAACGTTTACAGAACTGCTCTGTCTGCAAAATCAAATCATACATAAAAATTGTAATGAATAATTATACAACTGATACATTATCACTTTTTCTTTGCTTTATTGTCAAGAAACTGAACAACAAAAGTGAAAATGTTTGCTGAAATGAATTCCTACCACGCAATTCTTGTATCAATTACTGATGCATCAAAGTTCACTAAAATTCCTAACACAAAAGCATGCATGTCCACCATTTTTATTCTTCTGCCATACTTCAGTTGGCAATATCTATATTGATAGCTCATGTCATGCATTTTCTTTATTATTATTATTATTATGCTTGAAAATGGTAAACTTTGGCAAATTGTTGTGTGGTGAAACCAGAATGCAGTGTCACTGCTTCTTTCATTCATGCGTTTCTCATTGAAATGATGTTGACCTTCTATCCAACTAAGACCATAAAATGTGCTGATGCGGAACGGTTTTGTTGCACTGAAAAGCAGGCTTTTGTTAAAATGACAGACTGCATGAAAAGCTGTGTAACAGCTCGGCTTGTAACAGCTTCCGCTCCAATAGAAAGGTGTGAATGGGAGTTCTATAACCCCAACAAATGGACTTCAAAAACAGGTTATTATGGCGTTTTCCCTTTCAGAATAAATGGATCCATGCCAAGAACGCTCAAGGTACTCTAGCTTACCCGTTGTCGACGTGGCTCATTTTGGTTGACTGATCTTTGACGCTTCTCTGTGGAAAAGAAATATAGATGCTGAATCAAACTGATGGCACCGGCTTCACTCGTCCATTATGGCTACAACATCGGCTATGTCAACACTCTCTATTTAGCTGCCATGCTCCAAACACCATCCGTCGCCCGGGTGAGACCAAGTCACGTGACCAAGCTTTCTAGGGCAAAGCAGGTGCCCTTTGCAATGACAAAGTGTGCTTATAATATGTTTGAGGTGGAAAACAATTATCTTGAAAAAATACTCAAAATATCAAATAAATGCAGTTCCTCTGCTGTTACTTTTGTTTTCATTGCAGTTTGATCGCAAGCACTGATTGGTCAGGAATATTCGTTGCTGCCCTACATCCCCAAAAGTCATTGTTCTCAGTTGGTTCGCGCCGGACCGAACAGTGACTATCCATTCACAGAAAATTCATCCAGAAAAAAAAAGTATAATTTGTGTGTGTGTGTGTGTGTGTGTGTGTGTGTGTGTGTTCCTAAAGGTTTAAGATGGACCAACCGGCAGGACAGGGTTCCTTGTGAATGATTTACTGATTGAACAGGCATACAATTGATTTAGTCTCTCATGCTTCAGAAATTACCAGATGTTGTATTTTTCTCCTGCTATGTCGCTCTCTCGGTGCACTCGCAGAGAAGACACGGGATACAACAGGCTGGAACTCCAATACTTTATTAACAGAAGATGCGCAAGAACAAACTCATGAAAGAGGAAGAACCCAGAACGCTGTGCAGTGCTGCTTATATACTAACAGGTCAGATCTAGAACATTCTGTAACATACTGGCAAGTACGGAATCGTTCCAAGGTTACGTAATCTACTGACGCTACTGCACTCGCATGTTCTGGGATGGTCTAGAAATTTCCATCGAAATGCAGTGACTTTTCGCGATCTCTACAACACCTCCCTACCAAAATTGTTGTTTCACAACAAACTTCAACAACAAAGTCTGTCTCTGGGTTTTGGTGTTCTTTTGGATCGTCTGGGGTTGTCTGGACCATACTCTGGAACAGGTGGCTTGATCCTGGGCAGTCGTGGTCTGCTCTGGTTCTGTGTCGGTGGCACATTCTCCAGAATCTCCATCGGATGGTCGATCGGGAGCTCAGAGGCATCTGCTGAATCACCAGGTTCGTTGTCCTCTTCAGAAGCGTAACGTGGGCGCAGCTGTTCCCAGTGTCGTCTCCAAACTGGGCCACGAGGAACTACTTTGACGTTGAAACAGCGAGTACCCGTAGACTTCTTGACCACTGCTGGTACCCATCTGGGCTGCTTGGCATGGTGAGGTCCATAGTACAGTGCGTATACTGGATCTCCAGCCTTGTATTGCCTGGTCACCTTGGCGACACCTCCAGGGTCCGGAGTCACCTGAGTTTTAGATGCCTCCTTGGATTGCTTGCCCTGAGCTATGTGTGCTGGCGAGGGAAGCAAAGTGTCGATCCTTGTCCGAATCTGCCTGGACATCAAGAGTTCACTCGGAGAGAATCCGCAGGATGTCGGCATTCTCCGGTACTGCATAAGAAACTCTTGAAGTGCTCGCTTCGGGGGCAGAGAAGACTTCCTGAGAGCTTGCTTGAATGTCTGCACCAGCCGTTCTGCAGCTCCATTGGTAGCAGGATGATAGGGCGCTCCTGTCAGGTGCGTGATCCCACGTTCCTTGCACCAGCTCTGGAACTCTTCAGAAACAAAGGTGGTTGCATTGTCGGAGACCAACGTGTGTGGGTATCCGAAGTGAGCGAAGTCTTCTTCCAGCAGGTCTAGAGTAGCTCTAGTGGACGTGGATGACGTTGGGTGGATGCATGGGTACTTTGAGTAAGCATCCGTGATCACCAGCCAGTTGGTGCCCATGAAGTTGATGGCGTGGTCCAAGTGAACTCGGCTCCATGGCTTCTCTGGTAACATCCAGGGATGAACTGGCGGTTTGGATGGCTTGTTTTGATGTTCGCCGCATGAGTCACATCGTCGACTCGTCATCTCTATTGCAGCGTCGATACCGGGCCAGTATACTGCAGTTCTTGCCAACTGCTTCATGCGTTCCATGCCGAAGTGTCCGATGTGCAGAAGATCAAGGATCTTGGGCTGCAGGCTTTGTGGAATCACAACTCTTGTACCATAGATGAGGCATCCGTTGCAGATACTGAGAGAATCAGACAACTTCTGGAACTTTCTGACTTCTTCGTTGATCTCAGCGTGCTTCAGCGGCCACCCTTCGCGCACGTAGCGCATCACTGTAGCTATCACTGGATCTTTGCCTGACTCTTGACGAAGGATGTTGGCGTCGAAAGGTTTGACTTGAAGACTGAGAACTCGGATGGCGCACACCATGTCCGTGTCTTCCCCACTCTCCTCCCTGTCAAAGTCGATGTCGTCTCCAGAAGGCAAGCGACTGAGGGCATCTGCATTGCCGTGATCTGCAGTTTTCCGGTACTCGATCGTGTAGTCGAACTGGTTCAGCCATAGGGCCCACCGAGCTAGTCTGTTAGCTGCAAGAAGTGGTGTCCCTTTCTTTGGTCCGAACAGCGCCGTCAGGGGCTTGTGATCAGTCACCAGTATGAACTGTCGTCCGTACAGATACTGGTAGAATTTCCGCAAACCATAGATGATGGCTAGGGCTTCTTTGTGGATTTGGCTGTAGTTTCTTTCTGCAGCTGTAAGAGTCTTGGACACATTGGCAATTGGGCGCTCGCTTCCATCCGGATAGCGATGAAACAGTACTGCTCCAATTCCAACGTTGGATGCGTCACAAGCCAGCCCCACAGGCTTTTCTGGGTCGAAGTGTACAAGGACTTGATCAGAGGAAAGCACATTCTTCAGTTGTTCAAAAGCTGCTTGTTCCTCTTCTCCCCACTTCCAGGGACTTGCCTTCTTTGTCCGGCGGTAGAGCGGCTCTGCCATAGTAGCCAGGTTTGGGATGAATTTCCCGTAGAACTGTACTGAGCCCAGAAAAGACTTCAAGCTTGAGACATCCGTAGGTGGCGGCATCTTCAAGACTGCCTCGACTTTGGATCCTTTGGAGATTCCTTCAGCCGATAGAGTGTGTCCAAGGTATTCCACACTGGGTTGAGCAAACGGGCATTTTTCACGACGGCATCTGAGTCCTTTGTCGTTCAGACGCGTGAGTAGTCGTTCCAGATTGCTCAGATGATCTTTGGCATCCTTCCCGCTGGTGAGTATGTCATCTTGGAAGACGGCAACTCCAGGCAGATCACTGGTGAGATTTTCCATGATCTCCTGAAAATAACCAGGTGCTGACTTGATTCCGAAAGGTAGTCGTTGTTGCAGAAGTACCCCACGGTGAGTGCTGAGGGCTAGTCTGCGCTGACTTTCTGGTGCCAGCTTGATCTGGTTGTAGGCATCAGCGAGGTCGATCTTTGTGTAACCGAATCCTCCTCCCAGCTTTTGCATCAGTTCCTCTGGGAGAGGCATTGGGTGACGGTGATCAGCAAGTTGATCGTTGATCCCAACTGAGTAGTCACCACAGATCCGCAGTTTTGGCTTCAGGGCGCCTGCACTGTTTGTCTTACGAATTGGAACAACTGGTGTTCCATAGTCGTTGAATTGGACTGGCTTCCAGACTCCTTTGGCGATGCCTTCTTCGTAGCCTTTCGTCAGGTCATCACGAAGAGCGAACGGAACCGGCCTTGCCTTGTGAAAAACCGGCTTCGCGTCGGACTTGAACTTTACTTCCAGCTCAAAATCCTTCAGACATCCCAATTCTTCCTTGAAGAGATCTGGGAACTTGTCGCAGAGAGTGTGGCAATCCTTTTGAAGAGAAGCATAAGTTGTGCTGGAGGTCTTCGGATGCGATTCTTTTGCACCCTCGCTCTTGACTTGACTCTCTATGCTCTTCAGTCCAAGGGCATTGTCCACTGAAATTCCCAGAGCCAGGATCGCGTTTCGTCCAAGTAGGTTGAGATCAGGGATCTTGGTGACGATGTAGGGAATGGAGCTCTGTTTACCAGTCACTGGGTCCTTAGTCTGGCCCATGAAGGTGCCCAACACGGGTAGGTCGTGCTTGCTGGCAGACTCGTACCGATGTGTGACGTCATCCAGCTTCGGTTTTCCCAGTTGTTTCCAGACTGGCACAGAAACAAAATTTCCTGTGGTTGCAGTGTCCAGCTCCATCGTGAACTGTTGATCCTGGATTGTGACTGGAACGTCCAACCTAGGAGTATCTTGGGGAACTTCGCCGAGGATGGCTTTGACGAGCTCTGCTTTTGTGATACTTTTCACTGAAGATTTTGCAGATTGTCGTCCCCCTTGTTGCTGTTGATGCAGTTTTTTCCTGCAGACAGCCTCCAAATGTCCTATCTTCTGACAGAAGTTGCATTTGGATTCTTTGTAGAAGCAGTCTGTTGCTTTATGAGCCTTTCCACACCTGTAGCACTTTGCTGAATTGCTGGTCGTGGAGTTAGACTGCTGGTGGTTCTTTGGTCGACCCCCTTTGTTGTTCATCTTGACTTTGTTGACCGGCCTAGGCTTGGAACCGTAGACAGTTTCCTTGGCCACCTTTGCCGCGTCTTCAGTCTCTATGGCGATCTTGACAGCCTTGGCAAAATCCAACTCGGTATCCTTGACCTTGAAAAGAGCCTTCAAGACAGCTTCGTTGTTGACAGAACATATGAATCTCTGCCTAAGAGCTTCATCTTGTGGATCTTGGATCGAAGGAAAGTCACAGGTAGCCGCGTCTTGACGTATACGGGCTGCCAGCTCCTGGAGTGTTTCGCCTGGCTTCCGTTCCATGTTGCTCCAGAACTTGAAACGTTCTCGCACTATGAACAGTTTTGGGTCAAATTGTTCTTTCATGAACTCGACGATTTGGTCCATCGTCAGGCTGTTGATGTCCGTTTTTGGATTTTGTTGAGCAGCCAGATTTGCCAGTTGCTTGTAGACAGCCGGAGTCTGATTAGTGAGGAAGACTTGAGCCTTGCGGTCGTCAGGAACGGCGTTGGCTACAAGAAATGTGCAGAACCTTGACCAGTAGTCAGGCCACAGTTCTGAAGTGGAGTCAAAGGCAGCGAAAGGTGGAATAGCGGCGGTCGAAACAGTAGAAGTGTGAGGACGGGTACTTGCGCTGGAATCCCCAGTCGGTGTCTGAACTTGAATCATCTTCATCAACGCACCCATCTGCTCTCTTTGGACTGCTAATTCTTCTTCATGCTGCTTTGCTTGAATCCTCATCTGTTCCTTCATCTGTTCCTTCTGCTGTTCATTCTGCTGTTCCATTTGTTCCTTCTGCTGTTCCATTTGTTCCTTCTGAATCTTCATCTGTTCCTTCTGCTGTTCCATTTGAATCTTCATCTGTTCCTTCTGCTGTTCTAATTGCTCTCTAAGCAATTTTATCAGCTCCGCTGTCTCTGCCATGGTCAGTCGTCAATTTTCGCTGCTGCAACAGTTGAAGGGGTGCAACTTCTGTAGTTGGAGTTTCTTGAGTACTGGAGAGTACTGTCCCTTCGTATGTAGATCAATGTCGAATCCTGTCGGCGACGCCAAATATTTCTGTTGTATTTTTCTCCTGCTATGTCGCTCTCTCGGTGCACTCGCAGAGAAGACACGGGATACAACAGGCTGGAACTCCAATACTTTATTAACAGAAGATGCGCAAGAACAAACTCATGAAAGAGGAAGAACCCAGAACGCTGTGCAGTGCTGCTTATATACTAACAGGTCAGATCTAGAACATTCTGTAACATACTGGCAAGTACGGAATCGTTCCAAGGTTACGTAATCTACTGACGCTACTGCACTCGCATGTTCTGGGATGGTCTAGAAATTTCCATCGAAATGCAGTGACTTTTCGCGATCTCTACAACACCAGAATAAAAAATACAATGAATCTAAACTGGCATACCATAAACATGCACAAATAACATGTTCTGCCTGGATCTGGGTACACATATATCTAGAAACTGAAGGTGCACACCCAGTGTTGAATGCACATAATTATTTGACACTTACCGCTGTTATTTGTTACCTTCAAGTCAGACTGACTACCACTGAAAGGTTAGATTGTGGTTGAACTACATTAAGCAATACTGAACATTCTTGCCGGCAGAGTTTTGTGTATGACACGTGTCGTATAGTCACACGTTCTTCTGCGTGCACGATCATTTTTGGACAATAAAATTTGTTGATCTTGCGGTGAATTGATTAACGCGGTTCAAAGTGCTACGGTTTGCCGGCGTGTTGACAGGGAAAATGTCGTCTGCTGAATCAAGTGAACGTCGTAAAACTTCATCAAATATGGGTGAAAACAACGCCGTTAAGGCTTATCTGGTAGCCTATAACGTCAGCCAGATGCTTGGGTAAGTGCAGTTAGCTATAAGGAAAGCCTAGATCACTGCTGCTAAATTCCATGCACAAAACAGCAAGCATAGTAGCTAGTTCCCCAGCTTGTCGTGGAAGTAATCGATCATGATTCATCGACTGGTCGGGAAAGTAGCAGTAACACCAAACACACGGTGCAACAGAGCACTAAAATGTTGTTTCATCATTGATAGATCGTTTTTTGTTGGTTTTTTTTTTTTTTAAGTAGTGTGGCAGTCTTCGCTGCGGTTTTTTTTTGTTTTTTTTTTCCTTCTTGTACTAGTACTCCACCACTGCATTGCCAACCAGCTCCTGCCTGCTTATCCAAAGCTGTTTTTCATCAGCATCACTGAGTTGTTGTTTTTTGTTGTATTGTTTGTTTTGGGTTTTTGTTGTTGTTTTGTTTTGTTTTTAGGGAGTGTCAGTGTTGCTCGTTGGGGGTTTGTGTTTTTTTCCCAGTGTTGTTTGTTTGTTATATTTTTTGAAAAATATTTTAACTGGGGGGGGAGGGGGGGGATTATCTATTTCTTTCTCAGTTAGTTCTTGGAAATTGGATTCTGCCTGGTTTCACCATTTTTACCAGTGTCAGTGTGTGTGTGTGTGCAGAGAAGCAGCAATTAATTCTGATTGCAATGTCTGAACCATCAGTTTTATAGGATCAGTGGAGCACAGTTGTGTTAATCAATTATAAGCTACTGGTAAACTGGAATGGTTCAGAAACAATTTTTATGTGACTCACCAAGTACCTGCTGAATGTTTGTAATCTGAAAGTACAGAATATTTTGAAAGATTTCATTGATCGTGTTGATGATGACAGGTGGGCTGTTCTAATGGTGATGATGGTGTCTCATGTTTATCGGAACGGAAACTCGCATGACCTGTATGCTGAAGTGGAGAAAGTTGTGCAGATTTTTCAAACGGCTGCCGTTCTAGAGGTATGATGGTAGTACTTTATAAATTTACAAACACGTGAATAATTTCTTGTTGATTAGTAGGAGACCTGGTGTTTCTGTGGTTTGAGCTACAAAGTTGGACAAAAATCCAGCTTCACTGGTGTTTTCTTTTCTTTCAACATCAGGCACACAGACTGTCCCCAGTTTTAAAACAGCTTAAAAACACATTTGTTCTCAGCTCAGCAGCAGTGATGAGTGAATGCTGGAACTCTGTGTCTGTGTGTGTGTAAAATTACTATTTTCTGTATTACTTTCCCTTAGTTCTTTGGTGGCATTATTATTATTATTATGGCCAATATTATATCTTTTTTCTTTGTTGGTGTTGTTGTAAACACTTAGAGATCACTGAGAATAAGCCCTATCTAGAAATCTTCAATCAATCAATCAATACATCTTTATTATCGCAGAGGGAAATTTGGGTGTGGTGGACAAAGACAATGATACACATCAAATTAAAAAATACACATAAGATATAATACATAATAAACACTACAATTAAATTAGAGATTTTGATGAATTAAAAACAGTCTTAATTGTAGTGTGTATTGTGCATTATTTTGTTTTTTTCATTTGATGTGTATTATCAGCGTGTTTCGTATATATCCCCCTGTGTTCATTACAGCTTTCAAAACTGAGGGTCACAGGGATGGATTTACTCAAAAATGCCAATGAGACATTGTCTCCTTGACCAGTCATTTTTATGAGACATTTTCATTTTCTATGAGACAAGTTCACCCGCATCACTCTGTCACAATGTCTGTGCCGAGAGCCTGTTCCTAAGTGCAGTGACGTTCAGGTTATGAACGTAAAAGGACCTCTCGATCGCAGAACTGAGAAAACTGATAACGCGCCAATATTTTTTACAACTCTTTCGAGCGAGAGTTCCTGGCAGCGCGCGCGGCGAGCGGGATAAGTAAGCCTCATCACTAAAATTATAGATTAGTGTAACAGACTCTATGACTGACACGGACAGTGAATCTCTGCTTCGCGTTGTCAAGTGCGTTTGTGATGTCATGTTCGTGCGACATATGACGCATTTTGCAAAATTTCTATGCGACATTTTATCAAAATATGAGACATAGTCGCAGGGCGCGCGAGAAAATCGATCCCTGGGGTCACTTTGACCAATTCTGTCAAATTCAGAGGTTCATTTTGTAAGATCAGTGAAGTACAGCCTCAAAATCTCTGCATCAGATTCTGAAATCTCTGCACAAACGATGCACATCTGTGTGCATAATAAGGAACACGGGTCCACCACACATGAATGTCCCACTCTGGGTAATAAAGATGTATTTGATTGATTTTATTGATTTGATATATATAAGTGTCCATAATTATTTCTTTTTAAACAGATTCTGCACAGTGCTTTGGGCCTTGTGAAGTCCAACCCGGTATTGACCGCTTTCCAGGTGTTCTCTCGGGTCTTCCTCATCTGGGGGGTCGTGTGGAGCGTGCCACAGGTATAGTGTTCCCGAGTACGCATGGGTAGGCGTATTTGTATGCACAAAACTCGTAAATTGCCACACAAGTTTGAGAACAGCGAACGCACATTTTTGGTCTCTCATAATGCATCACTTGGTTAGCGTGCGGGTTCCTCAACTTGCCGATTCGCTATGGCTGATATGCTACAATAAAAGTACATCTCTCCTACTTGAATTTTTTTTGTAGCCAAGAACAACAAGTGGTTTTGACTTTCAGACTTTTTAATACCAAAAGACCACGGACCCTCAAAATTTACAAGAGGACCCTCAAAAGTATGGAGAGAGTGGCCTAAGGACCCATGTATTTTCGAATCACAGGGAACTCACTGTGTCTGCAGCAACTAGAGGGATGCTCATTTTCCAGAACACTCCAGATTTCCAGATTGAGAACTTTCGAAAATTAAATTTTTCAGATTGGCAGAATCAGCCAGGAACAAGATTAATTTTTTGAAAAAAAAAAGATATGCATGTGTTTTTAGGTACAGACAACGCCATACATCCTCTACTTCTTGTTGGCGTGGACGGTGACGGAGATTATACGCTACTCCTTCTACTTCTTCTCGCTCCTCGGCAGTGTGCCGTACTTTCTCAAATGGTGCAGGTCAGTACTGGAAACTTTACCTCAGTAACAATTCACATTGCTGCCACTTTCAATCCATTGTATGACAATAATGATAATTGCATTAATATATAGGCGTTTTATCCCAACTGTGCCGTGAGCTAAACCCAACACACGCACACTCATGTGACTCACACACATTCTCTCAGACAGTGGACATGAAGACACAACAATCATGTTTCAAAGGGCCAGCTGAGATATCTGAGTTTTGGCATTTTAGAATTGCATTTATTTCGAATTTCCCAATAGTCAGCCCGAATGAACGGTGCCACATACAAAAAAGAAAAATTCTTTGCCCAAGTGAGACTCGAACATGACCTCTCACATTGGTGACAAAGTCTTAACCACTAGACCACTGACCACCCCATGTATTACATGTATCAGTTAAGACCTGAGTGACATCTGCTGATCTGATGTACACATGTAGGATTTTCTTTGCTGTACCTTAGCAGATTTCTCTGCTCACACATGTAAGGGCATACTTAACCCCGGTCTTGCTGAGCATGGAATACTGCAGACTACCTCTGTGCTTTTTCAACACAAGACAAATTAAGTCAGCAAGATCAGGGTGAATTTATCCATCTAATTTGACACCCACCCCTTCCACCCTCAGCACACATACCTGCACACCAAACACACACACACACACACACACACACACACACACACACACCAACATTGAACAAGGATTTTTTTTTTTTTTTTTTTTTAGGGCTAAACAAAAACTAACACATGATTTCAATAATTTTCAGGTACACATTTTTCATTGTGCTGTACCCTATTGGAGTGCTGGTAAGTTGTTTTGTACTGATACCTTGTTAAATTACATGTGCATCAAGTTGCACTACAACTGGTTGATGTCCAGTGAAGCAGGTGTCCAGAACAATTAATGCTGCAAAGGAAAATCTGCCCCCACTAGCAAGGAATCAACATGAGTTCTCTTTGACTACATTGAAAAACATGATTATTACAGTAGACGGTCTTTGGGCGACCACCCCCTTTAGCCCGGCTTAAAGTCTCTATGTTTGTAATAAGTTCCGAGGGAAAAAAACTGCCGTTTACAAAGCTCTAAGCCTGCTTGCCAAATGAGTAAATGTTCCTTTTGGTCATTGCAACCATTTTTGTGGCTTCCAATAGTAGAGAAATATGACTTTCTATGGCCTAACACTTCCATAACTGTACTCAGGGATGGATTTAACTGGTAATTACCGGTAAAATACTGGTTTGAAAAGGAAAATACTGGTTGCAAAATCAGTAGCCAGTAGAACCTACCGGTTCTTATTTTGTTTGACTGGTTTCAAAAATAAAGGAAAAGAGAGAAAAAAAGTCTCTGAGTCAGAGAGAGAGAGAGCCGTGCCGAGATGTAGTAGTAAGTGTATGACGCCTGTCATTTAATTAATTGACAAACACCGTAACAGTTACAGTTAGCAATTAACTTATCACTGCATTCGTTGGCAGATTTTCGGTGGCAAAATTAGTTACTGGTTTCCGTGACTGGCCTACCGGTTCGCTTGCGAGTAGGTTTGTTTACTGCGACGTCGTACCGGTTTGGAAAATGCCTAGCGCAATCACTGTGTACTACAAGTCGATACGACCGAGTCGCTAAAACTAGCCGCCAGTCAGTGCTGTCTAGTTGGTCTTTAGTCTGCAACAACAAAAAAATCGTCATTTCAGCACGCTGTAGGCTTCTACATACATAGAACAACACATGCGCCAACCCAAGTCACCACAGTGGCTTCAGATGATACATCTTGTACCTGGTGACTAATGCACGGATTAAGCACATTCCATGAAAAGTTTTCCGCAGCGTCGTACGCCTGACAATCGTATTGAGACTTTAAGCTGTTCATCATAAGAGTGGTCGTAGACGGTTAGGAAATGGAGGCTAGTGTGTAAGCTAGTGAACATGGGTCTTTAAAGACAGGTGGCCTCACAATGGGGTGGTCACCCAAAAGAGGTACTTCTACTGCTTCTTCAAAAGTTTCGTAAGTGTATTTTACATGTCAGTATCACCACGTAAATCTGATACAGTATCAACAGGTACTATTAGTCAGGTATTTCTAGTACTTCTACAAGAGGCTTTCCTGCGAGTGTTTGCTTACCCGCACTGCATGTTGCCTGTTCCAGGGAGAAGTGATGACCATCTACCTGGCGTTACCCCACGTCTTGGACTCGGGTCTCTACTCTGTCTCCCTCCCCAATTCTGCCAACGTGGCTTTCAACTACTACTACTACCTCTGGTTTACACTCGTCTCCTACATTCCTAGTGAGTAACTGTTTTATTATCTGTCAGTTCACAGAGGAATAGAACAACAGGCATCTTTGAGCATGTGCAGCAGCTGCTTGGTGGAACACACCTCTGTTATGGTTTACCTCCTTCCTGTTTCAGTTTTCCCCCAGCTGTACGGTCACATGCTGAGCCAGCGAAAGAAGATCATCTCCAACCCCCAGCACCAAAAGCAAGCATGAAGAAACAATTTTGTGCATCAAGTTTGCCATCTTTGATTTCTCAGTAGCACGGTTTTTTGTTTTGTTTTTTTTTTGGGGGGGAGGGGGGGGGGGTCCCCCTCTTCCTCTTCTTCTCCTCCTTATTGTTTCTTTTATTTGGAGGGGGAAAGCGGGTATTTTTCTTTCTTTTCTTCTTCTTCTTTTTTTTTTTTTTTTCTTTTTTTAATTCTTGCTTTGCTTCTGATCATGACGGCAAGCATTTCCTCAGCCTTGGCAGGTGCATTATATGAACTCGGTTCACATTCTCAGATACATATTAGCTTTAAGTCACATTACAAAACATTTTAATAAATACATACTCACATGTATATGTTGCATTTATATGCGTGCAGGTGTGATGGTTTTAATTTTGACTGCATTCTATCAAGCCGTGGAAAAAGGGTGCACGTGCCATTCGGGTTGGTGGGGTGCTTACACCTTTTTTCCAGGTCATGTAGCATTGTCAAGCCCTTTTTTTTGCACAGTGTATGTGTGTATGTGGAATACTTGAGCTTCTTTGTAGTGTTTATATTATTCTATAGGTGTGTGTGTGTAGGAAGTTAGTTTTGCTGTGTTATTTTACCGTATGTATATTCTGAGTTCTGTTTTCAAGATGCTTTCAGCTCCATGGGGTTGTGGCTGCAGAAGGCAGCTGATGAATGTGCAGTCGTAAGGACATGGCAACTAGATTTAAATGTATTTGTTCATGAAGTTGTCATTGTTATGCTCATAGTGCACTGTGTAGAATTCTTTTACTGTTGTCATGGTTGTTCATGACATGGTCACATAGTTGTAGAGCTTGAAGTTTGTTTGCCAGTGTAAAAGTGATTGTTACCAGAGGAACACACATGGGTATCTCTTGCTCCTCTGTATATATTCAGCCATGGCACTTGTCTATTGGAGTAAAGAGTAACTATTTTTGCAAACAGTTTCTTTCCTGTTGAATGTGCACTGTCTTCTCCAGTGTTTTTGCGCGTGGTGGTGTTGGTTTTCACGTACATGTAATTGTACATGTTTATTGTAGCAGTTTCTTACTTTCTTTTTTTTTCCCCACTCAATGAAGAGAGCTGTTTGGTGTGAGGGGTGACAAACAGCACTACCCAAAATGATAGACAAGACAGTGAATCCATTTGTAAATGAATTTATTCACAACAGAACCCTCACTGCAACATGTGAAACCCATGTCTGAAGAATGTACAATAACCCTTAACTTTTCAATCCCAGAACATTCACGATACGCAGACGCAACCCACATCATTCATCACCCGTACACGTGTATGGCTAATAACTGATGTGCTTGTCAAACATGAATACCGGGTATCTTGCATCAACTATTCAATCCAACTTGTGGGCAGCCTTACAACGTACAGCTTGCCCGAGAGAAGGCTTGCTAAAGAATGAATTGGTGAAAATAATGTTTGAAAAGTACACGGAGAAAAAGGAACTTGTGAACTTGATGTTGATTAAAGATTTTACAAATTAAAGGCAAGTCTATATCGGTCCATAACATTGGTACATTGTATCTAATACCTTCTTTCTTTTTTAAATGATCATAATATATATACAAATGAAATAATAAAATGGAATTCATTTTCCCCCTGTGGTAAATATAAGATGTCACCTATCCGAACTGTGACAACCAAAACTCACTCGCACTCATGTGTGCACAAGCATGTGCACAGTGTCTCTCTCTCTCTCACTGTCTCAGACAAATGTAATTAAGTTACTTTAACAAAAAGAGCATTGGAATCAACGCCAGCAGTCAAAGTTAAACGTTTGTTTCAAAAGCACAGCACATGAGATGGCGACCATGCCAGAATGAAAAATATGTACAGATGCACCACAAATAATGTCGCTTCAGAGACGGCTGACTGACTCACTACCTAGGCAAGCAAGCATTCCAGAAACGTGTGCTGTTCATTTTCCAATCTCACCTACTCATGATGTGCCAAGTTATATCAGTTTCATGTTCATTGAAAACTAAAAGAAACACAAGTTTACTTCCCACAACAAGTAAAAAAACAAAAAAAATTGGAAAAGGAAACAATCCTAGCCTAAACCATCTTGATAACAACCACCAAAAGAAAAACAAGGTCAAACTTATGAACACTTGCAAAAACAAACCTGCAATGAAACATAACGAAACAAAACCAGCACCACATCAGCTGTTTTGCTAAATGAACAGTATTCACAAGTGGGGACAAGAAGCAATATGAGACTTTCTTGCAAGTGGATTTAAAGGCGTAGTCACATCTTTCACCACCCTAGATTGCCCTTCTCTATGAGACTGGGGAGATAGAATACAGAGAATTGACACAGCCATCGGGGGGGAGGGGGGGTCATTTTTCCAGAAGATGGTACATTTAGCCAGTGGTGAGCCCATCAGCAAAAACAATATGCTAGTATTCAACCCACCTTTTCATCAACTACAAATCCTTAGTCTTCACAAGTGCAATTTAGACAAATCACAGGCAGCTGAAAGAAACACCCAAACACAATACCTGACAATACAAGTACTTACTTTGTGATGTACAGCTGTCTACATGTAAACACCAGCCCTAAGCTGGAGCATGAAGGTGTGCATGCACCCCCTCACAAAACAAAAGCCACAAAGTACGGGAAAAAACCGAGAACTGCAAACACCATCAGCTAAGGAAGAACTGCCGACAAGGAATATCAACAGTGCATTACACTGAAAGATGGGAACACCTGTGCACAATGCAAGTCTTGGGTATCTCACTGGAAAGTCGAGGCAGCCTGATGGATTCACTACCAACATCTGTTGGCTTTTCCTAACTCGGTCATCATTCTCTCCTTTGATCAATATTTGTTGCTCTTTACTGGCAAAACATAAAGGCAAATATCAATAAATAATTTTCCGAAGGGTCTAGGTGCTGGCACAGGTGTTCAGGCTTGTCACATATCCGCTGTTGCACATGCAAGAGAAATGCAGTGGTCGATAGGTGATGCCGGGTTTTTCACACATACACCATCCAAAAAGCAAACACTGACTGATGTAGTAAGGTCTTAAATACAACTTTTACATCATACATAAATACATGTAATGATATAACATTTTTGGGTGGGTGATGATTGAAGACGTGTGTGTGTTCCCAGTGAACACAAAGATGTACAAGTACACAGGTTTTACATTACATGTGTCCCACTAAGACCCTGAAAGCAGCAAAATTCAGAAGTATATCATCCCACAGGACAAGCAGCAAAGTTAATCACAGACACACAGAACCTTCGACAGAATCAGTATTCCATCCCACACAATTTCGGTGCAACTCGATCTGAGTAGCAGGTCAGGGACAAATTTAACATTTCCCCTCACAACTGATTTACCCAAAAATCCACCATGAGGACAGTGTAATTAGAAGTCTTCTCCATTTGAAACAAAAGATGAAAAAACAAAAAGGAGGCCTTTAATAACACACACACACACACACGCTTACACAAGCAGTTTGTGCACACGCACGCGCACACACGCACACTACGAATTGCACAAGCAATTCTCTCTCTCTCTCTCACACACACACACACACACACACACACACACACACACACACATCATGCACCTGATAAAATGTACAGTGGTACCACTCCATCACAATATGTAACATACCAATTTCAATTTTACATACTGATACTGAGAGAGTAACTGATGACATCCACATTAATTTAATACATGTTGACAAGACAAACTTAGCCCAAACATCAAACTTACGAGAAAACAAAAAAATCCATGATACACATACACAGTCAGGCAAATGAACAAAGCCAAACTTCTGCAAATGCTGGACTACAGTAAGTAGCAAAGCAAAGTGTGTGTGTGTGTGTGTGTGTGTGTGTGTTTGACAGCTTAACATCATTTTCCACCACATATGGGCGATATATCAAAAACAGGGCAACGACAAAAAGGCTGGCACAAACATGGCCACAGCTGGGATTCAAACGCAAGACCGCAAAGCAAGCATACATCAACAAAGTGTCATAGTGATAATTATTATCATAAACATAGATCATGAGTGCATGACCTCGTTACTAAAACAGGCAGCTGCAAATATCTATAAACTTTCTCCCCAAGCAACAAATTGTCTGTACAAGCTCTTTCTAATACGCTGAGCCTGTTTTATAGCAATCGACCAATTTATGAGACGATACTGAACGCTGCTGTCAGAGCGCATAACAACTGCTAAAACTGTTGAGTCGCACACAGGACAAGCACGCTTCAAAACCTTTCCCACGAGTATCGATGCGTACACTACTACCCTAACAATAGTAGGGTGGGTGGGTGTTTGGGGGTTTAACGTCCTATTCCACTACATACGGGTGATATCAAAGACGGGGCAATGATGAAAAAGCCAGCACAACTAACAATAGTAACATTAGTGAGACAGGATAACCTTGTTTCAACATCATTACAGCACACAGGCAGATGAAGAACATTACAAATTATGGTTGTTACTTACTGTTCAAGTCGAAATATCAGTGTATTGAGCTCTGTACTTGCCGAAACTGGTACTACATGTATGTGAATGTAAGCAGGTGGCGGCTGTACACAGGCCTTCAGCCTTTTGCCTCCACCTGTATTGCTTGTGTGTACACACAAATCTGTAAAATAAACATTATGTTTACACCAAGAGCATTCACATCTTGCATTTCAGACATGACTCGCAGGGAAAACACCATTACTGCAGTCAGTAGCACTGTATATCGATCTTTAAATAACATATTCAGTGATACATCGTGCATGGTCACAAAGAGTGACGGAGTATGAAAATGTCTGTAAATGCAGTCACACATACCCATGGTTTCATATGGGTGGGAATTATCAATCATGTTTTTTGTCCTGGCTGACTGCAAAGGTTAGGACATTGGTCCTGAATACGAAGACAACCACAAAGAATATGACAAAAATCTGCCTTGTTGCCTTGTTTAGAAATATAATTGGACATCACCAAAATTAATTGGTCTATGATCGACGTTTGACATGTAGTCCTGGTTTGTTTGTTGTTTTTTTGTTGTTGTTGTTTTTTAAATTTTTGTATCTAATTTTCTGTCTTGTCACACTCACAGCACCAAAGGTGTTAAAACTTTCTTGAGTGAATCACTTAGACTGAACATGAGGTGTTTTTTTTGTTGTTGTTGTTTGTTTGGTTGGTTGGTTTTGTTTTTCAGCATCTTGCCTCCTTCACAGTCTGTATTGGTCCGAGTCTTCATTCATATTGTGCATCACAAAAGAAAGAAAATAGGACATAGTGACTGCTATGTGATTTATGGGTAAACATTAGGATGAATCAAGTGATGTCAACTCAAAGCATGAGATATGGTCAAAATACAACACCAACTTTGGACAGATTGTAACTGATACAAACAATAACATGAATACGGCTGCTTCAGCAACACCACATTACATACCGGTACATAAAACATTGTACACACACTACACATGCAAACTTTGTACCAGCTCCAACTTTCAGACAGACAGAGAATGTCAAGATCCTTTTGAATAGAAAAAAAATTAAGCACACAAACCTTCCATCTACTTTTCCCTCAATATTGTACAAAAAGACATAAATATACAACTTCCCCAGATTAAAAATAAGTATTCTTAACAGAAAACTCCCTCTATTTTGTGCCAGTACATCTTTATGCCATGTCCAGGTACAAAAGTCTATGACTAATGCAATTCCTCCCTCAACACTGTGCACGCGGACACACACACAGACTACCTAGATCTGACAATGCTTTGAAAGTTTCTCGGTGCTAACATTTATTTTCTACTTTGTGCAGAGGGATGCTTCAACCATCATGAAAAAAGGGCCTATGTGCCTGTCAAATCCACAGTACTTAGGCCCTTTTCTCAAAACGATGGTGGAAGTGCCCATATTCTTTGCACCTTACCCCCAATCCAGAGTCTTCCGAGTTCTGTCTGAAAACTCCCCATGGCTAAAAACTAATTCCTCCTCTACACCGAACAGCTGGATCAATATGGCTTACCCAGATCCAAACTACTTCTGCACCTCAAAAAAAGAACAAACTATCTGAAAGCGATTGCAGAACGCAAGACTGTTCTACGCCACTCACCCTCCCCTCAATCCATCTTGAGATTAACATAAATATAGCGGACAAACTTGAGAGAGGCGAAGAATGAAACCGTGCCCAGCATGAGAAAGAAGACGTAGCAGCTGAGAGCAGTGTAGCCGAAGAACTCGACCGTCTGCAAGACGCCCGACATGTTGGAACGTTTGAAGTAATAGAACATGGCGTAGAGAAACACAAAGATCCCTGTCGACCTGAAACAACACCCAAAGGCATTCATGTCAAATTTGCCACAAGAACATTATAGACAGTACGGTGAAAAATCTGACAATCTGTCCTTTTTCTCACAAAAAGCAACATCTCCCCTACTCCCAACCGCCCACTTTTTCCCACTGTATAAATGTTGTATTCTTGTTGTTCCTACCTCCCTCTTGGATGGAATGGGATCTTGATAATAATACATGTAATACATGTCATAATAATAATAATCGCATTCATGCAGGTGCTTTATCCTAAATATTTGGCTCAAAGTGCTGCAAGCTAAACCCCAACATGCATGCTCACATGAATCACACATTCTCTCACACACTGGACATGAACACATTACTATCACATGGTATAAAGGGCCAGCTCAGCTATTTCAGTTTTGGAATTCTACAATTGCATTTATTTTCGAATTTTGTGGGCTGAACATTTTCAAAGCAGAGGAGGAGGAAGCCCGAGTACCTAAAGAGAACCCCAGACAGTCATCCCAAATAAACAGTGCCACATACGAGAAAGAAAATTCTTTGCCCCGAGTTGGCCTCGAACCTGACCTCTCACACTGGTGGCAAAGTCTTACCCGCTAGACCACCGACCGTCCCAAACACTCTTCACACGATTACTTGGTCTATAATACACAATTTCGAGACAAGAACCATAAAGGAGTCTGCATATCTCCATCAGATTCTTACTTGATTAGGTGAGGAAAAAATCCACAGTCAAAATTTCAGATTCCTGCCTACACCTCTGAACCCTCTGTCATGCAAAAAACAAAAAACAAAAAAAAAAACACGGAAGAAGGTATTATCCGTTAGCTAATGACAGCACAGTAATGGCACCTTACCCAGCACTGAATATGGACCGCCACCACCATCGGTAATCTTCTGCGGAGAGCTGGAAATAGGTCAAGGCCACAGATATGCAGGCAGTGACGCTGAGCAGAATGCCGTACACAATGAAGAGAATACCGAAGAGCGTGTACTGTTCACGGCCCCACAGTGTGGCAAAAATGTAGTACAGTTCCACCGAGATGGCACTGCAAGAAAAAGATGATGTGTAGCTGTTAGTATTACTGACACTTTGCTGAGATCTGTTACAGTTGTGTATACCACTAGTATAGGTTTTATCTGTTGTAAACAGAAAGAGGCTGCACAGATACAGGGGAACAAAGCAGCCACATCATAACTTTTTTCTTTTGGTGAAGTTGTTGATGTTGTTATTGTTGTTGTTGATGGCGATGTGGCTTAAGGGAAAAAAGAAAAGACAGGATGTTAATGCAGACTGGGTGGCTTTGTGCTTCGTCTTTCGAGTTTGATTTTCAAAAAAATTTTAAGAAAATAAAAACATGATGGAATTTATTTTTTCATACTAATTTCTTAAATGGAGGAACCATTCAGTGATGAGAAGGAAAAAATGGAAGCAAACAGAACAGCTGATTTTCAGAAAGAGGATGCAAGTGCTTATCAAATTCATGACGATCAAGCCCGTTCACCGAACAGCAGCAGTGTTCAAACCAACCTGAAGGGCAAGAATCCGCCAACCACGCAGTGTGCCAAGCAGGAGCGGTAGAGAGGGACAGGTGGGATCTCACGAGATATATTCTTGGTGCGGCACGGGGCGTCAAACCCTGTGGCCCAGTTCTTGCCGAATATGCCTCCGATCACAGTCAGTGGGTAGCCAACTGTCACAAGATTCCGAAATGTGAGTATCAGAGAGCTGCTGGCGTCGCATGCTCATCAATCAATACACAACATACAGGGGGATGACAGGTGTGGGGAAACTCCACTCTAAGGTGACTGTTGCCACAGAATGAATGTACATACATGTACATGTAGTGTGCCAGCCTCTGAATTCGCTTCCCATGTCACACTGCACTTCTATATATAATAATATTAATAATAATAATAATGAATTGTACTTATATAGCGCAAAATTCTCACAAAGTGACTCAAGGCCCGCACTCATACCAACAAATATGCAAACACACACACACACACGCATACACACACACACACACACACACACGCACACGCACACACACACACACACACACAGCAGCTAAATTGGGAGGAGGTAAGTGGGTCTAGTCGAAAGCCAGCCGGAACAGATGTGTTTTCAAGTCAGACTTGAAACTATGTCCGACTGGTCTCTCAGGCCGGCAGGTAGTGTGTTCCAGAGTGACAGGGCAGCAAAGCTAAACACGCGCTCGCCAACTGTTTTGAGGTTTCGACAAGGAATGTTCAATAGTTTTTCAGAAGAAGAACAAAGAGTGCATGCTGTTTGGCTTAAATATTATATCAGGGCTTATAATGGCCCATGATCCGAGAGAGGGAAACGGTAGCAGCTGGTGATGAAGTGGCAAAGCAGACATTTTGTGACGGGTGTCTGCGGGAATGCTTTCATGAATTTTTTTTGTTTTTGTTTTTTTGTTTTGTTTTGTTGTTGTTTTTTTTGTTTTTGTTTTATTTTTTTTTTTTTTTTGGGGGGGGGGGGGGGGGGGGACAGACTAAAATCTTCAATTTGGTACATTTTGGCTTCATTTTAAGTGCTTCAGAGGAGGAAACATTTTTTTTTTTTTTTTTTTTAGCAAAATGTTTATAATTAGACTAAAATCTGCATCTTGTGTTTCAAAGGAGTAAAAACATGTTTGGAGGGGTGGGGGGGGTGGGGGGGGGGTGGGGGTGGGGGGTCAGGGTGGGGGGGGGGGGGGGGGTTTAGGCAAAGGTGGAAGATTTTAAGCCCTAAGAAGTAGTAGCGGTTGAAATCCTTCCGCCTTGTGGTGGATTTCCACCTTTGCCTAAAAACTGTCAACACTACTGTACTGACCGAAGAGCCAGAGCATCATGAGAAGAACGACCGTGGTCCAAGGCAGGGCCTGAGTAGCACCATAACCCCAAGCAATGGAGTTGACCACCGCCCACACCAAGAAAAACGGACCTGCACAAAACAACACGCTGCATCAGGAAACTGACTCATAATGACAACCACTGTGGGGTTCCTTGAAAACCGGTTCAGCAGCTGACGAAGACTTGCAAAAATTCGCTCTGCGTGTAGAATCTGAGTTTTATCTAAGTCACAGATTTTAGGGTACCCTTGATGAAAAGAATGTTGAACGTTCACTTACGACCCCCACCCCACAGAACAGGTGACGAAAGAGAGGATCATAATTCATATGTGTAATATATATGAATGACATTAACAACCAAAATAATGTCATTTTCTTAACACTCTCCCCACCACCACAGTTTGACAGGTAACTTGAAAGAGGGCATTACACGTATCATATTTCATTAACACCAGCAACAAAAATTTCATGTTCCATGTGACCTACTTCATCCCCCCCCCCTCCCCCCCACACACACACACACACATTCACACACCCCGAACACGTCAACTCCAAACCTACACACACTCACCAGCAAACAGAGCTGATGTCAAGTTTATGTTCCACACCCAGCTTTCTCCACCCATCTTCCTGTACATGTTGGCCGCCACGTAGCCACTGATGCATGACGTGAAGGCGTAAAGCACGATTGAGGCTGAGTTGATGGACCCGTGGCGATGCACATTGAACATGCCCAGAATGGCCATCATCAGAATACCTGTCGCCAGGGCCAGAAACTGCGAGCCCACACCTGCAAAAAAATGTCATCCCATCATAGTTTCGATGTTTAAGGAAAGATTTTAAAGAGTTGAGCCTTTAACACGTTTCCCACGGTTTTGACTCACTTTTGGATATAGATATATATGTGAAAATCAGGCAAGACTGACGGTTCTTTAGCGGCTCTTACTGCACAAACACGCATGTAATCAAAGTGCAACATTCCCACAAAGCCAAATTTAAATCCAATTTAGTTTTAATTTGAATTGCAAATTTTTTATTTTATTTTTTTTGGGTGGGGGGGGAGGATGGGGGGGGGGTGTGGGGGGGGGGGGGTGGGGGGGGGGGGGTGGTGGGGGGGGGGGTGGTGGGGGGGGGGGGGGGGGGTGGTGGGGGGGGGATGTGGGGGGGGGGGGGTGAGCTCACTGGTGCACAACCCAAAACTTACTTGGTAAGAACTTAGCTAATCAGATCTCACTGATGACATGTCTCAAGCCTTTCTTTCAATGCACTCAATTCACCTACAAAGCGTACAACACATTCTCTACAGTCCTTACCCAGAATGGCACAGAAAAGGTTTTTGGCAGGTGGGAACCTGAACACATCGGTCTGTATGATTTTCCATCCGTTGTCGTCCTGGTCAAGGTCCTCGCTGTCGTCCTCCTCACCTAGGTTGTAGCGAGCAAAGTCGCTCTTAAGCACGCGCGTCTGGAAACAAAATACAGTATGTAAATGAAAGCCCACAAACTTTTGGGGAAAAAATGGAAGAAGTAAAGACAGAAGTAGAAAATATGAACTGATCGATAAATGATGGTTGTAATCTCCAGCAAAACACAATCTCCGTTTTCTGAGGGACAAAACATTTTCAGATTACCAGTTCTCCCCTGGAATGCTGTTTAAGAGCTTTGGAAGTGGTTATTTCTGGCCTACAAAATAACCCTGGCATCGTCAACAAAGCTATGGTCCAGCCGTGATAATGATTCAGCAGAACTATGTATGGTCTTCATCTGCAGAACTGTTTTCACTCCATCCTCCTTGGTAATTGTGCATGTGTGTGTGTGTGTTCATATGTGTGTGCATGTGTGCATGGGCACACTCCTCATTGGTAGTGCGTACTGCCCCATGCCTGTCTGCTAAACAGAGCTTTCTTGGTGAGATCGTACCAGAATGATGACCACAAAGCCAATCAGCAGGAAGACGAGCACCATAGAGTTTATGATGGACAGCCAATGAATCTGAAACACACAAGCAAGGATATGACTAAAAGCCATGTCACACGAGAGGGCAAAAACACTTGAAAACATTGTTTTCAGATGTTTCGCTGCGAAACAACGTGTTTTGTCGTGTGACATACTTCACAACAATGTTTTCAAAACATGTTTCGATCGTGTTTTCAGTTTTAGAGCCTGCCCTAAAATCCGAAAACATGTTTTGTGTTTCAACCAATGAAAGCCGCCGTGCGGAGTGTCAAGTTACACCTTCCCGTATGAAGGCAAAGAGACATCGACTTTACCCAGAAACCCCATCCATAGGTATTTCATACGCAATGAAGTTCTACATACAAGAAAATGGTGTCTAGTCAGTAAGGCAGGAAAGTCTTGACCGTAGCGGAACGCGTTTCGCCGGAATTTCACCGGCTCATCAGCCACCTTAGGTCAAGACAGAGCGGGAAGAATACCGTGACTGAATGCTAACATGGAGGATGAGTGAAAGTGAGAATAAGCAAATATGTTTAGGGAAATACCTCACCTAGCCTAGTGTTGTTGCTTCAAAATGGCTGTGTTTGGCGGGCGTGTATACGTCAGATTTTCAGTGACGTGAGTTCGAAAGAAAATGACGTCACAAAAGATCACTGTTCGATTTTCTGCATGTTTCGATGTTGTTTCGCAAAACATGTTTTCACGTGTGTCATGTATTGTTTCGGAAAGCATGTTTCGGGCGTTTTGCCTTTCAAAACATGTTTTATAAAACATGTTTTAGGAAAACATGTTTTCAGTGTGACATCGCCTTAAGCAAAATACTGCTTTCCACAAAAACTCCCTTTGTATGCCTGTTCAAAATTCCAAGACAACTGGCCACAGCCGTCTAGCACATTTACACATTATTTTTTCTTTTGCCCACAGGGCAGCAAAAATTGCATCCTATCCCTGGTAGGGACGATGCGGAGTTTAGCGTTTAGCCATTGGTGTCAGCAGTCTTGCTCTCACTAAACGATCCTTGAGCAAGCTCTCACCCCAAGATAAAGACGGTTAACCTTACATGGCACTGCTCCAAGCTTAAACCAAATTCCTCAGAAACAAAATGTTCAAGTGTGCTTCTCATAAAAAAATACTACAATACGATTATAAAAAGACAAACAAAACCATCAGAAAAACATTAACCAAAAACAGTGGCATGTTCTTAATGCATTGTTCTTGTGTAAACTTGGCTGAGGCATATTCCTTCATTTCCTGAATAATGTAGAAACTCAGTGAAAAACAAGCAAGAAAGCTTTGCAAGGGAAGTAACTGCGGCTAGCAAGATTACGCTGGCCAGTCACACTGAAAAATGATTATGGCGAGCCACAGACAGTGCGAAACGAGTCTTTATTCGTGCAGACATGCAAGAACACTAACTAACTGAACCAAACACTATTGGCAAAGCACTGATTTCATGAAAACAACTACTTGGTTTCCACCGATTTCCCCCGTGATGCGAAAAATGGATTACCTCTCCTGATTGTAAATTGCTAACAGGGAGTAGAAGAAAGAATAAGCAAATTGTCCTTCATCCCTTTTTTCCTAAACCAGAAATGTTTTATTTTTAATATGAGGCTGCTTACTGGCACAAAGCAAATAACCCTTGAGTTCACCTCAGACTTAGCAGAAAGCTGATGACAGTTTGACAGAAGTCTGACATCTGACATATCACTAATCACATACACATGTACATAGATCTGCACGTCAGGCACTTCGGTGGCGATATCATTACACTGCATTCTTTAGCTAGTATGCCAACTCCTTTAGCGCCTGGAGTGATGTTTGTTTGAAGGGTACAACAGTTCTGGAAGAGAAGCCACACACAATTGTACCAGCGGGAAATAAAATTACCTCCAAAGTTTTGGGGAAGAAATAGTTGTCTCTCATCCTCTTTCCACGGTCCTCATATTTCAGCCTGAAATACACAAGTGACATTTTCAACTGCTATAAAATTTATACTGTTTAAATACAGTATACGCAGGTGTGTGCATATTTATTTTGTAAAAAAAATCCTGCTTGCCTTGGCTGGGATTATACCAAGTTGCCACCCACTACAGGAGGCCGGTACTCTTTTCTCATTTTATAGGTTGAAAAAAAAAAAGTATCTGGGTTCAAATTTGAAACTTGAAGCTAAATTTTGCCATGCCTACCTTGGTTGTGGAGTATGCCTGGCACACGCACGCGTGCACACACACACACACACACACACACACACACACACACACTCTCACACTCTCTTTAAAGCACGTATGTTAAATACTGATGACTTACTCGCTGGGGTGCCACTTGACACTGTAGCTAAAGGCGACCTCAAAAGGTGTGGTGACTCCATCCAGGCTGACCGGCATCTGCTCTTTGGTCGACACATTGGCGTAGATTATCTGTCACACAATGCAGGTCAACGTTTAAATCAGCCGTCCAGCTCACTGCCACTTTTGAACATTAACTAGAATCTGAAGACAATTTTGAGAAAAAAAGTTTTAAAGGAGTTTTCCCGATTTGCACATCCTCTACCCCAATCTGCCACCACCGATTTGGTAGGTGCCTTTTCAATATGGCGGTAGACCTCCGACACACTGTGACACGCCACTATTACAGTGGTCCACCTACAATTTACAGTAGCATAATAAAGGAACAAAGATGTTCCTGATAGGCCAGATATTTGCTTTGTTGTGGTTTCATTTTTTGTTTTTGTGTGTGTGTGTTTTGTTTCTGTATTGATTTTTCAGTCATGTTTTGCTTTCCAAGATGGCATCAGACCTCTGATAGTTATTCCTGTAGCACAATTCAATACTTGCACAGAGGAGAAACAGCAATGCTTTAAATTCAACGTATGTGATTGTGTGTACATTTTTGTTTTCTTGTTTGTTTGTTCTTGTTTCACTGCTTGGATGTTTTATTTTTCCTTTTGTTTTTGTTTTGTTTTTTTCATGTTTTGTTTTGTCCATGAGATCATCCCAGGCAAGACAAACATTTGCACTAAAGTACAGAACGGACACTGTGCGGACTGCAAATGTAGCAACTCACGTTCTCCCCATTGTACTCGATGTTGAAGTGGAGGTGGGCCCACAGGTAGACTTTGTGGTTGTGTGGCAGGAAACCACCTTCCTCCAGATGTCCGATGAAGCCACGGATTGGAATGTCATCTGCGATACAAAAACACACGTGCAGACGCGCGGACACACACACACACACACACACACACACACACACACACACACACACACACACACACACACACACAGCACTGGTTACTTGAAGTTAGAGAGCACATCCAGAAAGCAACATAGGTGAACAGACTTGTCAATCAAGCACCAAATAAGACCACGCACAACACTCTGCAATGGACAAATCCTTTCTCTTGACACTTCGTTCACAATCTGATTACTTACACACAAACGTACACAGGATCGTCCAATTTTAATCAAATGACCAAAAGAGAGGCACGATGCAGTCTGACAGGTGTGTGAATGAACTTCAAGAAGAACTGAAGCACATTTTGATCTTTGCAGCCCAGCGTCAGACTGAGGAAACATACCTATGACAAACTCGAAGTAGTACAGGTCCTCAATGGCGTTACGCAGCAACTCAAGGTCCCTTTCTTCAAACTTGACGATACAGAGTTGCTCCTTCACCACGTCCTCTGTGACATAAAAACAGACATCAAATGACTTGAAATAGACAATGAAAGTAATGGCAACAAAAACAGGAATCATAATTTAAAAAATGAAAAAACACAACTGAGTTACCCTTCAAAATAAATAAATAAAAAACACTACCACCACCACCACTTCAAACCTCAACAAAAATTAACCCTATTCAAAAAAGAAGAAAAAAAATTCTTTCTTACACAAAGTATACAGGGATTACCCCTTTCTGTGTGTGTATTGATCAGCTTAAACAAAGCAGTTGTAACCCAGATACTCACTTTTGAACTGTACATTGTAGAGGGACAAGGCCATGCGGTCCCCATCCAACACCTCGCCTAGCGTTAGGCTCTTGTGCTCCACCTGAGGAAACAAATCAGGAATGGTAGACGATTCAATTCATCACTATCACTACCAGAGACAATAAGGACAGCACATTTTGTTTTTTTCAGAAAACCTAAAAGTAATCATGAATTGTTGATTATAAAAGACATAGCGCCACCCTGTGGATTACACGGAAAGAAACAGACAGAAGACATATATGGACATCAAAAAGGGGCTGTCACTTGTCTGAAAAAAAAAAAATAATAATTATGTGCCGGGGATATTTCATTATTTGTCTGTCCGAAGCTCCAGACCCTCTCACCCTCGTGCTGAAACTTGGGCTCACACCAATACTTCATGCACAAAATTCACTGTGAGTAGGGTAGGTGCTTTTCCGAACTGCTTGGCTCAAGTGAACATGATAAGCACACACATGTGAATCACACGCAATCTCTGACACTCCGGACATAAACACATGATAATGTACCAAATTAAAATTGTCTGTAAAAATGCTGGTATTTCAATTTTTTCTTATGTTAATTACACGCTTTTCCGAAGCGTAGTATCACTCTGATAAATCATGTCAAAGCTAGCAGAGATCAGGTTTTAGTCTCTCAGTCTCACCTTCTCTGGTCTGCATACTGGCAGCTGGTAGTAGTGATACGTTTCGTGAGGGTTGAAGTATGGACCCACTTTATTAACATACACAGGGACCTGAAAGATCAATTGCATCCTGTCAAATGTGAACTATAGTACATGTACATCAATATGATTTTTTTTTTTTTTTTAAGTGAGGGTTGAAAATTAATATCGACCCATTTTTTTTACATACACAAGAACTTGGAAAATCAATTGTATCCTGTCAAATGTGAACTACAGCACAAAGATTCAACATGATAAAAAGTAAAATTTAATTTTAACTTTTTCGATGCCATAAGCGACTTGCTGTTCAGCTGCCACAAGCAATTTTTGTCGACTTTGAAGGATCGTGTCAGGGGGGCCATATTTCACGGGGTGAAGTGTTTGGACCTGTAGGCATATATCTAACCACTGTCACTAGTGTCAAGGATCCACAACACTCTACCCTCCACCCCTAAACCTAAAAATCTTGAAAACGCTCTGAGATACATTGCCCAGCAGTTTTCACACTCACAGTTGAAAAGAAACTTGGCGCTGGCAAAAGCTATTCATTCAGAAATCTGGCGTCAAAAGAGTTAACAAGTAAAAGATTCCTTGTGATCATGAAGTCAATTGAACTCAAAATAGTGAGTGACTGCTGGACCAAGAACAGCCTTTTTAAAAACCTATACTGCAATATTTACTTCAACTGAAACAGTGAGTCCTAAACATTCAAAACATGTCAGATTTTTTTTTTTTTTTTTTAAATCTTTCTAATTCTCCAACCAGTTCTTATTAACCTCAAATAAAAAGTCTGTAGCACACAAAAGCCAAAAAGTACTCCACCGAAAGCCACATTAAGTTACTCACACTAGTCACAGTATGCCACTGTCAATGTCACAGTCTTTCAATGTCTTCATTAGTTGTTTTTTTTGTTTTTTTTTTGCTGCCCCAACTCTTCGCCAGCTCCAGTTGTGTTCCTCCCAGGTAATGGGTGGAATCCACGGAGGGCTCGGAAGCTGGGACAATTTTTTTTATTTTTTTTATTATGCATGATGATGGAGATGAGGATGATGGTAAGATGATGCTATGGAGGTCCGTGTGAATTGGGACTGCGGGACAGGGCCGCATTCCTCGCTTCCTGTCATAAATATCCCGGCATTAACCAGGCCCGGGAACTACGGCACCTGCGGTGCCGTCCGTGTAATCATCCACATCATAAGACGTGTCATACCAAGGGAAGCACCCCCAAAGTCGCACCCATGAAGTGGGTAAAACTCGGCTGTGAAGCAACAGCCTCCCCATTATGTCCATAGCACACCCGCTCTGGGTAGGAGCCGACCTAGGTAGGAAAAATCCCGCTTGACTCGGCTGGGACTCGAACCCGGGTCTCCCGGTCCATGGTCCGAAGTGCTAACCACTACACTATGGGGGCCGGTGTCTTTATTACCGGTAGTTTATATATATATAATGGAAACTGTTGGTGCTGGTAACACAGATTACCAGCAGGTCACAGGGTTAGCTAACCATAAGGTTAACACTAGCAGTAACCCAGTGATTGCAGTTTGCACTTACCGGTGTAGCAGTCCAGATTATACCCCGCCTGGAGTATACCCCCGTATAAACTGGCCTAGCCCAGACTATACCCCTGTATAACTGGCCTAGTCCAGACTATCCCCCCGTATAAACTGGTCTAGCCCAGACTATACCCCGGGGTGTACTCTGGCCTAGGCCCGTTTAACCCTCTGCTGCCCACTTTAACCCCCCTACCACTGATCTATACCCAGGGGGTTGAACCGGCCTAGGCTACTTTATACCGAGGGTATAAAGTAGCCAGGGGTATACTCCGGCCTGTTACACCAGTAATTGCCAGTATTTTACAGGTGGCAGTTGAAAATTAAACATTTATACCAGGTAAGAAACTGGTCATCTACAGTTCAACCTACCAGTTCATCATCAGCTGTACTAGTTCTTCCCTTTTATCGCCATACCATTCACGCAATCAAGGAACACAGTTGCGTAGTGATTACTCTCACAGTGTGTGTTTGGAAAGGGCATGTTCCGCCGAGTACCGATAATGTGCGGTAAATCGTTCACCGCTATAGCATATTGTTTGCACTGGTGTTTCACTGACATTGGTTCCGAGGCCCAACCTTCTGGTTTCGTTTGATCCCGGCACGACTGCAGTACACATGTGATATGCGGTGGAAAAGGGCATACACCCCCCACCCCCCCAGCACAGTTTGAATAACCTCATCTTACATACTCCGTGCATCACATTTGCTTTGATGTTTGCATTTTCTTAAAATGATTATCTTGTTGAAGTTTTAAATTTACATTTTGATGCAAAGGCCCGCTTCAGCCGGAGAGAGATAGGGATCTAATGTTCTCCTCACCGCAGTCTAAACGTTAGATCACAGAAGTCACAACAAAGGGCCGCCAAAAAGATGACACAGCCTGCCGTGCAATTACCACCAACTGTGGCAAAACATTTAAATTGCCACACCTGTAATTAACAGATAAGCCCTCAGCTGATAAGCCCGAGAGACAAGCACCTCATCTCCTGGGGGGCCAGGTATGATGAGAGAGAGGCTAAAAGGCCAAAGGGACACCTGCTAAGTTCAATCACGTTAGGCTTTGTTTCCCACAGAAAAGTTGATCATTTCGGCAGCATTCGCCTGTACACCAACGCTACCCTTTACATGGCTTAGATGTACCAAATAAGACACACAAGTTTTAACCTACTCTGAAAATTTGAACACATATCTGGGCCGATTGGGACCATGACGATAGACGAGGAACTAGGAAGACCTATGCAGTGAGAGCACAGAACTCTCCCCCTGCGCTAACCTTCATTTTATTAGATATTTTAGCAGCAGGATCTAAGTGACTTTTTATTTCAACACTTGTAATAGCCAAGCACCAATGATCAGCCAAATCAATGATTCTTACCAGATTCCCTAACTGCAGCGTAAACGATAACATCAAAGCTGCACTGACCGAACATGCACAAACCCATCCGCGCCATGAACACAAAATAAGTAATCTGTGTTTCGCAGCGTATACTTGTTCCATACTACACTATTTTATGCGTTCCTTAATACTTTACCTTGTCCCCTTCCTTATATTTAGCACACAGCACAACTGTGCACGAAAGTGCCAACGTAACTGTTTTCCATAGCACCGCCATCTTTCTCGGCGTCGGCTAGCTTACGTGGGTTTGCGAGATTTATCTATCTGCACAATGTATAGAAATTATGGAAAAAGACGTAATTAAAACAAAGGACCTTACAAAATAAACATAATCTTTCTATTTATTGTTTGTTTTCACCTTTTTTTTATAAGGTCAAAGGCCACATGCTAATCCAGAGTGCCCTTTCTCATGGATCAGCGTAGCGCACTGCACGCACGCTCACATATTCTTGCGCGTGAACCACATCACTGAACACGAGGGAGTGTGTATAAAGTGAAGACGCTGATAAATATGAACCTCCCCTCAACTTTCCTTCACTTACTACTTTGTTCCTAGTGCATGAGCATCGCAAACTTCACTTCCTGTCGTCACGTTCCTCTTCTGGAATTGCGCACTATTTTGTGTCCCCGCATTGATTTGAGTTATTTACATGCACGATGCGACCGACTAATCCTCTTAGGATATGGCTATGGGCTTTATCTTAGCGAGTTTAGAGATCGGCGGTGGACAGTTGGAAGCGCTGTCAAAATGCAAGCGCCACGCCTTTTACCGTTATAAGATGGACCAACGACAGTGTTTTCGCTTTTCTTCTCCAGTGTTCGTCTGTCTTCGATACGACTAAATCACCTCAGAGATAATCCATCTCCAACATATTGTGTCTTTGTTGCTGGGCTGTGTCGGCGCTTTGCGCTCACTCGGAGAGGGAGGGAGTCATCGGGTCTTGCTTCAAAAATGGACTTTCACGCTGCGATGGAGACTTTTGCCGAGGCTTGGATGGCTGCTAACACTCAGACTACAGTCAACCCGGGGCCTGGGGTAAGTTTTGCGACTTGTTGAAGTTGCAGTGGATTTGTGTTTGGCGCGTGCCTTGAAATGAAAGCGTCGGCTGCATCACTTTCGATGCTCCGTGGTATCGAATTTCGTCTGCCTTTTGTGTTCGGATAAACTACATCACAGGCCCGCGATCCGTGCTCGTAGCCTTGGCAACTCGTAATTATTCGCCTTTGCCGCACGTTTTATATTTATTTTTGTTTCGTTCATGCCGACAGAATCAGAGAGTGCAAAAAACGAATCGAGATGGGGTTGCAGCGGTTGGCATTTCAGCTCAGGAAATCCTGAGCACTTGAGCTTTCTGCTAGTTGTTGTGTAGCCGGAGTTGGGTGTTTGGCGGTGGCACTTGAGATGTGGGCGTGTTAGAGCGTTGTAGGGACTTGTGGTGGTAAGTGTCGGTATCAGACAAAGACAAGGCCTAATTATCCCAGTCACACACTTAGGGAAAGCTGTGCTAGGTACTTGAGCACAGCCTGTGACAGAGAGGGTCCCTGTGTAGAGCCAGTGTACACACATGTATACATGTATATATGTATGATCTTCTATCCAAATTACACAAATCGTCCTTTTTAATCTTTTAACCCGGCTTTGTGTGTCGTGGCTTTAACCCTTCTTCATTCTGGTGGAGTCAGCATACATGCGTGAACCTCCAGTCTAGTTGATGCAAATTATTCTCTCAACCTTTCGTGTGTTGTGACGTTAAACCTTCAATCCAAATGATACAAATCAGTCTTAAATCTTTGATCCGTTTGTAAGTTATGACACATGAACCATCAGTTCATTACAAAACAGTGTTTTAACCCTTTGTATACGTGTCATAACTCTTTATTTGGGTCTGGTAAATCAAAACAGTAAATCTAAAGGCAAAAATAAAAACGTTGCAAGTACCTCAGATCAAGCCCAGTTGACCTCTGTTTTGTAGTTCAAGATCAATGAAAGGTGTATATAAATTAATATGATATAAATTATTGTATGATTGACTGGCCTTCACTTTAAAAAAAAATAAGGGGGGGGGGGGGAGAGCCGGGGTGGCCGAATGGTAGAGCGTTGGACTTCTATTATGCTCGGGTCGTGAGTTCGTATCCCGGCTGGGGCCAAATATTTGTGCTGGCTTTTTCATCATTGCCCCGTCTTTGATATCACCTTATGTGGTGGAAAAGGACGTTAAACTCCCAAACACCGACCCACCCACCCTTTTTTTTTTTTTTTTAAAGTGCTAATGGGTCTGTCCTTTGGCATTCATGACCAACATACAGAAAGCTGAATTTGTTCAATTTGTCCACATTCCTACCCAGACAAACCTCTTTCCTATTAGTGAGTATTACTGTTTAGCTTTTACTTTTATGGGGTGTAGTATTTAAATAGTTTGTAATATTATAGTATTCTAGGTGCACTTAATTAATATTACTATTTTTAGCATTACTGACAGTGTTAGTGTTAAAGTCCTTTTAACCTTTCGGCTACATCGCTAAAAAAACTTCTTAGTCCTACATCGTGTGAAACAACTTACCCATGGTTTTTTAAATAGGTAATTTTTCGACTTATCTCCTAGTCCTACGTCGTGGGAAACAAATTACCAATGGTTTTTATATAGGCAGATTGCAGCTTATTCCTAGTCCTACATCGTGGGAAACACATTACCCATGGTTTTTATATAGGCAGTTCACAACTTATTCTTTAATTACTCTGCTAATTACAAGTTAAACAACACAATTATTGGCATGAACATAGTCACACCATTTATTGACAAAGTCATGAAATTTCAAGGTGTGACATAAATATTGACCGAGATACGTTCATCTAAAGCAATGTGTGTGCAACTTTTTACCCATGACATCGTCCGAAGGTTAATTTATCGTTATGTGTCTCCTTTTATCTATAATGCACTGGCCATGTAAAGAGAATTTCACTGATGCGCTTGTCATGGTCACAATAACTTGAATAAGATTAAGAGCACTTGACCATTTTAATCAATGAGCAGGCCAGCTTTAGGTGCAACTGGCGTCAATGACAATCTGCTCAAGGATGCTGCCATTTTCATACATGGTATACTTTCATTATCTGCGCTGATTGGCAGAACAAATCATATTACGCTGCTGAAGGTGAAGAATAGGATTCAGATTATCCTTGCATACCGTCAATGATAATAAAGTGTTTTGTCCTGGGTTCTGCTCTCTGCTAGGTGGTTTTTTTTGTTGTTGTTGTTTTTTTTTTGGGGGGGGGGTGTTTTTGTTTTTTAGATTCTTTGAGTCAGTTTGGTGCTTTATGTTTATAATCATGTGGTGCATTTGCTGAACAAAATATGGTTTGCATGTAGTGAAAGTTCTATGACATAGCCTGTTCAGTGAATGAATGTGGGTGCAGCTTACTGGCCAGCTCCAGTGTAGTGTAAAGCAGCCATTTTCATACATGATATAAATTACCACATGTCGGTGTAGTATGTCGATAATGTATATATATATCGGATTGTTAGTCTAGGTGTGGCATGACACTAACATAATAAGGTAATTTGTAGTTTTCGTATTAATCACATTAAAACTGTACCTCACTTACAAGTGCATTGTACATCACATCACAGCAAATGGTTTACTGACACTTTTGTTATTTTTGTTTTTATTTGATTTCTGCTCATTCCAGTGTAAAGACATTTCATGATTTTATTTTAAAAAATCAATTAGTAAAAGTAATGTTTGAAATAATCGTGTTCATGGGATCTGGTACAGCTACATGTAGATGCACACATTTGTGTTAATAACTTTTACTCTGATTTACTATCTTGTATAGGTACAAGTGTAGGGACTGTTGGCCTCAATCCTCCCATTATACAACCGATAGAAAGGGTCTGCAATAATGAAGTGCAGGTTCAGCGTTTAAGGCTCCTCATCATATACATAGCACAATTTGGAAATTTGAGGTTCCCTATAGTACACTGTATGTCTTCCATGGCATCACGGATGCCAGAAAAAAAAAAATGCATAAATTGTGACCCTCCACCACGAAATGAGTCGTCTTGTAACATGAACAAATAGCACAAGAAGACTCATTTCGTGGTGGAGGATCACAATTCAGCAAAGTGCTTAACATTTCCAACTTTGAAGTACACGGAGGAACAAAAGTTAACAATAACTCTTCTTCATCTGCTTTGTTTAGATTTTTATTTGTCTTAGTTTTTTCGCCTGAAAATTCTCTTAGTTGTCCACGGTAATGTTAGGCAGTAAGACTGTCACACCTACAGCCTTCAGATCAGAGTTAAATAGTAATCGCTTGATAATTTGATATTGTCATTGCTTTTATACTTGTTTTAGCCTCCTGTAGTGAACTACTTATATTTATTATTTATTTAGTTAATGGAATCCACATTTAGTGTCTTTTTTATCGTGATTTTCCTAGGTATGTTTCATCTTGCAACGTGGGAAAATAAAGTGGTAGGTGGTCATAAACAATTTGAACAGGCGGTTAAGTGTAGCATGGAAGACAAACCGTCTAAGTTAGCGCTGGAGGGGAAAAACTCAACTTTCGTCACGCTTGGCTTGTTTTACTGGTTTACTAAGAGGGTGGATTTCCACCCCTGGGATAGGACAACGCAACTTAGATACACCTTATACGATAAATTCCAGTGACTGGGGCGAAGAAATGGACTTTTCGTCTCTACCCTGCAGGGCTGATTGCAACCCCTCTCCCTCCCCTCTACCCATTCCCCATTCCGATGATCTCCTGACGACTGAGTGCTTTGTGCAGCGGCAGATTTGGCAGAGAGCGAAAGGGGAGATTTGGGCGCTAGAGAGAGAGAGGTGACAGTTACCGCGGGTGTTTGGTGGTGGAGGGGGGGGGGGGGAGGTGACGGCACTAGACACCTCACGGACTGCCTTTGTGTACGGGGCTTGGGGAGCCGGGGTTGTGGCGGTGCAAGCTCAGGGGATAATTACCTGCCAGCGACCTCCCCCCCCCTCCCGGCCCCCTCCCTGCCGTAATCCCCTCATCTCCCCAGGGGATTAGCAGTTTGGTAGACAGGTACGGGCCGGGGCTTTCACCTGCCGTTGAAAGAAAAACGGGTTCCTCGCACAAACCGCCTGACCGCTCACGGGCTGGTCCTGTACTGCTGGCCTGTACACTGACACAATGACTATAGGGGTCTAGATGAAATGAGACTGGACTAGGGTGACTTAGCGCTAATCGCAGGCTTGTTACGTCGGGACTGTCATCAGCATGCATTGCCCTTTAGTCCCTGAAATAGTCGCGAATTTTCCTTAGTCCGTGTCAGTTTATGCAGCCCATACTAATTTTTTGGTCGCATGTTATGATCTTAGTCAAACTAGTCTCGGGCGTACGTCCCACTCACTCTCAGTGCATCAGACCCTAGACCACTGAACGCATTCATCTGCCTGCAATTCGCTTTTTAAGCTTCGAAACATTAGCTTGTGAAATGTTTTATCGTCCGCGGCCAGTGTCAGTTACTCAGAAAATGTATAGCGCCGTCCACGGGTTTGTCCATGATGAAGGTTCTGTGCTCGAAAATTTAGGAATTGAAGTCAGTTGTCTGCTAAACATACATTGAACCGTTTGGTATTCTGAGGAGGTTGGGAATTGTCTTCCCATACTCCAGTAGTGATGGGATTAATACCAGGCTGGCAACGGTTGTTACCTGATTTTAAGCAGTTGATTGATCATTGTATTTTCTGGCGCTACTTGCAAATTTGTTTTTCTGGTGTAGTTTTTGTCATTATAAATGCTTGAATATTACGAAACTGTCAGAACGCTGAGTGAGCGCTCTGTTCTGTTCACGCCGCGATTGAAATTTGAATGGTGTTAGCGATGTGGATGATCTCTCTGCTTCGGTTACACAGTAGCATGAATTTGCAAGCCCAAAAGCCTCATAGAGAACAGAGAACGGCGGGTACAAGTTATCTGTCCAATTTTTTAATTTTTTTTATCATATATTTATAACGGACCGAAAGGGGCATCGTATTTTCTGTGGAAAGTTAACTTCGTCTCAGTTTTGTTTTTGGACAGTAGGTGCCCTGATTTTAATCGGCTCTCGTTCGAATGTGGGTTGGAGGTTAGGCGGGGGGGGGGGCTGCGTGCTTTGAAGTTTTAGTCGGTGCTACAGCAACAAACGGGAAGAGATGCTTGAATGGTTCAAGTGACGTGGAGCAACGCCGCCCCCCTCCCATCCACCCACCCCCCGGTCCCCATGACGAGAAATGGGAGGCGGACTAAAAGGTTGACCGCACTAGCCTATAGTAATTGAGTACTGTACATCCTTTTGTGTGTAGCGCTGAGCCGAGCTGTGTGTGCTAGTGTAGTGTTTAGCGCCGGGCTGTGGTGAGAGTGGTGGCGGCTACGTCTTTCCTTTCAGGCTTAGCAGCTCAGTGTATTGATCAAGCGTGTTGTTCAACCCCAGGTCTGATCTGCCAGATTAAGTACTCCGCCTGGTAATAAACGCCATTTGACTCGAGAGGTCGGGAGTGGAGGGGGAGGGGGATCTAGTAGTCAGCGCACGACAGATGTTGAGGTGGTTGGGTAAGGGGGGAGTGTGTGTGTGGGGGGGGGGGGGGCGGAGGAGGGTCGCAGTTGCGTTGTCATTCGAATCGGTTTGTCACTAGCGCGCGGAATGTTTTCTGCAGATTGTAAATCATTGCTTTGACTTGGTTGAAGGGAGAGCTACAAGAGACGGTAGCAACAACTTATTCGTTCTTGTTAATAGTCAGAACGTGTGTTCTTTCAGTTTTTCTTCCGTGCTTTCTTCTGCACAAATATACGATACATTCACATATAATAGCGAGCCAGCCAGACTTTGAAAATAATGCTGTTATACTTTCGAAGCTAGTTCGAATAACTCACGGTTCTCTTTTCACTCAGAAGCTGATCAGACTTGTAGTCGCATTTGACGTTGTAGAGTAAAGCAAAATGAAAGTGAACTGTCAAGCGATTGAACATACAGAACATTATACTAAAAAAGAGTGCATGGCAATCGAGTGAGCGACCGCAAGAAGTCTCCGAGAAGCATGACTTCACTAAGTTTACAGCCTTTGAAACACAAGCGGAATACTTCGGTTTCAGCTTTAGAAATCTGTCACAAAGACGCGCAGGCAATTAACTGGTGTAGCGCGCTGAAATTGTCGTGATGTCTTTGCGCGATTTTGTGTTTTTAACGATCGCTAAAGCGTCGCTGTTGTTTCCACTTCCATTTTTGTACTCGCAGGCAGTGAAGCAGACGACAGCAGCGCGGGAACCGCCCACTAGTCCACACAAAGAGCAGCCAGCAGACAGCTCCAACGAAAATCCTTCAGACGACGTCAAAGACCATAACGACAACAGTCCGGGCGATGAGACAGGTGAGAGGTCAGAGTGCTTGACCCCGACCGACCCCCGGGGCTCCATGTCTTCCCCTGCCCCTCGGGCGTCACCCGTCACGGCTGCGATGGTGTCACCTGCCCCTACGCCGAAAATCTACCCCAGTTCCAAGACTCCGAGTCCAAGAAAACCAGAATCGGTTCACGCTGGGACAGGTGAGTCTTTCTTCCATTACATTGGCAGTGTTTATAAATTTACCCACCGTTATGCATGGTATGTGAAGTTTTGACGATGTTCATGTTCCGTACAGTGTTATCACAAAATTAATTCAATGTGTTCGATGATCAGAATTACTTTTGAAACAGTACAGGTCTGTCGAGACACAGCAACCACTCAGATCTGCGGGGGGGGGGGGGGGGGGGCGGGGGGGGGGGGGGGGGCACTTTTTTTTTTTTTTTTTTTTAAATCACAGCAACCACACCCTCATCCACCCGTGAATTTCATCTCTTTGGCTGTCACCTGATGTGTCTTACTTATCTCATTACCCGTAATGTATGTTCAGTAATCTGTAATTTGTGGATAAATTGCCAATTACGTTAAGCTATCTCTCCCGGTATATTCTCTCTCTCTCTCTCTCTCTCTCTCAGTATTATTTGCCGTTTGTTGTGGTGATGTGTTTTGTGGTAGTGTGTTTTTGTTTGTTGTTAGTATCAGTCAAACTCAGTACAGCCGTATTAACAAATGACAGGGTCCATACAGGTCATGGAATCCTGGAAAAGTCATGGAATTTGGAAATAGCTTTTCCAGGCCTGGAAAGTCATGAAATTCTCTCAAGAGTCATGAAAAGTCATGGAATTTTGGAATTTCATGGAAGCCATTTTGAGCCAACAGTGAAACGGTCAGCTTGGTGATTACTCACTGGACTGATTGCCAAAAATACCAACAAACTGCCTTCCCATAGGGCTAATGACTAACTCTGAACATTGGTCTTGCTGACTGCGATACTTTGTATAAGCTATAATTTCCACCCTCGTGTGTGTCAGTGTGAAAAAGGGCGCGGAAGTTGTCATGGAAAACAGGAGAGTTGGCCTGGAAAAGTCATGGAAAGTCATGAAGTTTTGAGACTGTGAACCTGTATGGAACCTGAAATGAGTATGTAGCATCAGTTCTACCTTTTCAGTGACCCGCATTTCCATGAATCGTGTGTTTGTTTGTGTGGAGGGGTGTGGGTGGGGGGGGAGGGAGGGAGGGGGGGGTCGATGGGCTGAGCTGGTAGAGTATTGGGCTGTTAGATGCCAAGTTGGGAGTTTGAGTCCCACTCCCAGATGGGAGCAAAGAGTAGTAGTGGTTACTTTCCCCCCAGTTGTCTCCTCATCGAATCGCCGGTACGTGGTGCTACAATATGAACAAGAACACCTTGACCCCCATTCCCCACCCTACTGCGGACATTTTTTTTTTAAATCAACAACAAAACGGGAGAGTTCTAACTACTAATCGGTCAGGTTGCCTTGGTATACTGCTTGTCTCTTGACTAGATCTAGTGTTGTTCTGGGCACTGCGTGGTATAGGGCGAAAGGGGGGGGGGGGTGCGAGAGGCGTGGGGGGGGGGGTTAGGGAGGGAGGTGGGGAGTGGACTTTAGAGAAAGTAGCCCAGGAGTTGCTAAGACAGTGTGCACACAACGGAGTCAGGGGGAGCTAAGCTTCTCCATTTCCTCAGGCAAGACCCGTGTACCTGCTCTCATCTCGCGCGGATTTTCTCCCCCTGGCTCGTGCTTAACGTGGCTAACCCGTCCTGGGTCCCCCCACCATCCTTTTTGTCACTGTCATGGGCGCATCCTGGGGGGAGGGGGCGGGGGCTGCGGCTGCGGCATGTAGAGGTTTTTCAGCGCCGTTGTCTTCTAGATGTATAGAGGTAGTTACGATATGATTTGCTGATTTTCCTTGTCCACAAAAAGTCATGTCTTTCCTTGACATAATCGTAGTATACCGTACGGCTCCCATCAAGATAATTATGCTTCCTAATTTCTTAAGGCCCAATGCAGTTTTGTTCCCCTGTGGTTTAATACTGCAATAGCGAGATTCGGTAGCATGTTTTGTTGTCTTGGGCACTCCACGGTCTCCATGCGAAGAACCCTAGACGCTGCCATCGCCGTCGCTACCACCCCCCTTTCGTCAAAGTCTGCATCCGCCTCTGTTTGATAACGCCTCCAGGCTTTCACATTTTTTTTTGGTGCTGGATACTGTCATATCTGAGTTGGTTAAGCGTTTGGCTCCCAAAGCTTGAGTGATGGAGAAAAAAACAAACATGTTACGGTCATCAAGTATGTAGTCTGGAGGTTTTGAATTTTTTTTTTAAATCAACGTTTAAGAAAAAACTTCAAAAAATGTTTTCGTGTCCATTCAAATCAGTTTCAAAAGTTTTCGCTTATGTCTTCAGCTTGAGACATTTGGACGGGATTTGAAGTATGCTTTTTTTCTTCTTCTTCTTTTCGTCTTTTTTTCTGTCATTCTCATTTTCTTTTATTCTCACTTTTTCCCCTTCCTCCATGACTGGTTCCTGTAAGAAAAATCCGCACTTCGAATCTAAAGTGTAGACTTGTCTTGTGTAAGAAGCGTTCGGAAGAGAGAGGAAGAGGAGAGGAGAGAGAAAAACAGGACGAGGCTCTTCCTAGCCAGGCTAAGCTCCCAGAGAAAAGCATTGATATTTAATCACTGTCTCCTCTCTCCTGCCTGTTCTTTCCTTCTCCAAGCCGCTATTTGAAAAGAATTAATCCAGCAACTTGGTGGAAAATCCCTCTCGCAAGTAATTATCTCGACTTTGTTCGCTCCCATCAATATCGGCTTTCCGCCATGCTGCCGGGAGATAGGGGAGGGAATTTATTCCGGACAGTGGTAACTTCTAGCCATTATTCCGGAATAAAGGACCGCGCAGCTTGTTTGACATGGAGGAAGCGGGCGCGATTCTAAATTGGGATTTAAGTGCGGGGGACAGTCGCCGGCAGGGGGATTAATTCCAGCAGGATTAGAGGAGCCTGGCATAAATGTGTTTGCTTATCTCCCCTCCCGCCTGTGTACCTTTAATCTGGCGTCTTTTAAAAGCCCCCCATTTGCTTAATGTCCAGCCCTTCATTCCCTCGCAGAAAAACGTTCCGCGGATCTCTCTCTCTCTCTCTCTCTCTCTCTCTCTCTCTCCTGCGCGCCCACGTTCGCTTGCCCGGGATTTGGCTTGTATCTCTGGCGAGGGGAGAGAGAAATTAGCGATAAGCTTCCAGTTTGAATGGGTCCATTTCAGGCCCGATAGAAATCCCATTTTTATCGTGGATTGATTTGCATGGCGCGGGAGCGAACCCTTGATTTTTCCCAGCCCGGGCTTCGCGCTCTAAATCCTCCATTTAACATTCAAATTACGCTCGGCGAGGGAGAGTCATGCATAGCCGCTTCCTTCACGGCTCGGGGGAGCGGTAATCCTTCGTGATTAGATTTTACCAAATCAACTCTTTCCTCCCCTTTCCCGGATTCCCTCCCTTGGAAGCTTTAGACAGAAGGGAGAAATCACAAGCCTTTTTTTCTTTCTCTCTTCGCTCTCCTCATCTTCTTCTTTTCTTTTCTTTCTATCGTTTTCTTTCTTTCTTCCTTCTTTTGCGAAAAGTACATCTTCAGAACTCGTGAGAGCATTATCTCACTCAATACTGTAGTGCGCGATGAAACAATGATGAACTTTGAAATCATCAACGAATTTGACTTCGTTCTCCTTTCGTTCCAATTTTGTGAACGAAATACTGTAATTTTATGTGAATAGTAATATTTAAGAAATGTGGTTATAATGAACTTAATGGTTTGGTGGGGTATCATTATTATTTCATTCGTTCGTAGAACAAACGAAAGTACGCTTTTTGAAAGAATATTTGAACGAAGCGGTACGAAACTAAGTTCTTTGGTGTAATAATAATAATTGTAATAAGTAAGCAGTTACTTCTTTCCGTTGTTTACGGCAGTGATAATGTTGATCATCATTAGTAGCCATGGTGGCGCAAGGGTATCAAACCTTGGACCTATCCTCGGGGCCGGCGCAAAGTGTTATAACCTTTTTCCGCGAAAATTGCTCATAGCTGCTGACGTCATTAATTAGTCACCTAAAGCAGTAATAACACCATTACGTACATTATTACCGTGTAGCCCTGGTGGCGCAAGGGTATCACACCTCGCACTGGTCAGCATGCTCGTCGGCTGCACGCACGCACAGAGTTAAGCAGGCGAGTGTCGGCTTACACTGTCAGGCGCATGTCTTGATGAAGCTCTGTGACGCAGTTTGGCTCAAGTTGTAATGGATCGGCTGATCGACAGACACACACACACACGTATGATCGTGTTTACGGGTGGAGGTGTCACCATTTATGTCAAGTTTGGGTGTGGGCGCCGGGTAGGAGATTAGTGGCAGCGCTCAAACTTTTTTGTTGTTTGTTTTTGAATCTCACGGGGTGTAGCCTTAATGGACGGGTGTGTTTTGGGTGTTACTTCGCTGCAAGTTTCGACAAAGGGGCTAACGCTACCATGTTTATGCTCACAGATCGCTCTGAGCTTGTTTTCGTGGTATCTATCACCACACCACTTAGGACAGTACCTGGACAGTGACAGCGTCTGTAATGCTGGCACTGAGCCAACAGAAACGTACTCGATAACGCGGCGACCACACTAAGCGTGCCAATGGTATAACAACAGGCGTAGAATTTGAATGTTGGGGGGTGGGGGGGGTGCTGTGGCGTGGGAACCAGCTGATTGACGATGCAGAGAATTTGGAGCACGTGAAAAACGCCCGCCTATTTTGTTTCACCCCTGTGGTTCATTTTGTAGGGACGCCGAAGTACGGTTTGACGACTGCGTGAAATCTGCACATCAGAACCCTCTAGAGATGTGTCAAGACAAGGATCTCATATGCCAGTGGTTTCCGTTGTTGTCATTGCTGTTGAATGGGGTTTTGTGTGTGTACGTATATGTTTTCGAACCATGGACAGTAAGATCTCGCTGCACTGTCTATGTTTTAACGAATTCAATTCAAAAATACTTTATTGTCTGTTTTAAAAGTACAGGTGTGTGTGTGTGTGTGTGTGTGTGTGTGTGTGTGTGTGTGTGTGTGTGTGTGTGTGTGTGTGTGTGTGAATAACGTAAAGGGCTTACGCTGCATCTGCTTTGTTTAGTGTAAGTCGTGCTAAACTTCGGGTGGGGCCGTGACAATCCGGGTGCGGCTTTTTTCAAGTAAGCGGATTCTGCTGCTGCTTTGTGTGTGTGTGTGTGTGTGTGTGTGTGTGTGTGTGTGTGTGTGTGTGTGTGTGTTGGGGGGGGGGTGTTGGCAGTATTCAGCGTATGTATTATATAACTTAAAATAGTGGTTCATTTATGTTTATTTGCTATAGTCCAGGGGAAGGGTTGGTGGATAGGACAGAAACTGGACGTTCTTTCTACTTATCACGACCATAGCATTAATTGTTTCTCTAAAATGGATAAGCTATCACGCATTTAGTGTCGCAGGAATAGTTTATCCTGTTGGCGGGTTTAGGTAAGAGTGCAGGGAGATGGAGGAGGAAATTGGTGCGGGAGGGGGGCACAGGGATTACTATTAAAAGGAAATCGCCAACCGTCTTTGCCCCACGGTCGGGTGGCAGAGTGCAGAGTTGTTAATGGATGACAGTTTCAAAGGCCCCGGATTGTGGTAATGGTGTCGATTCACTCCGCGTCAGAACCCCATGGTGTTGTCGATTGCATGGAGAGACACACACGTTAATGGCTTGCCCCCAAATTGCTTTTTCTTTCTTCTCTGTCTTCCAGTTTTTTTACTCAGTCAGCTAAGAAGCCGGATTTCCAAGTAGATCGTTTAGGAACAATGTAGCAAAGGACCCGAAGTCGGCGCACAGCAGAAGTTTAGAAATGTATGAGGGAGGGCGAGTGAATCAAAACGAAATTGTATTTTCAAGAACACTAACTCTTTCTGGGTCACTTGTAACCGTTGTATATTATACAGAGTATTCTGTCATCTGAAAATGGGCCTAAGTGTCATGGATTTGACAGGCACTTAGGTGCTCGTTGGTCACGAGCAATTCCCAAACATCTGCTCGAAAGGCCACGTCGGTTATACACTTTTCTTAGTAGCCGGATTTGTTAATTGTACCAAAATAGCGCTGTTTGAACAGTGTACGGCCTTTTGCTGAATATATACGTTACGAAGGACATCGTAGGGTGTCTCAACACCTGAAGCAGAAATTGCGTAGCTGACACGGGGCAGCTTTCGGAATTTCCCTGCTTCTAAACAGTTCGTGCTTCAGCCCGAAAAGTCTACCTCACACCTGATGTAACCTTCGTGCTGCCCCTTATCTGCGGTTTACATTAGAGAGGACGCGATTTTTTTGTCGGGCTGAACTGCATGCTGTAACATGGTCGAATTAAAATGGCAGTCTTTCTTCTTTGTGTTCATACCAGATAGACAGATGACGTGCGTTCTGTCCAGTTATCGAACTCCGGTGATAAATACTGAAAATACTTATACTTAGCACTATATCAAGTATTTAGCTTTATTTGTAATCCGTGAATTAGACTAATAACGCTAAGTGTGGCGTTGTTTAGAGACTTTATACGTTTATTTACGCTTTCCCTGAGCCGGCTACAGCGTAATCCGTCGGGGATTAATTTCCAGGGTGCGGTTATTGTAGTTTATGACAGAGACCATCGTCAACACCGTGTGTACGTACAGATCCGTTACAGGAATCCGCCGCGATTTATTGCTAAGCGCGAAGCAAAGGTTTAATGTATAATCCGTTACGTTGGTAACCCGCAACTGCGAATGACCGAGTGAGCGGTAAGGAACAACGCAGAGCACGTCCTAGAACAGTCCTAGATTTTGCCTGTGTGGGAACCCACGTGGAGAAAGGTAACAACGCAGAACAGTCCTAGATTTTGCCTGTCTGGGAACCCACGTGGAGATTGGTAACAACGCAGAACAGTCCTAGATTTTGCCTGTGTGGGAACCCACGTGGAGAAAGGTAACAACGCAGAACAGTCCTAGATTTTGCCTGTGTGGGAACCCACGTGGAGAAAGGTAACAACGCAGAACAGTCCTAGATTTTGCCTGTGTGGGAACCCACGTGGAGATTGGTAACAACGCAGAACAGTCCTAGATTTTGCCTGTCTGGGAACCCACGTGGAGATTGGTAACAACGCAGAACAGTCCTAGATTTTGCCTGTGTGGGAACCCACGTGGAGAAAGGTAACAACGCAGAACAGTCCTAGATTTTGCCTGTGTGGGAACCCACGTGGAGAAAGGTAACAACGCAGAACAGTCCTAGATTTTGCCTGTGTGGGAACCCACGTGGAGAAAGGTAACAACGCAGAACAGTCCTAGATTTTGCCTGTGTGGGAACCCACGTGGAGAAAGGTAACAACGCAGAACAGTCCTAGATTTTGCCTGTGTGGGAACCCACGTGGAGAATGGTAACAACGCAGAACAGTCCTAGATTTTGCCTGTGTGGGAACCCACGTGGAGAAAGGTAACAACGCAGAACAGTCCTAGATTTTGCCTGTGTGGGAACCCACGTGGAGAAAGGTAACAACGCAGAACAGTCCTAGATTTTGCCTGTGTGGGAACCCACGTGGAGAAAGGTAACAACGCAGAACAGTCCTAGATTTTGCCTGTGTGGGAACCCACGTGGAGAAAGGTAACAACGCAGAACAGTCCTAGATTTTGCCTGTCTGGGAACCCAAGTAGAGAAAGGTCTTGTTCTCAGTTAAAGGACTTTTTTCCGACATGCATAATCATTCAGAGCTGTTTTCATGGTGTCTGGCATCGTAGTACTTCGGCACACGTACGATTACAGCTTCACACGAGGCTGGCGTTGAGCCAACAAAACCCGGAACGCGACGCGAAGAGCACAGCGTCTTCGTCTTGCAGAAACGCGTTGACTGGGACAGCTTCGGGCCGTGGTCGTTCTCTCTCCCACAGCCAGCAGACGTCAGTGTATTACGTTCAGAGAACTGTTGGTCATTAAGATACAGTATTTCGAGCGCAGGGGCACACGTACAAGCGCAAGTGTTTTAAACTCAGGTTGTGTTTTTTGTTTGTTGGTTGGTTTGTTGGGTTTTTGTTGTTGTTTGTTGTTCTTCTTGTTTGTTCTATTCTTTTCGTTTTGTGTAGGATTTTTGTTTGTTTATTCTCGAATGTTGTTTTTGTTTTGTTGTTGCTTTTCTTGTTGTAGTTGTTTTGTTTGTTTGTTTTGGGGGGTAGGGTTTGTTATTGTTTTGTTTTATTGTTTGTATTGTGTGTTGTTGTTGTTGGGTTTTTTTGTTTGTTTGTTTGTTTGTTTGTTTGTTTGTTTGTTTGTTTTTTTGGGGGGGGGTGTTTGTTTGTTTGGTTTTTTTTTTTTTTTTGTTTTTTTTTTTTTGGGGGGGGGCGTGGTTTTTCCTCGGGATTTACTCTTCTTTTTTGTTTCTTTTTTTTTCTTTTTCTTTTTTTTTTTTGGGGGGGGGGGGGATGTTTATGTGTTACGGTGTTTTGTTGTTGTTGTTAGGGGGCGCTAGTAATTTACAGTACAAGTCTTCAATGGTGACCCTCAGGAGCTGAGCAGCAGCTTAACTTGTTGCAATCTACGCGGCCACTTCCTGCCTCGGCTCTAATCTCTAGTGGTGCTAGCACTACGCGTCTTGATGGCTTCAGTGTCTGATGACGTGTTTGTCACCGTCGGCCACTAATTGGTCTGAAGCCAGCTCACATTACGCGGCGAGAGACCTAGCTTTTCATTTTGCTTTTCAGAACTGGACTTCCGAAGACAATTAGTCGGTTCTTTCAGGACGAAATAGCGCCGGAATTTTGGCCGCTGTGGATCTCGTAGCATTGTTCTTGGTTGCGAGGTTGAGATGAAATATGTTATATATGTGTTACGTGAGGTAGGTTACGTTACAACCCCAGCTGAGGTCATATATTTGTGATGGCTCGTTCCTCGTTGGCCCGTCTTCCATATTACACATACCCGTATGTCGTGGAAAACGGCGTTACACTCAAACAACCAGCGAACGTTACGTTACGTTACGTTGCGTTACGTTATGTTACGTCCCGTCTCTTGTTTGTTGTTGTTCTTGTAGTTGTTGTTAAGAATAAGACTCGTTCATAATAATAGTATCTGACGTACGATATCCTATACAGTTGCTTCGAATAGAACATAGAGGGTGATGGAGTACAAGACCTTGGAGTCTGTTTACTGTGTGAAGGTTTTTGGTTGTTGTTGTTTGTTTTTTTTAAATATGTTCAAAGCATTACTTTATTAAGGGTTACTGTTTTGGTTCATGAAAACGTCTTAGGTGTTGATTACAAAGACGCGTTTCTCTCTCTCACACACACACACACACACACACACACACACACACACACACACACACACACACACACACACACAGTTTTGCATACCTAATGAACATACACACACACACACACACACACACACACACACACACACACACACACACACACACACACAGTTTTGCATACCTAATGAACACACACACACACACACACACACACACACACACACACACACACACACACACACATTTTGCATACCTAATGAACTGCTAACAGAGATTCTCTAATACAGCAGATTTCACGTATGATTAAAATTTGCACAAACCGCTCTAGCTACCGCGAGTTTGTTTGTACTAGAAAGATGGCGCGTAGATTAGCTTGGTCGATTCACAAAATTTAACTTGCTTCCGGCATTTTATTCGACAGTTTGTATGTGTAGCAGTTCCATTTGTAAAAGTGAAATCCTTCTCCGCGGCTTTCGGGAGTGCACTATTTATACTTGCAGATATCGGCAGATTAGTTGCGTTTTATATTCATGAAGAACTGTTAGCTGTTAGGATTAGCGTGTTTGGTAAATCCCAATATAGAGCGGAATCGTTGAGCTTTGGGGAGGGGGGGAAAACACGGGCTTAGGTGATGATGGATTGGTTTGTTGAAATGAAAGCAGCCGTACCTTCATCTCGAAAAAAAAAGGCATGTGATTATCAACTCCGTGGTGTCTAGGCTCATTTTCCGGAGGGCGTTCGAACTGTAGGACTTAAAATTCGTGTTGTTCTGTGCTTGATGGCATGTTATGAGTACGACGTTTTCGTATGGACAGCGTTGACCGCTTTTAATGCGTTTTATCCTGTCACCGTAATTTTTTTTTTAAACTTGCCCAGTAGTAAACTGTCGTATAAAAAAGAACTTTGAAAAGTTTTTTTGCCTTAAGCTATGCTTGTTCATGCTCATTGATTGTTTCGTTTCTACAACCATTATTGCAGCTTGTATTTAAACTTGTTTAAAAACCAGGTCAGTTGGGTTTTGACCGGAAGGCTCTGTTCACAGTGGCCCCGCGGAAAGGTTGTGGACAGCTTCTGTTAGGTCTGTGATGCCCAAACGTTTAAGGTGCATACGCTTCCATTCATACTATACCCTGACCACGTTCTTCGGTGCTCAAGTGTGAATTAATACATTTCTTAACGTTTTTCCGTGTTTGGCTTTGATACTTCAATGGAATGTTCTCCGTCATTGTTGTCTGTCGTCATTGATTTATCTGTCCTATCCCCCGCCTTCGCCGTACATCGTATTCACGTCTGTATGTTGTTGTTTTTTTTTGTTGTTGTTTTTAAATCATGTTAAGATAGTCAAGACATCGGATTGGCAAAAGACATTACCGGTACAACTCAATCGCCTACTCGTCCGTTGTGGATGCTGCCTCGGTTTATTGAAAACAAGATGGTGTGCAGTGACGGGAGATACATATTCGAGGCAGTGGTGTGATTATATCGGGGATGGTGGTTAGCAATCAGCATTAGTACGTGCTAAAACCTCCACAACAACGATTGCAACAACAGCAACAACAACTGCGTGGTCCTTGAGTTAACAGTCCCCGGAATGAAGGCCGCGGCTTCAGCTAGCTGATGGGAAAGCTTTTAGTTTTCCCGATACAGGGGAAATGCACAGCTCCGCAAGAGGTTGCCGTTCCGATTTTCATGGACCACTTGGACCGGAACAGATGTTATTGTAGATAGCTAGATAGCTCTCCTCCGTAAAGCCCATGGCGTTTCTCACCAGTATCACTATCTGTACAGTATACTGGGAGTCCAGCGCTTGAACTGAACGGCATTGCATTATGCAAAACGTTTATGTCACAGCATGTCTGCGCCTCACGAGGCTAAGACGAGGGGGCCGCAAGACCTCTCGATCCCTCATGGGCCAGATAAGTCAGCACCACAATTTATGACGGCGGATTCGGGCCCCGCTGACAGAGACTGAGGGCTTTGCGGCCGATAAAGCTTTGCGGGATTTGCTGTCCAGTTAGGCCGTGTTGTGATTCTGTTTACCCCTTCCTTGTAAGAGTCTCGATAGTCACTCGATACCTCTTTTCCTACACGACCGTCGCACACCGCTCCCTCCCTCCCCCCCCCCCCCTCCGCCGCTTTGTCTCCCCCACATCCTCAGTCAAGTCATGACCCATTCCCTTTCCGATTATGCACGTTTAGAGAGAGAGAGGGGGGGGGGCGGTTTTCCTCACCTGTACGTTCTTCATCAAAGTGTACACGTTGTACACAGTTATGCTGTACATGGCGTTATTATCGCGTTTTCTGTGTGCGTGAAACAGCTCATTCTGTTTACTGCAGCTTGGAGGTCATTGTTGTGAAACAGTCATTTCCGATGAAAGACCTTCGGGGTAAGGGAGGTAACTTCAGGACCTTCAACCCTGCACGCATAAATTTTCAAGGCATCGGTACTCATCAGAATGTCTGCCTGTTACAGACGACAGCTGTTGCTGGACGGGCTTGACGTGCAGGTACGGAAAGAACAAGGGTTACACGAAAGTGGTTGTCATTCTCACATGGGGAGGGGGGGGGGGGTCTTCAGGTGACAGGCTGACAGATGGACGCAACAGTCATGCTGTATGTACTTATATAGAACTGTCCTGGGAAACGACATACAGTACTTGTAGCATAGAACTGTCCTGGGAAACGACATACAGTACTTGTAGCATAGAACTGTCCTGGGAAACGACATACAGTACTTGTAGCATAGAACTGTCCTGGGAAACGACATACAGTACTTGTAGCATAGAACTGTCCTGGGAAACGACATACAGTACTTGTAGCATAGAACTGTCCTGGGAAACGACATACAGTACTTGTAGCATAGAACTGTCCTGGGAAACGACATACAGTACTTGTAGCATAGAACTGTCCTGGGAAACGACATACAGTACTTGTAGCATAGAACTGTCCTGGGAAACGACATACAGTACTTGTAGCATAGAACTGTCCTGGGAAACGACATACAGTACTTGTAGCATAGAACTGTCCTGGGAAACGACATACAGTACTTGTAGCATAGAACTGTCCTGGGAAACGACATACAGTACTTGTAGCATAGAACTGTCCTGGGAAACGACATACAGTACTTGTAGCATAGAACTGTCCTGGGAAACGACATACAGTACTTGTAGCATAGAACTGTCCTGGGAAACGACATACAGTACTTGTAGCATAGAACTGTCCTGGGAAACGACATACAGTACTTGTAGCATAGAACTGTCCTGGGAAACGACATACAGTACTTGTAGCATAGAACTGTCCTGGGAAACGACATACAGTACTTGTAGCATAGAACTGTCCTGGGAAACGACATACAGTACTTGTAGCATAGAACTGTCCTGGGAAACGACATACAGTACTTGTAGCATAGAACTGTCCTGGGAAACGACATACAGTACTTGTAGCATAGAACTGTCCTGGGAAACGACATACAGTACTTGTAGCATAGAACTGTCCTGGGAAACGACATACAGTACTTGTAGCATAGAACTGTCCTGGGAAACGACATGCCCATTTGCATTATCTCCTTGCAGATTCGAACCGCAGCGGTAGATATACAAGGCCATGTATATAACGGGGAGCACTCATGGATCATCACGATTAAACGTGTACTTGTGTGGCCTCGCTATTGGAGACAGTGTCTCTTGTTGGAGACTGTTTCCGGATTATCGTCCTGGTGCGATTTTGCGTACCGTGGAAGTGCAAGTTCATGCACAGGGACCAGTGAGGGTGATGTCGACTCTCAACCCTCGCCCACCCACCCCGTATCCCCACCACCCTCCACCCCGCCCTTTCCCTTGAGCCGACAGTTGAAATCATCACCTGAGTGGTCTCAAGAGCAGATTTGAACTGCAGCCGTAGAAATACAAGGCCAGGTACATGTATAGAGACCACTCATGTGATGATGACTCGCAACCTCCTCCCTCCCCACTTCTTCCCCTCCCCCCCCCCCCCTCCTTCCCCGAGAGCCAGTAATGGCTAGACCGACCGACGGAGGCACTGATCTGCTCTCAGTCCTGAGAAAGCCCCGTGAAGGGGCAAGGGCGATTATCCCAGTACAGGCGGGAATCCGTCAGGCAGAGTAGCCGCACGTCCTTGCGGGTCCCTAATCCGACCGACACGATTCCCGGCACAACGCGGCTTATCGCAGCCTGCAGTCACGCTACCGGTCTCAGACACTCTCTCAGGGATTAAGGGGGAGGTTGGGGGGGGGGGGGTAAAGCTGGTATGAAGAAGGGGGGGGGGGAGGGGAGGGGGGTTGTTTCTTGGGGAGAGATTTCAGGAGTTCCAAGCCGCGCTCTTCAGGTTGAGGGCACGATTCACACAGGTTAGGAATAAGGGCCTCTCACTTTCATATGTTCAAGAGTGCATTCTAAGTAGAGATTCCACAGTGTAAGCTAGCTTTCTTTAAGGCGTCTATGGACTTGTCTTGCATACGCTATTTAAAAAATAAAAAAATAAAAACCTTTTCACCGATTGCGCTTAACTTCTTGCTTCAGAACAGTAGTTTATATCAACAGATAACACATCTGACCAGTGTCGCGAGGCTAATATTACGCGAAGCGACTGACTGGGCAAGACTGGTCTATTTATAGAAATTCGCAGCCAGCATTCCTAAAAGGATGACGTTAATTTTGAATAGTGAAACTGACATACACGTGACGTGCGTGATCGTAGTTTCACTGACAGTTGAAATTCTGATCGGATTTTAAGTTATTTGTGACGTCACTAGATCATGTTTAGAACTATCTAGTGATGTGTGACGTCATCAAAAGTGTTTTGATGCCATCAAGTGAGCCATGTGTTATTTAGCGCTGAGTTGGCTGCATTCACATATATATACAGAAGCTATTTGCAGACTTCGTATCCAACTGCTTCTCTAGCGCTAATGATAGTTCCCAAATGTCACAAATGATGAAGATAAGTCTTCAGGCGCTTCTGCAGTGCGGCGATGCTGACTGCCTCCTTCACTGACTCGGGAAATGACTGAGACGTGCTGTTTTCCGTTCTTTACTATCAGTATTGTGGTCATAAATGTTGCCTATGTATACGATGATTTTGTGTAGTCACTGTTGGTTGGTTGCTCTGTGTTGGAATTGAATTTTTTCCCCAGTGTATACCACTCTTGTGTCTTACGGAACATTATTTTTGGCTTTGCTCTGATGACAGTTAAATCTGATCCAGATTCCTAAAGGGACTAATTCCATCTTTTGCTAAGCAAACTTATAATTTGGAACAGTTTCGCTCGTGAGTGCGCCTGTGTGCGCCTGTGCGCTCGAAACACTCTACCTTGCTGGTCGAACATTCAAATTCTACGACTGTTGTTACACTACTGGAGCGCTCAATGTGGTCGCCGCGTCATCGAGCACGCTTCTGTTGGCTCGGTGCGAGCATTAGACGCTGTCACTGTCCAGTATTGTGATGATACATACCACGAAAACAGCGCGGAAGGATGTGTGAGCACAAGATGGTGGCATTAACCCCTTCAATCTGCCACCAGTATTGACAGATGGGTAGTATAGGTTTGGGCTTCTGACGGTCTCAGAGACGACACTTGGGAGATTACTGAGACGTGCCGGTGGGGTGCATCACGTATGGGCTTTTCCAAGCGCAGAGATACCATCTAAAACTGAACTGAGGTCTGACGTAGAGCTGACGAAAGAGGGATGGGATAAACTCCCTGAGCAGCTACGTGTGATTAGGGTAAAGAAGATCACTTTGGCGGGGGCCCTGTATTCTCTAGAGCAAACATTTATCATTGTTGCAGGTTTTTTGTTGTTGTTTTTTAAGCTCTAACCCAAGATTTCCATTGATCATTGCTGCGGTCAGCGCGTCGTCTTTCCTCGTAACATCGCTCAGTGTTAACAGCACTCCTAAAGTTCAGCCAGCAGGGCCACGCAACTGCTTTACTTCAACACCACCGCCACACACCAAAACAAAACACCCGCATAACTTCAGCGACACCCACCACCACCACTCCTGCCACCAGCTCCGCCTCCTCCACCACCTGCTCCACCTCCACCACCTCCACCACCAGCCACAGCTGTCTTATCTCCCAAGCACCGTCTCCGTACACCAACGCGGCCCCGGGCTCACACAATAGCGTCCGCAAGTGCTGTCAGGCAGCTAATCCAGGCAGGCGATTTAATTTTAGTCCCTGATCCCACTTTAAGAAGCTTGGCTGGCTAATCCCACCATCTGTCTTATTTTCCCCCCATTTCCCTGACAAAGAAGATTACCGCTCAAGCCGGGCTGGCTTTTGTTCCCTTGGGTTAATCGCGACAGCCGGGGTCTTCGCTTGGCTCATGCGGTCCCAGGGCTGACAGGCCTTCCTTGCTAAGTTGCTTGCTTCCTAGCTTGGCTGGGTGACGTCATTTTTCGTGTCGTGGTGCAAGTCTGCTTTCCGTCTTGGTCTTTGGGTTGACACAGGTTATTGCGTGGAGGAAGAGTACATTGTCTTTTTTCCGTGGATCTTAATGAACTGGAAGAACCCTTGCTTACAGGGCTTGCTTGCGAAGTTGCTTGCTTCCTAGCTTGACCGGGTGACGTCATTCTTCGTGTCGTGGTGCAAGTCTGCTTTTCATCTAGGTCGTAGGGTTATCGCGTGGACGAAGAGTACATTGTCTTCTTTTTTCTCGTGGATCTAAGTGATCTGGAAGACCCCTTGGTGACAGGGCTTGCTTGCTAGGTTGCGTGCTCACTAGCTTGTCAGGGTGACGTCATTCTCCTCGTCGTGGAGCAAGCCTGCTCTCCGTAGATCTTAGGGTACTCAAAGAGTGACGGCATTCTCTACGTCATGGAGTAGGACTGCATTGCGTAGATCTTGATGTAACTGATACTGGAACAGGACGCCATTTTTTTGCATCTTGGTGTTAGTCTGCTTTCTGTAGATCTAAGCGTAGTGCTGGAAGAGGGCGCCATTTTCTACGTCTTGGAGTTAGTCTGCTTTCCGTAGATCTTGGCGTAGCACCAGAAGTAGGCGCCATTTTCTGCGTCGTGGAGTAAAGTCTGATTTCCGTAGATCGTAGTGTAGTACTGGAAGACAGGGATTATTGTACGAAAAGTGTATTGCTGTCGCCTGCAAAGGAGAGGCTGAATAAGACGGCTGTTGATTAACATATATATTCATGTGGGCCGTCGTACAAGTCGGCATCTGCTCTTGGTACCTAACTCCAGGCGACTAAAATTTGTCATGTCAGTGATTTTTCTGCGCGTGTGTACACGTACTTAGGTACATAAATCAAAAGAAATCGATGCATGAAGGAGGCATGAAGCGTGCACACGGAGCAGTACGGTTTACGGGCGCATGCGTATTGGGTAGGCAAGGATTGGCTAGATCCATCCTCGCCTGCGCCTTGAGCTGGGCTTAGGAGGCGCGAGGCTAAACTCACAAGCCGGGGGCGTTTTCCTTTCTGCTGCTAAGTGCCCGGTTTAATCATCCCCCGTTGTCCTGGAGGAATTAGCCCGCTTAGGGTTGTGGGGGAAAGGTGGGGACTTAAGGCAGCGTGCTACACAATGGACGGAGCGGTTATGGCGGCCACGTTTGGGACTTGTCGAAGCGAAAAGTTCGCGATCCTAGATCCTCTCTGTCTCCCTGTCTCTCTTGGCCTACTGCCGTGTGAGTTTGGCCTGTTGGTTTAGCTTGGTGATCGCAGTTTCAACGTGCCTGTTCCACCTGTCCACATGTCCACCTACATGTTATGATATTCTCATTAATTAATATAGGCGCTTTTATCCCAAATATTTGGTTCTAAGCGCCGCGAGCTAAGCCCAACACGCACGCTCACGCGAATAAAACGCGTCTCTCACACGTGGACATGAACACATGAGGGATTACAGTCACGTGGTGCGAAGGGTCAGCAGAGCTATGTCAGTTTCGGACTTTAGAGTTGCATTTATTTTCAGATTTTGTGGGCTGAACATTTCCACAGCACTAAAGTGTAACAGCAGAGCAGTCCGCCATCACTACACTTAAATGCAAGTATCTAAATAAGTTTGTTTGTTGGTGGTGGTGGTGTTTTTTTGTTTTGTTTTTTAAACAAGGACAGTGATCTCTAAGAGGACCCACCTCCCCCCCCCCCCAAAAAAAAAAAATCGTACAATACGTGGGACAAATCAAGAGGGTGGGTGGGTGTTTGGGAGTTTAACGTCCTTGCCCACCACGTTTGCTACAAACCAAGAAGCGTGTGATATGCTGAATCTCTTAGACCAACACGTCAAAAACCTGTGCCTTTTTTTCGTACTTGCTCCTTAAATGTTTGGACTTAGAAAAAGAAAGGAAGTCGAATCAGTACTTCGGAAATTAAAACACGTTTGAAATAAGGCCTGCGTGTTTATTTGCTGTTGGTGTTTAGTTTTGTTTTCATATAAATTGTTCGTTTGTTTTTTGTTTTGTTTTGGGGTTTTGTTGGTTTTTGTTTGTTGTTGTTTGTTTGTTTTGTTTTGTCTTGTTTTTTGTTGTTTTGTTTTGTTTGGGGTTTGTTGTTGTTGTTTGTTGTTGTTTTTTTGGGGGGGGTGATAGTTTTGTTGTTGTTGTTTTTGGTTGAACGTCCTGTATATATTTATATAAATCATAATATATAACCAGATTAAGGATTATGTGATATGATCCTGCTTACACAGGGCGTGTGTACGTGGAGCCAGCTTAGTTGCTACTATCGTGACCAGCCTAGAGTGAATCTGTTTTGTTTAATCTTTTTAACAGTGATTGGTCCGATTAAATGGCCGTGACGTCAGTTCATCGGATTTCATTGGCTGCTTTTGTGTGGAAAAATAACATGGTGCTCGGTCGCCATAGAGACCCTTTTGTAACAGTGCCACGAGACTGGTAACTGAACAGCAGAGCTGACGTGACCACAAGCGAACAGCGGTCCATGCACGCACGCCCCAATAAGAATAGTAACAAATATGAGGATGATGTTGATGCTGATGCTGATTTTGTAGGGCGATCACTTTGCAACGTGAGCGGGCTCAAAGCGCATTTCAAGCTATGAGGGCTGTCTACGAATCAAAACTATAGAATTATGATAAAGCTTTGTACTTTTAGGAAAAAAAGATAACGAAACAAACACCAAACAAAGTACCCAACAAGCATAAAAACAACAATTGAAGGGGGGAGAAGATGCACTTTGCGTCGAACTCTCCACGACCACGAGCCTGACGGTTTTACCAACGGAGCTCTCCGAGAACCCATTTTGATGCAGAATTTTGTGAAATTGAAGCTGCTGCAGGATGTTCGTGATAAACACCAAAACAGGGTGAAGTACCAGAACTTGACGTTGAACTCACGATCACGAGCCGTATTGTTTTACCAACTGAGCTACAATATAGAACTGTTTCTGAAATGTAAGTACTACAGGGTATGGGTGATGATAAACAACAGAACAGGTTGCAGTACCGGTTCTTGGCGTTGATTTTGCCATTACCTGGGCCCAAATGTAAAAGTCGAGGTTAATTTAACCCACGGCTACGGGCCTAACCCAAGAGAAACCCTAACAAAAGAAACAAAAAACAAATTATATAAATAAATAAAAAGGAAGCGAAGAAAGGAAGAAATAAATCCTTCTATAACGGCTTTGGCATCTTGCTGGAATGGACCCGCTTCCTGATTTAAAACAAAAAACAACAGAAAATTTAACCCTAGAGCAGCTAGTTTAGTTCGAGGTTAGACTCTAACCCGGGGCTGAAATCCCTAACCTCGACTTCTACATGCGGAACCAGGAGCCTAACGCTTTTGACTAACAGGGCTACGGAAACGAAAGTACAGTATTGCAGTCAGGATGAAGAAACGCCAAAGCAGGACAAAATACCAGAATTTGGCGTTGAACTCACAACCATCACGAGCCTTACGGTTTCACTGAGCTATCCGAGGACTCACGTTGACGGTGTCGAACTTTCGTGAAATGTAAGTACTGAATGGCATGGAAGGAAAACGTTTGGCGTCACACTCACCGCTACTCCTACTGAGCCATCTGAGAAACCATATTGCCGCTTTAGGTACCAGAAATACACCCCCCCCCCCACCCCCCACCTAAAAAAAAAAATAATAATATTAATAATAATTTATTTTAAAAAATAAAAGGGGAAGAAATATAGGAGCATGTTATGTGGTGAATGTTTGAAATAACTGAATGTTCGAAGAACCCGTCGTCTTACCGAAGAATACGATGACAATCAGGCCAACACTCTTCACGTGTTGGGCTGATTGTCATCGTATTCTTCGGTAAGACGACGGGCTCTTCGAACATTCACTACGTAACATGCTCCTATATTTCTTCCCCTATTATTTTTCGACATGGTTTCGAAAACAGCACCATCGCTAACCGTAACGGAGTAACTTGATCGCACAAGTTGGCGAAGTTACATTTTTGTGGAATGTTTAAGTACACACTGGTGGGTACTGTATAGTCGAATGGGAAAAGGGCTGTATGTACTATAAAAAGGCGTAAGTGTTTATCAGATCCACAACACTGGGGCCTATTTATCAAATGGCGGCAGTACTGATGTGCCGAATGATAACGAAGGAAAGACACGCTTGGTTGAGCAGGGGAAAGAAGTCAGGTAGTACATGACTTAGCGCTGACATTGTCCTTGTTTTTTTCTGTCGCCTCAGGGCTTCCTGGTCGATGGTTCACTTAGGCCCCTGGCTCCACGTGGAGCATAGGCCATCGACAACCCTTCGCCATCGCACTCTGTTCTGGGCTATTCTTGCCACTCCAGTCCAGTTGGTCCCCTGCTTATATAACTCTGCCTCAGTGTCCCGCCTCCAGCTGTTGCGAGGCCGGCCTCTCTTCCTTTTCCCCTGTGGGTTCCATGTCAGGGCTTGGCGTGTGGTGCTGGATGCTGGCTTCCTGAGGGTGTGTCCAATCCAGCCCCACTTCCTCCGCAGGATCTGCTTGGCCGCTGGTTCCTGCCCTGCTCGCTCCCACAGCTCTTCGTTCCGGATCTTCTCTGGCCATCGGATGTTGAAGATGCGCCTCAGACAGGTGTTGAGAAATGTCTGGATCTTCTGCTGCATCGTCTTCGTTGTCCTCCATGTTTCGCATCCGTAGAGCAGAACTGACTTCACGTTGGAGTTGAAGATGCGAAGTTTGGTTCTTACGCTGACAACTTTGGATGCCCAGATGTTCTTCAGCATGACCATTGCTGCTCTTGCCTTGCCGATTCTGGCTGTGACGTCTCGGTCTGTGCCTCCCTGTCCATCAACCACACTCCCCAGGTAGACAAAGGACTCTACCTCCCTGATGGACTCTCCACCGACTGTGACTGGTGTGTTGGCAGTGGTGTTGATCTTCATCAGCTCGGTTTTCCTCCTGTTGATCTTGAGCCCTGTTCCGGCTGATGTGGCTTCCAGGCATGTAGTCTTGTCCTGCATCTGGCTGTGGCTGTGAGACAGGAGTGCCAGGTCGTCCGCAAAGTCGAGGTCATCCAGCTGCGTCCAGAGTGTCCACTGTATCCCGTTTTTCCTGCCTGTTGTGGTGGTCTTCATGATCCAGTCGATGACCAGGAGGAAGAGGAACGGGGACAACAGGCATCCCTGGCGGACTCCGGTCTTCACCTCGAAGCTTTCTGACAACTGGCCGGCATGGGCAATCCTGCAGCTCATGTCTTTGTAGGTGCACTGGATCAGGGAGATGATCTTCCCGGGAACTCCATAGTGCCTTAGCAGCTTCCACAGCGCCTCTCTGTCTACACTGTCGAAGGCCTTCTCATAGTCTATGAAGTTGATGTAGAGGGGGGAGTTCCACTCCAGTGACTGCTCAACGATGATGCGTAGGCTGGCGATCTGGTCAGCGCAGGACCTGTTCCTGCGAAAGCCCGCCTGCTGGTCTCGGAGCATAGGGTCGACTGCCTCCCTCATCCTCTCCAGTAGAATTCTGTTGAGAACCTTGCCTGGCACTGACAGGAGCATGATCCCTCGGTAGTTGCTGCAGTCCCTGAGGTCCCCTTTCTTTGGCAGCTTGATGACGATCCCTTCTTTCCACTGGGCTGGCACCTCTTCCTTCTCCCAGATCTTGCTGAATAGGCTGTGCAGCATGTTGACGGCTGTCTCTGTGTCTGCTTTGATGGCTTCTGCTGGTATCTCGTCCGGCCCTGCAGCTTTCCCATTTCTCAGTGTCATGATGGCTTTCCTGATCTCCGCCTTAGAGGGCTTGTCGCAGTTGATGGGTAGTTCTGTCTCAGCTGGCGGGATGTCTGGTGGTGTTTCAGGGATGGGGCGATTTAACAGCTCCCTGAAGTGTTCTGCCCATCGTTTCAGCTGTTCCTCAGTTGTTGTCAGTGGGTGCCCGTTCTTGTCCTTCACTGGTTTGTCTGTCTGCTGAAATTTGCCCGCGAGCTTCTTGGTCACCTGGTACAGGTCTTTTAGGTTCCCTTGTCCAGCTGCTTCCTCTGCTTGATTGGCCAGGTCGTCTATGTAGTCCCTCTTGTCCTTTCTGGTGCTCCTCTTCACTTCTCTGTCAGCTGCTGTGTATTCTTCCTGTGCCTTTGCCTTAGTTCTTCTTGTTCGGCTCGTGTTCAGTGCAGTTTTCTTCTTTTTCCTAACTTCCAGCTTCTGGATGGTATCAGCAGAGATCCATTCCTTGTGTTGGGTCTTTCTCTTGCCAAGGACCTCTTCGCATGTGTCATGCCAGAGTTTCTTGCTGTGTTCCCACTGTGTCTCGATATCCATTCCACTGTCTTCTATCAGGTCTTGCAGTGGCTGGAACCTGTTGGAAAGGCTGATCCGGAATGCTGCTTGTGTCTCTGTGTTCCTGAGTAGGCCAACGTTGTACCTGGTCCGTGTGTTGTTGGCGTTGGTGTGTCTCTTAAGCCGAAGTCTCAGTGTTGTTGCAAGAAGGTGATGGTCTGATGATACATCGGCACCCCTCATCACGCACACATCTCGCCACGATCTCCTGAACTTCCGGCTGATGCAGATGTGATCAATCTGGTTCTCCGTGACATGGTCCGGCGATCTCCATGTGGCCTTGTGGATGCGCTTGTGTGGGAAGATGCTGCCTCCTATCACTAGCTGGTTCAGGGCACAAAAGTCTGCAAAGCGCTCGCCATTTTCGTTCATCTGTCCCAGTCCGTGTGTTCCCATGGTGTTCTCATAGCCTGTGTTGTCTGATCCAATCTTGGCGTTGAAGTCTCCCATAAGTATGGTCATGTCCTTGGCTCCTCCTCTATCTATCACTGTCTGCAGTTGTTGGTAGAAGTCATCTTTTTTCTCCTCTTCCGCATCATTGGTGGGAGCGTAGCACTGGATGATGTTCAGCTTGATGTCTTTCTTCTTGGTGATGAATTTGGCTGTGATGATGCGGGAGTTGACAGGTTCCCAGCCGATGAGTGCCCGCTGTGCCTCCGGTGCCAGCATCAGGGCCACGCCCTCAGTGTGTGGGGCTCCATCCTCTGTGTGTCCAGAGTACAGCAATTGCTCTCCCGATGAAAATCTCAGCTGTCCTGTCTGTAGCCACCTTGTCTCACTCAGTCCCAGTACTCCTATCTTGTAGTTCTTCATCTCTCTTGCTACTTGTATGGTCCTTCCTACTTCATACATTGTCCTGATGTTCCATGTGGCTACTCTCGTCGTTGTCCTGGGTGTTAGAAGGGGGGTCGGCCTTGCAGCTTCCTTTCGGCTTTCACTGCAATGCGTCATAGGTCTCCGGGATGGAGACCCTTCCTTGCCCAGGTGAATGTTTTGGTTTGTTGCTGTCGATGCTTCTGTAACGTTATGTTTTTTACAGGTAGGGCTGTTAACCCTACGCAAACCCGTTTAGCCTCTTGGAGAGGTGGTCCACATTCGTCTGACTTCTACCCTTCGACCTGTCCAGCTTGGGTGACCCTGCCAGGAGCACGTGCTCCCGCTGGCGTAGCTCTCTGGGTCATTGAGGTACACAAGCCACTACCCCACGACAAGGGTTGGACCATGTAGGGTGGTCGATGGTTAGTGTCTGGTTTATGTGTGGTTTCAGTAGTCTGCACGCACTTCTCAAAATTCCAACTTTTCATAGTCCCTTGGTTCGGGAAGTCCACACCACTACACAGCCCCAGCTGATCATCGACCTACGCTTACAGAAGTCAGCGTCAGCTAATTGGCCACTTGTTTATAAAGGCATTTGTACGTCACCGAATCGGGGGGAAACCCAGGTGTACAGGGCAGACACTCAGGCAAATCCCAGATGATTCTCAATGAAAGTTTGCGAAAATTTATGTCACCTAATTACTGTTGCGTCTAACTCCACATGTATCTCAAAGGCCGTCTATTTTACCGTCATCTACCGCACATGCTGTCAAATGGCTGTTGTTGGAAATCATAGTCCAGAAAGGCTCGTTGCAAGGCAAGCATGAAAAGCTGCCTGCGCCTAGGAAATTTATAGGGAGGTAAGAGCCGCCTGGTGACTTCCTCACTCAAAACTTAATTGGATGCGAAAAAACATGGTGTTTCTGCTGTTGTTGTTGTTCGTCAGTGTTTTTTGTTTGTTTTCTGTTTTGTTTTGTTTGCGGTTTTTTGGTTTTGTTCTTTGTGTGTGATTTGGGGGGGCGGGGAAGGGGTTTGGGTGTTTTTTGGGGGTGTTGTTGTTGTTGTTGTTTGGTTTGAGACGGGGCAGCGAGGGAAAAAAACAGCACAAATATTTGGCGCTTAGTCGGAATTCAAACGCCGGACCCGATCAAGTTATCTTAGAATTGGCACATTTAAAAAAAAATGCAAACTGACGTAGAGGGGTTAACGCTTAATTAGTAGTACATACAGGATACGCTTTACTTTCATCAACGTATTTAAGTCATTGTGGACGTCAGAAGGCTTAACCGATTTCCTTCTAAATTAGTAACAAAACTGCTTTCACTGTGTCACAAACTGAACTTAACAAGAAATCCGCTCGTAAATGGCTTCATCACTTCAGCAAGGTACACACATCAGAAGTTGGAAAACCCCAGGCGGTGAGCCCGAAACAAACAGCCTCTGAGATGCATCTGGATCAAACGCAACCAGTATTAGTACGTCACAAGTTGACGTAAATTTACAATACATCTTTCATTGTGAACGACGTGTGTCTGGTACTTAGCCTGGTTCTTGATAGTATGGAAATAGACGGCTCCTGGGATGCAATTCGTTCAAACGCAACCAGCATTAGTACATCACAGGATGACGTAAATTTACAATACATCTTTCACTGAGTCCGACATGTATCTCGGGTTTATCCTGCTCCTGTTCGCTTTTCCAGGGTTTTCCCAGCTTGGTGACGTAGAAATGCCTTACAAAGAAACGATCAATTCCCTGACGCAGATTTCAGTAAACTTACGGTCATAATTAGCTGGGATAAGCCTGGTCGTCCGGGATTCCCGAATGAATGGATGGATTATATGACTAAGCGAGTGGAGTAATTGTAAAAGCCTAGCTTAGAGTTAGACCCGACCTGCATGTCCAGTCTAGCGCAGAACAGAGCAAGGTCTCTGCGTAGATAGCGGTAACTTTGATGGTCATTACGTGCAGCAAGCCAGGCTGCCACCTGCTAAATGTGGTGTGAAATGAATGAAGCCGCGAAATGCTTGAAAGGCAAGCATCATAGACGGCCTGAGCTTAGGAATGTGATAGGGAAACAGGAACCGATACGTGGACATTGTTGGTTGGTACCTGTAGTATTTGCTCTTCACCACGTGGGCGGGGGTATGGGGGGATGCACCTAAATGCCTTTTAAATCCATAGCGCTTAGATGCTTTTTTCCAGATGACGTACTAAGTGACAGAGAAGGGTGATGACTGAAGACAAAAAGCCACCAGCAGACAGGAGGAATGTGTTCCCTCTTGAAATTAGTTTTTAACAGACATGTATGTACCATGCACATTGCTCAAAACAGCAACGTATGTGGATGGTCCTATGCGGATTTGTCGTTTGTTGTTTTCAGTTATGGCCGAATCATTCATATCGGGCCCACACACCCAGTGCGGAAGCTAGCAGTTCAGTTGCTCTTTCCTTAGTAACGCTTCTCCTTTAGCACACGTATTCTCCGTCCTTAATGGGTGCTTTGTCTTCTCCAGCGCAGATGTTCAAGCTTAGGCTAAGCTGAACGAGGGCTAGTCGAGTGATGGGTGTCCGATATCCCCTGTACTGTCCCTACTCACACTAGCAGTCCCCTCCCCGCCCGTCCGTCCCCCAAGGGCACGCACCTGGCCAGTGACTTACATCACACAGAGAGTGGCGTCCCTTTGTTATGGGAGCATCCCGCGGCTTTTGGGTTGCGCCGACATTCTTTGCTCACTGTTTTCCGTGATTGATGAAGACAGATACCTCTCTCTCTCTCTCTCTCTCTCTCTCTCTCTCTCACACACACACACACACACACACACACACACACTGTCTCGCTCTTAGTCCGGCCTTTCATTTTTCAAGGCAGGGAAATCCTAAAGGGTCGTTCCTGACAGGAAAGAACTGCATTGAGTCATCGTACACTGTCATATAGTCAGCTCCCAGTTCATGAAACCTGCCACCTGGTGTTTACCCCCCCCCCCCCCCCCCCCTATCTCTCTCTCTCTTCGCTGATTATTTTGCGCCTCGGGACAGATGCGTTCTGAGAAGATAAACTTCAAGCCTCTGATGCACTATGTATCTTTCCTGGTGTTCGAATTAGCCTTGCATACAGTGTAGGCGGTCGTAGATGCAACATCACGCATATTGATTCGACAGAAATGTAAATTACTTTGAGTGCTTTACCCACGAGTTGCAAAATACGAACACAGAGGTTGGATCGTGTGGTTGAAGTTCTACCTCCACCAGGCTTGTCGGTACAAGGACACAGTATTGGGGCGAGCCCGAGAAATCGCGTGTTCTGTGGTGCATGGCACGGTTTAGGAACATGCAGAGCCACCTCAGGACTGAGGTAGATTTTTCGGGCTCGCCCCTGACCTGGACAGATCGTTTCATGGACGACGCGGGCCGTGACAAGGTTATGGACGTTGTCTTTTCAAGGGCAGCTTGTAAGAAAGAAACGGGAACGCGGTGCTGTGCTTACAAGGCACTGTTACTGAACGGTTCAGTCCTTCAGGTCTTCTCTCAAGACTTTCACGAGAAACTGTAGTGATACCCTTTTGCAAGATGACAAGATGCTTACAAGGCACTGTTACTGAACGGTTCAGTCCTTCAGGTCTTCTCTCGAGACTTTCACGAGAAACTGTAGTGATACCCTTTGGCAAGATGACAAGATGCTTACAAGGCACTGTTACTGAACGGTTCAGTCCTTCAGGTCTTCTCTCAAGACTTTCACGAGAAACTGCAGTGATACCCTTTGGCAAGATGACAAGATGAAACACAGTAACCTTGGTGGTTTCGCTTACAACACAGCGTTTGGTTGTGCTGCTTTGTGTGTGTGTGTGTGTGTGTGTGTGTGTGTGTGTGTGTGTGTGTGTGTTTGGACCGAGTGCATCTGGTGCAGTTCCAGAAATCTCTCTCTCTCTCTCTCTCTCTCTCTCTCTCTCTCTCTCTCTCTCTCTCTCTCAGAAGCCCCTGCACTCAGATTTCCTCCCCAGATCAGTTAGACCATTGCTAGACCATTACGATAGTGACGTCTTGACGTCCTACGGTATGTTTCATTATCTAAGCCCATGCATGGAAATTACAACACCTTATCTCCCAAGACAAAACGCCCGAGCGAAGGACGACGTGTTTGAAGTCTATCGGACCTAATCACGCGTCTCTGTGAGTGGTTCAATTTAATCACTCCAGCTTATTTCCCCATTGCCACAACTCAAAGCGGACAAAAATGAGACGGCACCCATCTCCGGAGCCGTCTGCCTCAGAAGTTTGGGCGCTAAGGAGATAAAGCAGTTTGGGGAGCTTTATTTCGTTAAGGTGTTTACCGTTTTGATTTGGGTTTTAATACGTTGAAAGGTAGTGGCGTATGGGGCTAGGAGGGAACTTTATCGGGTTGCTTTTTTTTCTTCTTCTTATTTGATATTATTTTTGCCCTCACCGACACCGGGCCTACCTCCTGCCCCCCCCCCCCCCTCCCCCGTCTCCCGTTCACCTACTCATATCTCGACCCCCCTCCCACTTTTATTTTTGTTATAACACGACATCGCTTACAACAGTTAGTAAAGGAAACTGTGAGGTAAAACTGTCCATGTTTCAGCAGCATTGATGTCTTCCTTTTCCAGTGTTTCGAGCTTATATGACAATGTACTGCTAGAGGGAGGAGGGGGGGGGGGGAGTTACACTAGAGAAGTCCGAAATTTTTAAAACAGCGCGTGTATGTTAAATTCCACGTAGATTTTTTTCCTTTTCTTTTCCTTTGCTCCCGGAGTGGAATTCGGGGTAGCCGGGCATGTAACCCGGCTGGTGCCGAATATATACTAGTAATTATGTGCTGGCTTTTTCCTCGTTGCCCCATCTTTGATATCATCCGTGTGTGGTGGAGATTCAACCAGCCAGGCGTCCTAGTAACCATGTCCCTAGAAGGCGCGGGATAAACACGACTTGACTTGACTGAGCTGACTAGACCGACTTTGTCAGTGAACCATATACACGTTTACCACCCTGATGTTGAGGTCAATACTACCCTGTTTTGCCCAGAGCCAACATCGTGTTTGTAGGATTCAAAAACGCAAGGGCTTGTTACCAATTCAGGACCCATAATCGGCCTCGGTGCCAGAAAGCGACTACGCGGAGCTTTAAAAAAAAAAAAAAAAAAAATCTGATTGGATTTCTCTACGCATGCGCGGACGTCACGAGCCAAGCTTCTTATTGTGAGTGGACAGCTAAAGACAAAAGTCGGGGATTGAGGTGTGGTGGTGGGAAAGGAGGATGAGGGGGGGGGGGGGGGGGATGGGAAGGGTTACAGAAAAAAAGCTGCTTGGGACAAGAGGGGATCGGGAAATGCGTGAGCCAGACAAAAAAGGCGAAAATCAGCTCAAGTGCTTTTACAGCCATTGGCCTAGAGATCATACGTGGTGATGTTGGAGACTTTGGGGTGAGGGAGAGGTGTGTGTGTGGGGGGGGGGGGGGTGATAAGCTATGTAGCTAGTCGACAAAGTCTCCATACTGTCTCGCCTCTCATATTGTTTGCGTGTAACACTTTGTAGACAAGAAACAGAAAGACATCTATTCCGTATTATATTTGAAGTTGCATGAAATTAAGTTTTGAGCTGGGATGCTTGCAAATTCTCTGTTTTTGTTTTGTTTTGCTTATTACTGACTTTGGTGTCGTGTCGTTGTGGTTTGTTGGAGACAAAGACAGTTAATTCAGGGAGTAAAATCTTCCACCTTTTGGTGAATTTCCGCCTTTGGTTAAAAATTCCCCCCCCCCCCCCCCCCCCAAAAAAAAAAAAAAGTTTCCACCTCTGAAGCACTAAAAATCATTCCAAAATGCGCCACATTGCACAGATTCTAAATATTATCCTTCAGAACAAATGTTACCTCCCCTGAAACACATAAAATTATGCCAAAATGCACAAAATGGCGCAGATTTTAGTGTTTAAAAAAACAAAAACAAAAAAAAAACCTTCTGGGGCAGCATGCCTCCAGTATAACACTCGTGGCTTTGCTGTTTTGTCAGTGAATGTTACTCACTTTTTTTCCATTTGGATCATGGACCATGTTAATCCCTCATTCATCTGCGTGTGCTTGTTTTGGCTTTGACCATCTTCGCCGTATCAGGATGGGGCGTTGGTTCGGAAAAAGCTTATTTAAACAAGGCATCTGCACATTTATTTATTCCCAGTATGGTAGGCATCCCCCCCCCCCCCCCCCCTTCATTCAGCTCCTCGGTGTACATTTCTGTAAAATACACACACGTCAGAACTAGTGTGACACCACGGTGTGTGTGTGTGTGTGTGTGTGTGTGTGTCCATTTCCCCCCAACTCCATACACCAGCTGTCGGATAAGCCATGCTGTTTTTGATAAGCCATGCGGCGAGCCGGAATTACCGCTGGATCGGCGGCGCGTCGTCAAAACACCGCGTTCCCCCGGCCCATTAAACGCACACGTTAATCCCCCGTGGATGAACCGCCTCTTTCGGCGGTCAGTCAGGCGAGAAGACGCCCCCCCCCTCCCCCACTACCACCACCACCACCGCTACCACCACCACCACCCTCGCGTTATCCACCCTTCCGGTTGGCTAGTGTGGGTTTAACGTTATACGCCGCAAGATGTGATTGGAGACGGCTCGGGGCAGGTTATGGGGAGAAGGGACAGCTACCCTTACTGGATAGTCCAGCTGAACACTATTCACTCCAGTTAGACTGCTCTGTCGGTCGGCCACATCTGTGATGGACAGTCAGATCACAGCCAGAGGAAATGGTCAACGTTTCGGAGTAAACACCTTTTTCTTTCTTTCTTTCTTTCTTTCTTTCTTTCTTTCTTTCTTTCTTTCACTCCTAACCGTGTTTGAGGCCGAACTCACAAACGTTCCCGCGAAATGCGAGAGCAGTGGATCAACTCACTAGACCATGCCGGCCGCTCATCCACCCCTCCCCCTCTCCCACCCGTCTTCTGCACCCCTCAACACCCCTCTCCCTCCCCTTCCTCTCCCCTACAATCTTCCCCACCCTTCTTCTCGTCTCCCACCCGTCGTTTACACCCAAGCCACAAAACCTCGGAGCCCTCAAATGGGAGCTGTAATCGGGCTCTAAATTAACGGTTCACTTGAACTTTGCTAACAGCAGATAACTGACTTAGCCGTCAAAAGTCATTGGAATAATGGAGATCGCTACATCAAAGAAAACTTGCTATCTTCTCGTTTTCCTAGGGCTAGACTAGCTTCTTTTTTTTTTTTTTTTTTTTTTGGGGGGGGGGGGGGTGTCAAGCGTCATAGTTCAACTCTCTCTCTCTCTCTCTCTCTCTCTCTCTCTCTCTCTCTCTCTCTGCAGAGTGCTTCCGGTCTAACATACCACAGAGCAACTGCCGTTCATTTGTCGAATGCATGCCGTTTACCAAAACCAATCATCTATTGTCACGTCATTACAGATGTGAAGCCTGTATCGAGGTCATGGTTAGCTCGGCATTGCGTCAGAAGCTTGCAGGCCCATTACTTGTTCTATTCCAGGACATATTTGGATAGCAGCTCTAACCGAAATGGCAAGTGGTGACTCCCAAAGAAAGCCGTGTGCATTGTCATGGATTTTCAAAGATCGCAAAGTTTACACTAACAGAACGACCTCAGTGTCCCAGTGAACCATCACTACAATCACGGAGTTGAAACACGTTGTTTTCAAATAGAATTTTCTGCCTCTGAGTTCTGCATTTTGGGACTTTAGTGTGTCTGTCTGTCTATTTAATTTTATGAAACATTTTCGCAGTGTTCGCGTTGTGTGTGGTCGTGTAAAATCCGTACAGCATTGGGTAGGTGAATGGGTGGTCGGGAGTTTAACGTCCTTGTCCACCACGTATGGGCGATACCAAAGGGCAACGAGAAAAAGGCCAGCACAAACATTTAGCTCATGGCGGGATTCGAACTCAGGACTCGACTCACGGGCATTGAAAGTCCTAAGCTCCACCATTTGGCTATCCCCCCCCCCTCCCCGCGTACAGCATAGACTTTGTCTTCGGGAAAAGAATTGTCCTCCATTGGGGTCCGTCTTTCAGACGCGTTTGTTTCAGGTTCTTGTCAGCTGTTGACCGCTGCACACAGTTCGCGAAACTCCGCCATAAAACTGAGATCCTAAAGTTGAAAGATTGGAGGATTACCGGAGGTGTATTTTTTTTCCCGCTGGGATTGAAACCGGCGGGAGGCAGACTTCAATACCGGCTGCAGCCCTGGGAGATTTATTGATTACAAAGAGGCGTAATCCCAGCTGTGGATTAAGCCGGACTAGCAGGCAACATGTGTTGTGAAATCTGCCTTAAGAGCCTCACGGCGAGAAGGGATATCAAATGTTCGTCATAAACTGCGGATACGTGATAACGGTTGCGCCGATCAAGGGGATGTGGGGGGTAGGGAGAAGGGGATCGGGGTGGGTTCGATGGGATGGGGCGCACCCACAGAAGGGATTAATTCAAAGGTGTAGTATTTAGGTGCAATCAGTGGCACTTTTGCGTGCGTAGTTTTCACGTAGGGTGAAATCTCCGGAGTGGTGTCGGAAAGGCAAGAGATGGGATTAGTTAAGAGATTTAGTACTTTACGTGCAATCAGGTGGTAGTTTTGCATGCGTAGTTTTCATATAGACTGAAATCTCCAGGGTAAATGGGGAGGGAGATGGCGTTTCAAGAGATGTTGTACATGTACTTTGCATTGTATCTCCCATCGGCCAATTAACACGTCTCGTACTGCGCACAAGTATCCCACGCCTTTGACTCTTTTTCGGTTTTGGTCCTGTGTGTGTGTGTGTGTGTGTGTGTGTGTGTGTGTGTGTGTGTGTGTGTGTGTGTGTGTGTGTGTGTGTGTAGGGAAGCGGAGTAGGGTTAGGGATAAAAGGGTACCGGCACTTCTGAAGTTTAATGTGTCAAGATATTTTTTTTTTATGTTGCTGTTAAGTGTTTAGTGGACACTGAGTGAAGGGGTTGGTTTTATGTTTGTTTGTTTTTTTAACTTCGGTTTTAGATTGTAAGGCGCCTAGAGCTCGTTCCCCGGGGATAGGCGCCCTACTATTATTATTATTATTTAAAAAAAACAAACCCAGTAGAGTTATGTATATTGTGGTCGCAGTTTTTGCGTGTTGTCGTTGGTGTTGTTTTTTATGCTTATTTTAACACACACACCCCTCCCCCCCCCCCCCCCAAAAAAAAATCAGAAAAAAACCCCACATTGGTCAGTGAATGACCCTCTCAGCTTATGCTCATCCTGACAAAGTACATTCAAGCGTGTACATTTAATATTGAAAGTAGCTTTTGTGGCCGTAAAGAAGGGAGTGTCAGTTTTTGCATCAGAAATCCGCTCCCGTGTGTTGGTTTTTATTGGTTGGCCTTCGCTGAGCCTCATTAGAGCTCATTAGTTGTGATCTTCATACAGCGTCATCAGCATACTGTTGCATCACTGTACAGGAACACCCACCAGATCAGCAGCGCCCATCCACTTACGACACATTGTAATCGTGTCCACTTCGCTTTTGTCCTTGTAATCGCATCTAGAATTTTACTGGTCAGCCAACGTGCATGCATCGCAGCGCGCGCGTGCATTTTATGGGCTTGTACTGGTATTAGTGAACTTTTTAAAGCGTTTACATCAGTGGTCGTAGATAAAAGCAGGGTACCCATCCAACTCGCCACAGTTGTCAACGGGGTCGCCAGCTACCACACTTCTGTACCTAGTTGTTGTACAGTCAGTCATCGTCCTCAACCACTGTGCCGACTACTACTACTACTACTACTGCTGATACTGCTGATACATACCGTTCTACATACAAGAACAAGAGTTTGAACTGCACCATCAGTGACTCTGGCTTACACCTAGAGTTCGTGTGGATACACAGAAGTTGTGTTTCTTTGAGGCAGTGCAGACTGCGGAGTTTCCTGAATTATGCGGTGACTTGTGCAAGTTTTCATTATTCTCCAACGAGTCTTGTGAGAATAGGGACAAATACTCGTAGTCGTGGACTTTCTTTTAAATACTGCGGTTGCTTATGCGAAAGGTGATGGACATTGCTGGTTTTGTTTCATGGGTTTTTGTTTTTTTTCCTCTTTTTTCTTTCTTTTTTTTTTTTTTTTTTTTACCACGACGGCAGTTAATTAGACGATTTTAACAACACCACACTCCTCTGTTGGTCTCGAGTTTACTCCCTTGTGCTTGGAACCATCTCGTCTTTTAGTGGAAACTATCATTATGATTTCAAATATTTTTACATTGGAATGGAAGGGAGGGGGTTGTGGCTTTGGGAAGTAAATTTTTCAGCAGGTGTCTGAGAGATTTAAAAAAAAGACGAAACAAGTTAATGAATAAGTAGGTTTTGGTAGGTGGCGACTGTGATATAAAAAAAAAAGAAGAAGAGCAAAATGGAAGTTTGGATAGGGAGAGATTTAGGAGAGAGAAAAATCACCTGCAGGTTCCGAGAACTGCATTTGGATAAGGGGAGTGGCAGAGGAACAAGTTTGTTTATTCAACGTTACTATGCTGTTGAAAAGTCGCCGGAAAAAATAATATGTATCACGTATTTCCTGTCAGGAACATGTGAACAGGACGCCGGCAGAATGCTCATTTATTTCACTTCAGGTGAGTCACCAGTAAACTTCTTCATCAAAAAGTGGGCGGGAAATAGTTTTCCCATCGCTGTTTGTCAGTCGCCGGGAAAAGTTTGTTTTCACGCCGGGTACTTGTCAAAAAAATAAGTTCAATTTTGCCCTTCGTTACTTGTCTGTAAACCGTGAGAAAAGTTCGTCTGTTTCACACGAGGGGGGGGGGGGGGTTCAAATCTTCCTTTCGTTACTTGTCTGTAAGTCGTCGGGCGGAAATAGTGCATCTAGTTCGTAAGGTGCCTGCCCGAGAAAGCGGAAAGAACGTAGGTGTATTGGGTAAATTCAGTAACACAGGGAAGTGAGAAGGGCCATGCATATATGCCACAGTAGAGGGAGGCGTATCGAGGCTGAGGGGTGTGGTGTTGGTAAAATCATGCACGAAGTTTTGTGTTTCCTACAAACGGCGGGTCTGTGGGATCACCAGGAGTTGTCTCATCAGTACAAGTGACGGTTGTCTTTCCTTTACAAATAACGTATATCAGGACTGCAAGTGACTTTACAAGTGACTTACGCGTGTAGCACCAGTGACAGTCAGTTGGCTAATCTCAGGTCACAAGTGACTTAAGTCAGTACGATTCTAGAGGCATTTTTCAGCTTTTTCACAAGTGACACTTTTCTGCCCTACAAGAGACATTTTTCAGCTTTTTTTACAAGTGACATTTTTGTGCCGTACAAGAGACATTTTTTCTAGCCCTTTTCCTATAATGTATTATGCCTTCAAGAAGTGGCAACGGTTTGTTCTCTGTCAGTGACATAGCGCTAGTAGCCTTTCTTTGTTTGTGACAAAAAAAATACAAGTGACATTATTCGTACAATTGACTGTCCTATGTCTGTAACAAGTGACATTTCTGATTTACTAGTTGATGCGTGCTGAACACCACTGATACGTCTGGTACTTTTAAGAACACACAATTACTTTCTGCTGTTGACCGTGAAAGGTCGTCATAGCATACATCGTCTGCTGGTTGACCGTGAAAGGTGGTCATGAACCACAATATCTGCTGGCTTACCGCGAAACACTACTACAGAAGGTAAGCGGCAGTACTAGTTTCTGTGAGGGGGAAAAAAACACAGAATCTGTAGAGAGAGGCCCTGCTTACCTGACTGGAGGGAAGTCTATAAAGCACCAAGGAAAAGAGAAAGAAAAGTTCATTCGCTGGAAAGGAAGGAAGGTGCTGTTGCAGCTCGTTCGTCCCAGCGTTTTCATCACTCGTCGCCAGTGTTACACATACCTAACTCTCTTTCTCCCTCCCCTGCCATCTTTCTGAACAGGCGACAAAACTAATTCTCCTTACATCAGTGTCGTGCTCAACAACAGTAGAAACAGGCTGGTGAGTACGGCTTGTTTCTGTGAGAGAAGGCTCTAACAGTAAGGCAAGTCTTCACTCCCTTGGGGAACGATTTGACCTCACCCCCTGGGGCACGGCTCTTACCTCACCCCTCGGGGGGAACGTTTCCGTTGCTGAAACTGGAGGGTTTCGGGGGACGTCAGTTGTTTGGGAGGGTGTGTGATCCAAACAGGCTGGATTATCAACATTCAGACGACATGAAACATTTGCCATTCCTGATTGGGAGGTTTTTCAAGAATGGCTTTTCGCCACCCCCAGAAGGTGGTAAGCTGAATTGAATGGTGTTCGTGGGCGTTTAGTGGTTGGTAAAGTTTACCTGTGTGTCTTGAATGTTTGTCAGTTCTCTCTCTCTCTCTCTCTCTCTCTCTCTCTCTCTCTCTCTCTCTCTGAGTGTATGTTTTGTTGTTTAGTACTTTTGTTGTAAACCTTTTGTCTTAATTGACAGATAAAGCTTTATGTGTGCATGACCGTTTTTTAAATTTTTATTTTACCAGTTTATTTGAGCACAGAGAATGGGGTGAGAGATTTTGTTTGAGTGAACATAATGCCGTTTGTGGTTGGAGTGCTATGGCGTGATTTGACCAGTGTGTACAAATTAACCGTGTGGAGTGGTGTGTACTGACAGCGTGTTTTCAGTCAGATCTTTCATTCTCCCTGCTATGCCAGTTATTGATTGTTTGGTTTATTTTGTTGTTGTTTTTGTTGTGGTTGTTCAGGGTTAGATGTGTATGTTTCATGTGTGGCTGCGGCACTGGGGTCTTAAACCAAGGTAGATAACTTCATCGTAAACATTCGCACGCAAACGCATCGCACCCAGTAACGTATACATGCATAACGTCTCACACACACACACACACACACACACTCACTCTCTCTCTCCCTCTCTCTCTCTCTCTCTCTCCCTCTCTCTCTCTCTCTCTCTCTCTCTCTCCCTCTCTCTCTCTCTCTCTCTCTCTCTCACACACACACTCTCTCTCTCTCTCTCTTTCTCTCTCTCTCTCTCCATAGTGAACACAGAGCATCGGCAGCTCTCTGCTTTTTCTTCTCTCTCTCTGTCTAGCCTTCTGCTTAACTGGAAACGTGTATACAGGTGGAAAAAAAAACAAATTCCTAATTTCATCTATTAGTTTAGAACGAAAACATCCTATATGATTTTTTTTTAATTCAAGATAGGTGCTTTAAGCTTAGACCGTGTACTGTGTAAGGTCTTTGGTTGTATTTGCCAAATTGTGAATGTGTCAGTTGGAGTGTGTCACGTGTGTATCACTTGCCATATAGGGTATTCCTCACTGACTTGAATGACAGGCAGAAGGTACGTGTAACAGTTTTAGTGTTTGCTGTGTTGGTGTGATTGTGTTACACGTTGCCTGACATCTTAGCTGTTTCAAAGTGGAGTGTCATGCGTGGATGATTGGTATGGTTAATATCTTTGCAGGCTGGTGATTATAAAATTTTAAAAATCTCTCTCTCTCTCTCTCTCTCTCTCTCTCTCTCTCTCTCTCTCTCTCTCTCTCTTTGTGCCCTTTCTTATTTAGTTTAACTACAATGTGTGTTCTCCCCTTTTGATTCTTGGTGTGTGTGTGTGTGTGTGTGTCTCTCTCTCTCTCTTTCTCTCTCTCTCTCTCTCTCTCTCTCTCTCACACACACACACACACACACACACACACACACACACACACACACACATCTCAACCACAGAAACTTGAAACGTGGGCCCAGCACAAGAAGGAGAGGGGTAAGAAGCAAGAAGCGCGCGGGGTGGTAGTGGGTCTGGGGAGGGGGTGCTTTTTTTTTTTTTGCTTTTTTTTTGGCTTTTTAGCGCAACACCGCCCCCTCCCCCTTTCCCCACCTCCTCCCCAACCAGCCCCAATGACCCGGCACGTGAAGCTCGGCGTGTGAGGGTTCTTGAAGTCCACGCGCTGTCCACAGACCGGGCCTAATCCCCTCATTCCGCCCCTTGTTTTAAATTCCTCAGATCAGCTCTCTCCCCCTCTCTCCAGACGTCAGAATTTCAAATCAGCCGGCAGCCCAAGCCGCCAGAAAGCTTTTTTTTTTCCTTCTTCCTTCTTTCTACATCCAGCGCAGGGAGTTGTGAGAAGTTTCTTTTGATAGGTAGGCCATTCAGCCTCTCTTAGCCCGTGTCTTGTGCAAATATTTGTCTTCCAATGGTTTAGGGAAGTTTTTAGGGCGGTGGAAATGAGAAATAAATCCGGGGTCTTAAGACGGGATAAGTCTTTGCAAATTCGGCAAGGGAGCGGGATAAAATGTAATAATTGCTGCATTAAGGGCTGCCCGCGCGGTGAGCCTCATTACTGCCCGACTCAAGGGGGATTATCAGGGCAATTTGAAATAGGGGAGATAACCGCTTCTTGATCAAATCCTATTAACCGTCAAAGAACTTCTCTGTCACACGGTGTTTTCTCTGGATTTTTTCCCCATTTTCTCTCTGTGTATCACTGTCCTTTCTGAGCTGATTGTCCAGCTTACGACTCCACTACTCCCCCCACCCCCCTCCGGACAATCCCTCTCTCTCCGCCTACCACCCATCCTATTCTCTCTCTCTCTCCCTCTCTCTACTCTCTCTCCCTCTCTGTGGTTTGATGTGTAGGCGTGTTGTGCCTTTAACTTCGCAATTCGCTTGTACTTTTTAACTTGTGTTCCATAGTTATACAGGTGTATATCTAACTTCCAAGTAGGACTTTCCCAAATTCTGAATTTCCCGGTATCAGTTGGTCTCTTTTCCTCGTTATGAAATTTCAACTTTCCTAGTGTGTGTAACCTTTCTGGATCGGTCAGTTCCAAACTTTTCTAGTTCTGAACTTGCGCGTATCACTCAGTCAGACTTTTGTTAAGTAGTTTTGACTTCGGTCTTTGATATCACACGCTTTTTTTTTCTTTTCTTCTTCTTCTCAACTTCAGTGTATCGGCTAACGTTTTTTTGTTTTTGTTTTTTTGTAGTGAACTACGGTGCATTGCTCATTCGGATGTTTTCTAGTTTTAAACTTAAGTATTTCACACAAATTTTTTTAGGTCAGAACTTCATTGTTTCACACACCTGAACCTAGTCTAGTTCAGAACAGAGTGTATCGGCCAGTTGCAAACTTTTATGTGTCACTGACACAGTCAAACTTTTCCTAGTACATTGAACTTTATTGTTTCTATGTCACAGAGTCAAACTTTTCCTAATACTGAACTTCAGTGTATCAGCAGAACTTTTTCTAGTCGAGCTTTTTTTTTTTTTTTTTTTTTCTCAGGTTCCGAACTTCGGTGTTTCAGCAAAACTTTTCCTAATTATGAACTCTTGTAAATCACTCAAACGTTTTCTAGTTCTAAACTTCATTGTCACATACTGAACTTCAGTGTATCAGCTAAACTTTTCCTACTTATGAACTTTTGTGAGTCAGTCATTTGAACTTGTTTTTCTTTCTAGCTCAGAACTTCGGTGTATGATATCGGTCGACCTTTCCCCTATTCCTGAAACTTCTCGGAATCAGTCCGTCCTGATCCTACTGCGACTGTCAGATATATCAGCGCGGACTGGGGGAGCTAAAGAGATCGAGGTCCGTGCCGTTGTGTCCAGTCCCTCCCCAGTAGCAGAGAGAATGCGCTTTGGGGATGAACTTGTCCTTAATCCTAAACTGCCTTGGTAACGGACAGCGTAATCGCATCACGGAGCCCCGCGTTCCCGCAATATGTTTATAAGCCGATAGCGGCTTACAATACACAGAGACTTTTTTGTGTTTGTGTGTGTGTGTGTGTGTGTGTGTGTGTGTGTGTGTGTGTGCTCTCAGTCTCTGCGACTTAGTCTCTCCCTCTCTCTCTCCCCGGCTTGTGTTTTTATGGATCTGCCCATGGTATTACTGTCCCCTCACCCTGGCTCGCTCTCTCTCTCTCTCTCTCTCTCTCTCTCTCTCTGTGGCGCCCTCTGTCTCTGTCTCCCTGCCTCTGTCTCTCTTTCTGGCGCTCTGAAAGAGGCTAAGCGTTGACATCGCGTGGAAGCCTTGTCTACTTTGCCCGGACAATGCTAATAGGTTTGAAAGTCTTTCCGGATCCCTTGCAATATCCCACCACAGCTTTATCCTCCCCCACCCCTCCCATGGTATCTTCCCCTCCTCAGCCCCCACCCACCCACTCTTTCCATTTGCCTTTATTCCATCTGTATACTCCACAACCTCAGTTCTCCCCCCCCCCCTCCTTCACCCTTCTCTGACTCTTCCTCCCTACTCACCTTCCTCCGGACCCCCCCCCCCCCCCACCTAAGTTCTAATACCCCAACAGGCATTTGCGCACACTAGTCGGCTTAGCCTGGTCAAGCTTAAGGGGCTTTGGTCTATCGGCAGAAAAGCATAAATGATGAAAAATGGCGTATTTTCCGGGAACGCACTGTCGTGTCTGCTGCAAAAAATAATCCTTCGCCATCAGCCTTTTCAGGATTTTGAGTGCAGTTCTTAAAACTTGCCCTTTCGTAACGGATCAGCATGAAAGAAAAAAAAAGAGGTTGTTGAGACTTTTCTGAGCCGATTTGTCTCGGGGAAAAGTGTTTCCACTGATGACCATTTTCCTACGTATTGTGAAAGTTGTTGTGTTGGGGTTTTTGTGTGTGAAAGGGGAAGGATGGGGGTGATGTTTTTTATTTGGTTTATCCTCTTTCCGCTTGTTTTTTCTTTGCAATGCCTCAAACACGTTATCGGAGGTAAGATGCTAAATAAGTTTGTTTTGTGAGTTTGATGTTCTTACAGGAAACACAGCAAGCAAGCCACTGACTTTTTGCTAACTTTTGTGCCTGTTTTGTTTGCAGTTATAGAGAGTTACATAGTTCACATATTTAAAAGTCAGAAGGATTTGTCTTTGTTTCTGGTGTGTGTTTTGAATAAATTGAGATTTAAAAAGCATCAGACGATTTCACTACTCTTGTGTGAGTTAAGGTGGAAGAATTTGTTGTTTTGGGGGATGTTTCTTTCTGGTTTTGTTTTATTTGGGGGTGGTTGTTGTTCTTATGTTTTATAGATGCCACTTGTATCCATCTTTAAGGTACAGTAGAACCTCTTTTGGGTGGCCACCCCTTTGGGAGACCACCTGCCTGTGCAGACCAATGTTATAATCATACTGGGTTGCACTTCTTCACTGTCTGAAGCTTCTTTTGGGTGACCACCTCTCTTTTAAGACCACTCTTATCTGGCCAGAGGGGTGGTCGCCCAAAAGAAGTTGTACTGTAATTCCGTGGACAGGAGAGAAAGGTCTGGATAGATTTTGAACCTGCAACCTTCTGATCATAATGAATCCACAGTCTGTCTTCACTGCCTTGTCAGCTATAAGGGGTTGGAATTACATGTGTCACTAACTTAAAAACTAAATTGCAATTTTTTTTATGTCTGCAGGTGGACGTTCCCTCCCAGTTCACTGCATCATCGAGCAGATTAATGGCGGCAACAACGGAGAAACGACCAGCACCAGGTCTTGTGACCCATCCACGGTGGAGCTGGACAGTTACGCCATTCTGCCAGCCAACACTCCAATACATGACCTTGTATGTGCAGCTCTTGCCAAGCTTGGCTACTCCTCAGCTGATGGCAGCAGCGCTAAAGGTTGGTTCATGCCACGTCACAGATTTATTTTTGGTTTTGTGTGTTCTGTTTTGTTTTGTTTATAAACCCTACTTGCCACTGAGTCACCTGTTATTATAGTCCCATATAGTGATATACTGTACTGTAATCTGTTACTTACTCAACACAAAATGAACTTGTTCCCCCCTCAGCTATGCCCCCTCACCCCCCCCCACCCCCCCCCCCCCCCCCCAAAAAAAAAAAAACTAGCTGGGATGAGGTGAATTTGAAGTAAGGCAATATACATGGTACTGACTTGTATCAGTATTTGGCTTACCATTTGCCTCAATGTTTGGCTAAGCCTGCACTTTATCACTTGATTTGAGACATATATAATGAAAAGGTAGACACTCGCCATTTTATGGTACATGTACTGTATACAAGTTGAATACTTTACTGGTGGAAGTTATACATAGGCGTTTTGCTACTTCCGGACTTGGAAATTTGTGAATACCAAGATTGTTTCTATTTTCAAGACAAGGTCAGAAAATAAAAGTTGTCAGAGTTGTTTGCTTTATGTGAGTTCCCTTTTCTCTTGTTAAAGGTGCAATACAGTTGAAAAACTGGAAACCTTTGTCCTTTGAAGTCATCACTGATGACAAGATGGCAACTATTGATGACATACTGGGGGAGCTGATTAACTCGGCCACACTACGCATTCGACTTTCAAGGTGGGATATGCGTCTCATTTTCCTACTGGCAGACTCAAATACTTAAGTGCCAGTAGTCAGAGGCAGAGTGTATTCACAACAACAAAAGTTGTCAAACCGCGAGTGTCAAATGAGTGTTGCGGTTGGTTGGTTAATTTTCTTTCGCAATTTAATGACTATTTTCAGGCAAACATTTTCTGATACCACCATTAGTTGTTACACCCGTTTTTATAGAAGTACATGTATCAGGATTGTCCTTTGACAGAATTGCTGCAGATTGTTACCAGTTGCACACATTCTCTCGCGCGTAGTTTGACCATGATCTGATGTGACAAATTCAGTGTCCTCAAGTTAAAGTCTGTATGTATGAATGAGTTCTGAGAGTAAAAACTGCTGCCCTCAAAGCCTTGCGGCTTCTAATAGCAGAGAAATATGACTTTCTTTGGCCTAAAGCTACCATGTCTATACTACACAAGCGCATCGAGACTTTACAGAGTAGCTGTGTTGCTGTCTGGTATAGATTTTTGTTTGCCTCTGTTTGTTGTTTTCACTTGTAACATCATTCATTGCAGTCAACCCAAGTTGAGCTCCGCGGATGAGATGAAGGAAAAGTTGCTACAGCTGTTACTAACTCAGTCACATTCTCTTCTCCTGGAGTCTGGTTGTCCCATAGAAAAGGTTTGTGTCAAAAGAAAACAGTAATGGAAAGACAGAGAAAAACTGTTTCCCCAATTCCCTCCCCCGCTCCGGAAAAAAATAGACATTCAGCAGCTGGTCTCTGTTTTATAATTTACTTGGGCTTAAATTACCATTTGAACTGTACACCTCAGTGTGAACTCTGGTTGTACTGTTTCAGATGTGTTGCGTAAGACTCAAAAATCCTTGACACATGTATTTTGTCATAGTTGTGATAGACTGTGTTCATTTCATGAATAATAATAATAACAATAATGAATATTTATTTGCACTTATTCTCTGTGTGCTCTAAGCGCAAAACAAAACAAAAAAGAACAAACAAAACAAAACAAAAAATGAAGATCTTCAGTCAGTTACATTAACAGCTTGCTGGTTTTGCTTTGTCACTCATCGCTTTTTTTTTTTTTTTTTTTTTGGCTGCCCCATCTTTGATATCACCCATACATGGTGGAAAAGGACGTTAAAGTCCCAAATACCCCCCACCCACCCCCTTTTTTTTTCTCTCACTGATTTGTGAACAACAATTTTTTTTATTTTATTTCAGACACTCTTGATGTCTATTTCTAAGGGAGACAACTCCCCGGCTTTGCCTGAGGATTTGAGTTCCGCCTTCAATACTTGGTACAATAACCAGATCCAGAAGAACGCAGAATCAAATGGTCACAGCACATCTAAAGGCCAGACATCTTCAAGCGACAGTGATGACAAGGACAAAAGCAAAAACGGCTCCCCGAGAGACATGGATGTCGATAGACAACCAGTGTTGTCTGGCCCAAAGGCTATTCTGGAGCGGAAGTCATCGTCATCGTCATCAGCAGCTTCGACATCTACGTCATCATCGTCTCAGTCATCATCCCAGTCATTCAGCTCTACCTCAGGCCACTCCAGCAGCCAGCAGCACAACAGTAACATCCAGATGCAGTCACAGTCACAAGGAGCCGTCCTCACACCGAGCAAAACGCGAATCAGGACTTCGTTTGATCCAGAGCACGAAATACCACGCTTACAGAAATGGTTCACTGACAACCAGCACCCCACTCGAGAACAGATGGTGCGATACATGAATGAACTGAACAACCTCGAGTCACGCAAAGGACGCCGACCTCTTGACCTCACCAACATCATCTACTGGTTCAAGAATGCCCGAGCGGCACAGCGCCGTGCCAGCAAAGCTCTCGACGATTCCTTTGAAAATGAGGAGAATGTCGATGTCAATGGTGGACATCCAGCGGTAGCTGCTAGTCCTTCAGAACCCCCGCCCGTCCCCTACCTCCCCAACAAAAACGCCGTCTACGTCATTCCTTTCCCCTACCATTCCCCCCACTCAGCCCACCCCCACCACATGCTGTCAGACTCCATGTCCGAGGCATATGACGAGCCATGCGACCTTTCCATCAAGAAACTTAGGGACACACCAACCTTCAGTCACATGGAGTCGCGCGCTACTCCAAATGGCCGCAGTCGATCAGAGGGGTTGTCCCAAAATGGTGAAAGCAACAAACCCACCATCAGCAACAGCAGGAAGCGCAGCCCAGTCAGGGGAAGCTACTCTGTGAAGACCATCAGCCGCGAGGATGGGAGTGGCCACAAAAGCCCGGCTGCATGTAACGGCTTCCCAGAAAACCTCGGTTCAGGGAAGTCGATTCCTTCAGTAGTGAAGGACATGGTAGTCAACGGTCACGACAATGGCCACAAGTTTCTGCAGTCACATTATGCGGAGGTCAAGGACAGTGACAGTGGGGAGCCTGGGCCACTTCTGACTGGCATGAAGGAAGAGGTGGCCAGCGATGATGACGATAATTCTGTCCATTCCGACGAGAGTGATGGCGGGGGACGCCTGAAAATCAATGAAGATGAGGATGAGATTGACTACGGAGCCCCGCACATGAGGAATGGGCTTGGGATCGGTGTTGGCGGAGGAGGGATGGTAGTGTCGGCAGCAGAATCATCGGCAGCGAGCATGGCAGCATTGTCCCTCGCGCAGATGTCACAGCCTCTTCACATCCCCCAGCTAGCTCCTCACTTGGCCATGTACTACCCCATGGCACCCCGCTATTACCCCCCACCTCCGTCCCACCATGCCCAGTCCTCCGCAGCAGCCACTGCCGCCATGGTGGCAGCACTGAGCAACTCGGCGCACCTCAGCAGCAAAGCCAGCAGCAGCGCCAACAGCATCACCACCAACAACGTCACTGCATCTGGCCACCCCTCAACGTCTAACCGCCCAGTCCCCATTCAGCCAGCTCCGCATCCCCCACTCTCCACCCCGCACGGCCACCCGCACGGTCGGTCTGAACCACGCAAGCGCCGCACTCGAGTGTTCATCGACCCCCTCACAGAAATCCCCAAACTGGAGAAATGGTTCCTGGAGGACACGCATCCATCAGCCTACATGATCGACAAGTATACGGAGGCCCTCAACGCCGCCGAGTACCGCCAGAAGTTCCCCAAGCTTGAACCTAAGAACATTCAGCTCTGGTTCAAGAACCACCGCGCCAAGGTCAAGCGCATGCGCATGGGTCTGGAGATGGAGGATAGTTACTGCGACAGCCCACCCCCTCACGGTGCACGCAGCTCTCCACTGCCTGACAGCGGGAGTAGAGAGGAGATGAGCAGCTCGTCACCGGAGCGTGCCAGTAGCAGCAGTAAGAATGATGATGAATCACCGGGCGGAAGTGGTGGGGACAATGGCAATGAGGAGGAACTGATGGACGAAGATGCCCAGTGACACAGCTAATGTTTGATAACGTTTATAATGTTTGATAATGTTTGCAGAATGATTATAGTCGCAGACCTATTGGTTCAGCAGTGATGGTAGTCACAGATCCAGCAGTTGATGAATGACATGATCTGCAGTCAGAGAGCCAGATGCAGACAAAGACAAAGATGGACAAAGACACTGAGGCTTAGAGCAAGTTGTAGACAAAATGATAGGTATGTGTCAATATAGTTGTGCAGTAGTGGCGTGAATACAAAGGCGGTGGAGATACATAGACAGTCATTCTGTTTTTTTGGCCTGTATTTTAAAGGAATTTTTTTATGACAAAAGGGGTCATTGTCTTCAGCAGAATTTCATTGGTGGGTGGAGAATTGCATTGGGCCTGCCTACCACCCACCCACCTGTGTTTTCCTTTTTTTTTTTCTCCATCCCTCTCATGGAGAGGTCTGACAAGAAGTCGTACAGTGGATTTTTGGTTTTAGAACAGAGAAAAGATTCACTGTGGTTGCCACTGTTGCCAAGTCTCGTACCCTGTTCACCTTTGTATTCATGCAGCTACAGATATTGACACATGCTTTGAGTTATAGTGAAACGGTTTGGTCGTTGTTCTCAGATACAGTACATTAAATTAAAAAGGTGTAAAGGAACTGATGAATAATAACTGTCACAGAGCTGGTTGTTGAACCGATCAGACAAGATTATGGGATAGCTGAAAAAATTGAAACTTTCAGTGAAATTCAAATTCAGTGAAAGAAATGGTAACAGGTACAAGTACCATAACTCCTGTTCGCTGTGTAGGAGCGGCCAAAGGTTTATGAAGATCTGCAGTCTCTGTAGAAGAAGTTTGAGATATACATTTATCCAGATATTTCTTGTGCAAGTGAAACTGAATATCTCTGTCATTATGTTCATAATATGACTCGATAGAAATGAAGGTATCCTTGATGACAAAAGTTACACTGTGTTGCATTTGTTATTAGCTTTGCTCTTCTTGATGTGCATACTCAGTTTGAAATACTCTACGTCTTCAGTTTGAATTTCCATGGGAAGGCCGCTTGTATGTGGTACGTGTACTACATGTGTTGTGCATGACAGTTTCATTTTCTTGTCAGATTATGGTTGTTATTTTTGAAATGATGGTTGTCTCTAAAGAAAAGTCAGCTTCTTTATTATTATTATTATTTAGTACATGTGTTCTTAGTACCTCCAAAACTTTATTTTTAACCTCCCCCAAACTTGACCTCCTTTGAGAGAAGGGCGCCACTTTCATTTTTGTTGAAAAATTCAGTTTTTAGTGCAAGTCTCTACTTTTCAGAAAAGAAACAAGACATATGTGCATCTGCAATGACTTCTAGTCCTCAGTTTCATTGTCCTGTTATCATGTGAATCAGGGTCTGACTCGGAGAAATCCAAATGCATTTTGCTGTAATGTTGTTGCGTCCAGTAACCGTCAAACTGCATTTTATCATTTATGAACCATTCATTGTAATGTGTTAGTCCCTCTGACTTTTTCAAGACCCAAGCAGTGTGTTGCTAAGATGTTGGTTAAAGGCACGGATTCAAAGGAGGTCACTACTGCTACTTTTCAATTTTCAATTTTGATTGATGGAATGAAAATGTTCATTGTGTTCCTGTAGCCACCCAACCCCTAGTTTCCCGTAATTGCTATGGCCAGTGTATTAATATATTCCTTCTCCCTTATTCACAACTCATCTTCGGGTACAGTGCCTTTAAGCTTTCTCCAAGAGCATCCCACTTAATAGTTTGCTTTTGTTTCCCAAGAGGGGTCACCGTACACTGTATTACCAAGAATTCTTGTGAAACGTGAGCATGGAGTTGTGTGCAGGCAAGATAATTACACTGTAGGATGGCTTTTGAATTTAAACAAAGGATGTTCTGTTTACATTTTGTGATCTTAGTGTAGTTATACTATGTGTGCAACTACCATAAATCTCCCTTTTGTCGAGGTGAAAACTGCAATCAAAAATTGTCACTCTTTTTCTTTGTCCTGTAATTTTCTGTTTGTGGGATATTGGCACAAATTACAGTTCTCTGTTTTTGGGACTTTCGATGTTCAAGATTTTACAATGTTTCACTGTAGTTGTTTTTCTTGTAGTATGCTGACTGTGGCGTATGATGTAGTACATGACATGATTATTTGCAGTCACAATCTTTCTTCTTTTCTTTACTGTGTTTACCTGTGCTTTGGCCTTTTTTTGCTTCATTGTTGGACAGTTCATTGTTGGCCCCTGCACTTGTAACTTAATGTTTTGCGTTTTATTTATGATGTTTGTAATCCATACCTTTAAAGAATTCCTTGAACGGTTACATGGCTCACTAGGAAAAAAAAGCATAAAGTACTTCTTTGCCTTATAAGTGGGTGTTGGATTGGATGTACAGAGAGCGAGTTTAAAATGACGGGACGTGATGTTTACATTCTGCCCAAAACTTTATTTCACAGCTGTGCATAGTTTGGATTTGCACATGAATGATTTTAGGGAGGATGGGCATTTAAAATCACATCATTCTGTGGTGGTATTTACTTAACTGAAATAGGTTGTGTCAGAAAAGGTGAGAAAACAGACCATTTTTAACCTATCATGGGACATGCTCAGACTTACAGGTGTGACACAACTTTGGTCAGCCTGGAGATTTGACCAGACGTGAGTCGCACTTGTAAATCTGAGTAACTAACTTTTTGTCTCAATGTTCATTTTGCCAGTAGACTTTTTCATCTTGTTCACATGATATTTGTTTGAGAGCAGTGCTCTTCACACAGGCTGACACTGTGTTTTCATGTACTGTACCACTGTTGAGTTTACCGATAAACTTGAATCAACATTCTCGATAGGCTTCTAAAAAAAAATCAAGAGTTGAAGCTGTATTATAGAACATTAGTTTGGAAAGTCCTGTCTGGAAAACGAAACAAAACAAAAAAAATCTGTGTGATTTGCTTTTGTACAGATGGTAGACTATGCATAAATGATGCCTACATGTACATACACATACTTAATGTGCTGCGTGTATACTATATTGATTCACTGTGTATATACTGTGTACAGTCTTTTACATTTCTACGCATATTGATGGCGTGTGTTTATGTCACATGCAATAGTGCATATACTTCTACGCATATATTCAAAATCTAGTCATAAGTGGAGATGCAACATTTTTTTTGCCTCTGACTTTTAATTTGCAAGCATAACATTAACAGTGTACATGTATTTTCACCCCGTTCTTTTGTGCATCATCTACGCATTTCAGGGAAACCCTAGTTTTCTGTAGTCAGTTAAAATTTTTATGCGGATGCTTTTTTGGCACAGTGCACAGAAATTGAATGATATTAATCTGTGAGGGTATGCTAGTATATTCTTAATGACGTACACATGGGGTGTAAATCGGTATTGATAAAGTGAGGTTGGTTTTGGAGTTCATTCACTTTTTCCATTCCCCCCCCCCCCCCCCCAAATTAAACGTGCATGAATTCTCAGGATTTTGGGTGGTTGTGGTGAGCTCCAGTGTGAATAAAACAATGCCAGATTATCATTTAAATAATCAAATCAAAATTTTCAATGTTTGATTGTGATTTTTGAGGTAATCAGATCAAACATTTTGAACAGCACAATCAGTTTGCCTCGAGCTCTATCACAAGCTGCAATGTTATATACCAGTACTTCTCACTGTTGACAAATTCTTTCTTTGAAACTCACTTTTTTCCCTCGTTCTATTTTCTCCAATCTGTTGTCTGTTATGTCCGATACCTGTGTTGATGATAATTTTGAATATGATTCTGCTAGAAGAGGCATAAGTTGTTATTATCAAGCGACAATCTTCTTTCTCGTTGATGCACCGTGCAGGTTCACTTCTGTGCAAAGTTTGGTTTCTTCGTGTTTCTGTGTCAGAAAATATGAGTGCTAATTCATGGTTCAAGTGTTACATTGTGAATGGACTCTAAAATGCATTTTAGGTGTGCCAATGTGCTGTAACCATGATGAAGTGTGTATTGTACGTAACGCAGGGTATAAACTGTGTTGAGTCAGGTGAAGTCTGTATCTAGCCTTTTTCGTTAAAAGAGCCCCTTTCATGTCGGACAAACCATACACACCTTCATTTCAACTCCCAAACTAAACAAGACTGTATCTTAACCCTGGTAGTGGTGAGCCCGGAATATTCTGGGTTACCTCTATGGCTTTTTCAGCATAAGACAAATTAATTCAGACCAGGGTTAAGACTTAGTAACGTGTTCTGTCTTTTCGTAGATGTACATTGAACGCATTATTTTTAGGGGAAAAATTATACCGTCTTGTCTTACTCACTTGTATTCGGTTTTCTATTTTGATTTTTGTCTCATATGTCATAAGTTATTTGCTTCTGCCCTGTTTAAGGCCTACCTGCATATTACTTGTTCTCTAAGACCGTACTTTTGGTTGTTTCCCTTGCATATTTCCAAAATTATTGTACTTTTTGCTCTCTTTCTCTTGCATATTTTCCAACCAGTTCTCGTTTGATAATGATAATATTTTTAATGTATGAATCCCAGCAGCACAATACTTCCTATAATTTATTAATATTTTGATATTACTATCATGTTTCTTTTTTTGTTTTCTAGTTTAGTCAAGTCTTGTTGTAGTCTCCTTTCTTGTCAGTGTGACCAGATAGTCTTGGATTCGTGTTTTGTATGTAAATCAGTGTTTCAATAGTGTGTCTTTATGAATGGGTTGATGTACAATCTATTTTCTTTGATTTGTAATGTCTGAACTATGAGGCATTGATTGGTTTCTTTTTATGTTGTATTTTCAATTTTCAGACATTTAAGTGCAACCACTGCCGTTACCCACACTACCACCCCCTAAGAGAGAGAGAGAGAGAGTGTGTGTGTGTGTGTGTGTATGTGTGTGTGTGTAAATGTTGACCACATTATGTTGAGATTAATTCCTGTACTTTTTTGTCACTCTTATGCATTGGATAGCTGTAAATGAATGATGTACAATCTGATCTGTTTTCTGATTTTCGTTAAACCTCTCTCTCTCTCTCTCTCTCTCTCTCTCTCTCTCTCTCTCTCTCTCTCTCTCTCTCTCTCTCTCTCTCTCTCTCTCTCCCTCATATGAAAGTTGTTGATGTAAGATGGTCTTAATTATTGTAACAGAGTAAATTTGCACAAATGCTAGAACTGTTTTACGTGAACATCTGTGTATGTGTTAAATGGGTTACGCACTCATGTGAAGTTTAAAATACACAGTGTCAAAGATACGCATTTCTTGCCCGTGTTGTTGAAATTTGTACTTGTGCCTCTCTCTCTCTCTCTCTCTCTCTCTCTCTCTCTCTCTCTCTCTCTCTCTCTCTCTCTCTCTCTGATGATAATGTCTCAAGTAACAGCATGTTTATCGCTGCAAAACAATTCCGATGTCCAACTCAATGTGTACAAAAGATTGTGATGGTTTTGACACATTGCTTATCTTCTCACTTGTTTTACATGCTGTCTTCGTAATGGGAATACTGTATGCATTATGTACCGCCGTACTGGTCACGTGCTCTCTTTGTATTGTATTACATATACTACTACACGCCTGTACCCCCCCGCACCCTTACCTCCGCTGCACGCTTTCCTGTGTGTGCGTGTGTGTGTGTGTGTGTGTGTGTGTGTGTGTGTGTGTGTGTGTGTGTGTGTGTGTGTGTGTGTGTTTTGAGAGAGAGAGAGAGAGAGTTATCCCGAGTTATCCCATGTTTTATGTATCCCATTGTGCACTATCCCTACAAACCCAACTTTACCACAACATGCAATAAAAGAAAATGCAATAGGCACAAAATGGCTTCGGTCTGGTACTTGTGTGTTGGGTGTTTTGGCTGAATCTGTGCATAGTGAGCGTGTATGTGATGTTTTTTATTGTGTTGATTTACAGGGTCCATACAGGTCATGGAATCCGGGAAAAGTCATGGAATTTGGAAATAGCTTTTCCAGGGCAGGAAAGTCATGAAATTAGCTCAAGAGTCATGAAAAGTCATGGAATTTCAGAATTTTATGGAAGCCATTTTGAGCCCCATAGCGGAACGGTCAGCTTGGTGATTACTCACTGGACTGATTGCCAAAAATACTAACAAACTGCCTTACCATGAGGCTGATGACTAACTCTGAACATTGGTCTTGCTGACTGCGATAACTTGGATAAGCTCATAATTTCTACCCTCGCGTGTGTCGGTGTTAAAGAGGGCGAGGACGGTGTCATGGAAAACAGGAGAGTTGGCCTCGAAAAGTCATGGAAAAGTCATGAATTTTTTAGACTGTGAACCTGTATGGACCCTGTATTTACTTATTTATTTATTTGTTGTTGCTTCTTTAGATGTTGCAGGCCACACACAAAAATCAGAACAAAATAACAGCAACAAAAATACTGCCACAGGACAGAAACAGATCCTCCTGCAGCATTCAAAGTCACGTTCCCACCAGTTATTAATTTTGTTTGTCTTCTGATTAATGTCGGAAGGAGAGACGCCTCATTTATCTATTACACATTCACACAATTATACGGGCTTTTCAGAGATTTGTTTTGGAGTCACCAACCTTCACCAGTTCTTGTTGGGACATTACTTATTTAATACATGTAATCTTACACATCGGAATGTGCTTTCCCGCATGGCGGGGAACTTGAAAACAGCCATCTATGCAATCCGCTCAACGATTGTGACGATCTTGGGGAGTGTTCAATCGAGGAACGCCAATAACAACAACAACATTTTAAATGACCTGGTCCTACGTCAGAGAAATCGATCCTCAGCTGCAGCCACCTACTTCTTTATCTATTGTTGACAAACAGGTTGAGTTTCTACTGAAATGTTCTACTTTTTTAAGTTTGAATTTCTATTAAATTTCACTTAAATGCAACAAAACAAAAAATGCTCCTCTCTCTCTCTCTCTCTCTCTCTCTCTCTCTCTCTCTCTCTCTCTCTACGGTGTATAGCAACGGCAAGTTTGAACATGGATTTGTGTGTCTATATTCTAAATTCCGAAATTTAAATAGCTGAGCTGACCCTTCGCACCACGTGATTGTAATGTGTTTATGTCCGGTGTGTGAGAGAATGTGTGTGATTCACGTGAGCGTGCGTGTTGGGTTCAGTTCGCGGCGCTTTGAGCCGATTCATGAAATTGGGTAAAGCGCCTATATAATACTCATTATTATTATTATTATTATGTCTTTTTCCGTTCCAAAGTAAAGGATCGTTATCAATACCGTTATCAGTATCATTACCAATCTCTCTCTCTCTCTCTCTCTCTCTCTCTCTCTCTCTCTCTCTCTCTCTCTGGGTGAATCCGTGAAGCTTACAACAAAGATTTTTTTTGCCCATGCGTGTGCTTAGCTTTGAATACAATAGGATTTCTCAGCTAAATAGGATTAAGCGGGCGTGAGTGGCTTTGTGAATAAATAAGGATTGACAAAAGACAGCCCGTTGTATGGCTCGATAAAATTAATCTCCCTTATCGGATGGAAAGCTAAAATATCAAGAGGGGAGGTGAGGTGATTGGGTTGGGTTGGTGGGGAAGGGGGGCGGGGGAGGAGAGGGGGCTGTGTCGTGCTAAGTTGTTGGATCAATTGTATCCTGCATTACTGGAAATTATCTCGCACAGCGTTTCTGTACTCTGTTCTGACCAGCATTCACCACACGTAATAGACTGGAAATGTCATGGACACGGAATTAGACATATTATCTGTACCAGCGGTAACGTCACATACATACGTGACGTCATGTCAAAATGACGCTATGGGTGTGAAACTATGGCGTCATTATGCATTTTAGTGGTAATGTCACATACAGACGTGACGTCTATCGAAATTACGCTATGGACACTATGGCGTCATTATGCATTTTCTCCAACGCTTCTGAAAAAACTGAACTGTTGCTTCATTCCCAAAGTTCACCCTTGCCTATGCGCATACAGCAGAGGGATTTTGCCATAACCTATGTACCGGTAGCCTTTGCTGTTAATCAGACTAATGAGGTTTCCACACGACACGAGACTGAGAAGAAGGGAAACAGCTAGACTGAGACCGGCGAATAATCTGCGCACGCAGGCCACAAGTTTGAGTTGGATTTTTTTCGAGCTGAGATTTGAACAGAGGAAGAAAAAGGCGTTAAAATACACTGCTGAATTTAAATAATACTCACTTTTTCGAGAAACCTCTTTCTTCTTTCACGAGCGCTGAAACCCCCTGCAAAACGTTTCAATATTACTCGCTTTTTCAACCATAGATTCGTAAAATAATGTACGAAGAAAGGAAAAACAACTGTTTCAAACAGATCGTTTTCTACAGAACAGCTGTACTATTTTATTTTTTTTTTTAATTGTCGTCTGTACAGTCGGGGGTTTTGTTTCCACTTGTTGCTCCACCGCCACACAACTGTGCTACAAATACAGAAATTCAGTCTTTACACTTGTAACGAAAGATAGTCGGTTTGTTTCTGTGCGACGAGACACAGTCAGTTAAAGCTACAGTACTTACACAAACACGTGAATATTCTACCTCAAAACTCCTGATAAATCCCTTCACGCCAATGTGGTCTTGAAAATTTAAATATGGCGGCTGCTGGTTTTTGGCGTAGGTGATGGGCGTGAAATTGACAACCTCTCTCGGCCAGCCAAAGACGTATACACATTTTTTTTTCTCCCGCCCAGGGATTGGGAAACGGAAAGTTGTCAGTGCCTCTCTCTCTCTCTCTCTCTTATTTCCTTGCGAGCTAACCCACTCCGATTACTAGCTAAAATAAATAACCGGAGATTGTAATCTCTTAATAAAAAAGCTTTTTAAGTTACTAGTTTGCCCCCCCCCCCCCCCTCTCCCTTTGGCAAAAACTGAGGGCCAAAGCTGCCCCCCCCCCCCCCCGTCCCAATTAACCAATTAAAGATAATTGAGTTAACAAGCTTACAGATCTACCCCACGGGGCTGTAACGTGGTGGTTTGAAGGTGTTCAATGAGACAGCGATTTACGATGAGAAAGCATGTATGGTTGGCGAAATCTGCCAAAAGAGAAGTTTTTCTACAAGAAATAATTTTCGGCAAAATAAGTAAAGGAAGCGGTAATCACTGCAAGTGAATATATAGACACGACTAGAAGCAACAAAAAGAAGCAATATAGACAATTGGACAACACATCTCACAGTCAACGTTTTGGCCTATGCCTTCGTCAGGGCTAGACAAACAACAACAACAGCAACGAAACGGCTTCTTCGGCTATTTTTTATCCTGAAGAAGGCGTAGTCTGTGAGATGTGTTGTCCAAAATAAGTGGTCTATTTTATTTCGTTTTGTTGCTTCTAATAAGAGAAGTTTTGTTTTATTTTGTTTTGTTTTCCCTGCAGCATTTGTTTTCTGCAGAAAAAGCACCTTTGCACAGAAAATAACTGGTTTTCTGGAGAAAATTCGACAAAAAACGGAAATGATAACAGCATTTTTACTGAATTCGATTAACCCGACTTTTCTGCAGAAAAAAAAAAGAAACTGGCGAGGGATGACAAAATAGCAGTTTTTCGGAAAAGTCGAGTTTGGGTGGTGGTTGTTTTTTAATTTTAAAAAAGTCGGTTTTCTGCAAACACCTCTGCTATTTCCATTTTTTCTGTGGGAACACACAATTGTGCCATTTTTCTGCAAAAAGCCGTTTTGCTGCAGATTTTCAGGCAGAGAAACAGGATTGTTGTGATTTTTCGGCAGAAAACCATTTTTTAAAGCCTGAAAAGCATCAAATTTTCCTGCAGAAAAACTGTTCTTCTTGAAGAAAAAACAGGACTGTCCATTTTCTACAGGGAAAAAATCGTTTTGTCAGATTTCGCCTACCATATATGATTTCTCATCGTAAATCGCTATCTCATCGGACACCGTCAAATTACCACGTTACACCCCGTGTAACCGGGCTGCTTACGGTGACTGAGATTAAGCGTGACACCATAAAGACACTGCTCGGCAAAATGGCAGCCTTTTGTCAGTGTGCGGTCATTACAAAGACACAAGCCTGGTGAAGACCGTGGGATTCGTCATGGCGACCGGTCCGGCCGGGCTGCAGATCTGACGCAACCAGTGAAATCGACCGCAGAAGAAGGAGAAGAAGATAAACGTACTTGTTCAATGGAGGGCATGTAACAATGGAAATTCTTTGCCCAACATCTCTTCAGTTGTGTCGTCTGCTGTAGAAGAAGAAGAACTCTGAGCCCGATGTCAAAATGGTGAAACTGCCCGACAATGTTGCTCACCTACAAACCAATAGTCCTTCTTTTAAGAAAAATAAAAATAAAAAAGACATACCTACCGTATTTTGTGTTATACCTGATTAACGTATATTACCGTAAGCACAAGTATTATTGTTGTTGTTGTAGGGGTGAGGGATGGCTGCTTATGCAAGCACTTCGGTTGATTAGATCGGGACGGCTTATTCCGTGCCCTGACTGGCCGCTTATAGTCGTGTACGTGCAGTGAGTCATTTACAATATAACCAGCAGTTGAAGTGCTTAGGTAAACATACGTCAGCGTACTGGGTACTAGTACTGACTCTGGGTGGGTTTTCACATCCCTGCCTCATTCGGCTCGCACAGATGTAGGCCTACGTGCATCAGTGTAAGGGATTAACAGTTTAACCAGCAGTTAAATGACGACATGTATACGTCAGTGTACTGGATGATCCGAGCCGTGTCCATAACTTGACTTGGCTACAGCGGCCGGCTTGCACTGATGGACGTCAGCACACACACACACACACACACACACACACACACACACACACACACACACACACACACACACACACAGACTCTCTCTCTCTCTCCGGCTCTCTCTCTCTCTCTCTCTCTCTCTCTTTTATCCTTTAACGTAGAATAGCAGGACAGCTTGTAAGATAGGCAGCAATGCCGAAATGCTCTATCCTGAATAAAAAAACGTTTCATCATCATCATCATCATCATCATCATCATCTCTCTCTCTCTCTCTTACACACACACACACACACACACACACACACACACACACACACACACACACACACACACACACACACACACACACCGACACACACACACACACGCTGCGCTGTCAGCCCGGTTTATCCAACAGCATCCTCAGCCGAGTTCACTGATCTACATGTGCAATATTGAACTTCGTAGATACTGAGCCAATGTCAAAACCCCAATCCTTGCCAACACCCCTACGTAACGACTGCGTAAACGGCCTGTTATACCTTTAATTCTCCAAAGCCCACTCAGTCCTTCCACAAACTCTTTGCTCATATCCAGTTCAGCTAGTGAACGGCCGGAATCAGTCGGACAGCTCAGTCCAGTAAAGGGCTAATTAGGTGTGCCGTCAAGTTTCTTACATTAGACCGTTTCGTTGTGCGTACTGAGTAGTCACCGAGAAAAAGACTTACTATATCCACCAAAAAGTTTATATATGTGCGAGCCCATAATTCTTATTATCCTCGAGGAAGGGTCGAAGAGGGTTGCCCAGATTACCGTGGGAACAAACTGCCAGCTCACCGGAAGTCAGCTTCTGCCACGAGCAACACCTTCAAGCGTAACCTCAAGATGCACCTATCATCATCATCACTGTCGTCGTCGTCGTCGTCATCATCTCTCTTACCCCCCCCCCCACCCACACACACACACACGCGCCGGCGCCTACCAAGGTTCCGTTCGGGTCGTGAGTTCGCATGGAAACCCGGCGCCGGCTGGGGCCTAATATTTGCGCTGGCCTTTTTCTCGTTGCCCCGTCTTTCGTGTCACCTATCCGTGCTGGGAAATGACGTTAAAACCCCAGATATCAACCCCACCCAAAGACTCCATGAGCCGGCATAACGCCTAAATGGCCGTTTGGGGATTGTTGTTGTTGTTGTTGTTCAAATGGCCAGTCACCATCATCATCATCTTCATCAGCAACAACAACAACAGCAGCAACAACAACAGCAGCAGCAACACTGAGCAGGCATCATCAACATCATCGTCCTCCGTACATCTCTATTCACCGACGCCTTCAGAACTGGGTTTTCCGATCCTTACCGTACAGTTTAAGCCGATCCTACTGGCCTCTACTGATCAAGCTCCATCAAAGCTGGGGGAGGGGGGGTGGGCACGTGGCTTGCCTCAGCACTCTCGCTCCCTCTCCTAATTGGCTTAAGGCAACGAGGATGAGCGGGCGGGCAGCACGTGCATTGCATCCCCTTAACAGGAGTTGTATCCCCTGACCCTCTCTCTCAGATCCGATTGAAGAAAAGCCAACGATTTTTTTTTCTAGAAAGGGGGGGGGGGGGGAGGAGGTGGTGGTGTGCTTATCTGGTCACCTACGTTATCCGCTGCACAGGAGAGATGGGTGGGTGCCGGAGCGGCGGTAGTGTGCGAGGGTCTGTCAGTGGGGTCGGTGTCGTGTTAACGGCTCATTAATTACTACGACTGATAATGACCGTAAAGATGATTAATTCCTTTTGTGCGTATCATGTGGTTTTTCTCCAGTGGATGGCTCAAAGAGTCGTCTCAGTGCTGAACCTGTATCATGCTCAGGTGAACTGCGTGTTCTCGGCCGTCAGCGCTGAACATTGTATTCAGCGTGTGACGAATCAGTTCAGTTACTGACATTATAGCTTGCACGGCACATTTTAGCAGCTTCAGGGTAAAAAATATTAATGTTCCTTTACTATTCTCCTAAAAAAAAAAAAAAAATAAAATAAAAGGCCAAGGATCACCTCCCTTTTCGTTTTTCGTGTTCGTAGACGTGTTCATGTGTTAAAACTTACCGAACTTCACAGCTGAGTTTACAGGTCAAGGGACGCTGTGAAAGCTTAGACAAGAGACGTGTTCCTCTGCTCAAACTCTTTAAAGAAGGAGAAGAGGGGGGAAAAAGGGGGAGGGGGAGGCGGAGGAAGCCAGAGTACCCTGAATTACCTGATCTTGAGTCCGGTTCTGTTGCTGTTGTGGGGTTTTACTTTTTGGTTGGTTGGTCGTTTTTGCTGTAAGTTTGTTAATTATTTGTCTTTTTCTATTCACTGAACTTTTATTTCAGTTTTCATTTTCCGCTGTAGTTTAAAAAAAAATCTAACCAGTACAATGTACATTGTTCCTGTTGCCTCCTATGAACTTGTACCTCAGGAGGGTCAAGCAATAAACTTGAATTCCACCAACCAGCAGAGCTTTCCTGGCTTCCCTAACGTGATTGATGATGACGACGACGACGACAACGATGATGATGGTGATTGAAGAAGGCGACGATGACGCTGGTGATGGTGATGATAATGAGCTTTGGGGATAAGATCCCTCTGCTGCCTATGTCTTGAGGATTATACCCTCAGGCTGCCTGAAGGCCGGTGTCACTGCTGACACTGGCCAGAGCTGTGAGACTGCGGCAGAAAAATGTAATCACTGCTTTCTTTGTTCTGTAGGGATTATCCACAGCCACGCCTAGTAGCATAACAACTGCCAGTAGCTGGTAAGAGGGTCCTCACACGCTGCGATTCTGCAAGCGTACCAGCCGCGAAATGCCCTCAGAGCCAATTAAGTCCGCTTGTAGCGGGCACTTCCCGCAGACGCCGCCGTGACGCCAGTGAATAGAGCCAGAGAGACTACATTAGTATGTAGTCTCTCTGATAGAGCACGGTCCTATTTTTTCCTCGCCACGCCAGCAAGTCGCCGCTGACCATTGCTTTGTGTATTGGAGCGCCGGTGTACCAGGCCAGAATCTACCCCGTCCAGAATCTACCCCGCAGGAACTGGCCTAGGCCCAAATCTACCCGGGTAGAAACTGGCCTAGGCCAGACACTACCCGAGTTTAAACTGGCCTAGTCCAGTTTCTACCCGGGTAGATTCGGGGCGAGGGGTAGATTCTGGCCTGTTACACCGGGCCGACGGTGCAGCTGGTAGCCAAAGTGTGTTGCAACGTATGACCGCAACCCCAGCGCAATACACAAGCGAGTGCCTCGCACGCACTATACGGCGTTTGACAAGGCCTTAACAAGAGATATATGAAATCCTGTGAATTCAGAGCGTGACTGCCGATGGCATGTGGCGGTGTCGGAAACGTAACACGCATGCAAGGGGATGACCGTGGGGTGGGGTGGGTGTCTGGGGGGTTAACGTCCTTTTCCAGTACACAAGGGGGATATCAAAGACTGGGCAACGAGGAAAAAACTCCTAGCCATGATTTGAACTCATGACCGTAAGCGGAGTGTTCAGCCCATGAACGCCTACAACACCAAAAAAAGTTTCTCTCAAAGTTAAAATAATGTACTGTAATCAAGACAAGAGGGTCCAACTACCTCACCCCCCTCCCCTAAAAACAACAAAACCAACCAACCAAGATCATCTTGAAATCCCCCCCCCCCCCCCCCCCGTTTTCCATAAAATGACGTCATTGACTTTCTGTGTTTTACCAATACACGACAGAGTGAAAGGGCGGGGTTTGTCGTGGAGTTGGCCATTGCATTTGGTGATGTAGCGTACTTGAAAAACAAAAGACAAAAAAGTATATAAAAAAAAAAAGTTGAACTACATTCCCCCCCCCCCCCCCCTAAACAACAACAAAAACACCACCCCAAAACAACACACAAACGAAACAAACACAACCCCCTCCCCCCAAAAAAAAACAAACAAACAAACAAACATAAACCCCCCCGAAACAAAACAACAAAAACAAAAATGACAAAAAAACAAAACAACCAAAACCAAACCAAAAAAAACAACCCACAGAACAATAACAAAATGAATGTAGACCAAATCACCATGGACAAACAAGCTTGGAAGATGTCACTGTTGATTCAGCCATCACAGATGTACTGGCCTCCTGTTTATTACTTTTTCTTTATGCCCTCAGAGGCGCACATACAATATACAACCAATTTTCATATGTTCACTGAACTGAAGACGAATAGAAAGATAATTCTGTTCCCAAGTGCAGTACAACAAAATACATGAAGTCACAGACATGCGAAACCAGTGAAACCAAAATGCTGGCCTAAAGTAAACCAAGTCATTTCATTTTCAAATCCCTACGACAAAATCCAAATATTGATTTAGATTTCTGAGTGATACGAACAAACAGGCCCATCCAACTCACATTTTACTTCAAAGCTCACAAAAAATTCCACTGTTATCAGATCTCGTCTGGTATGCATCCTTTGGCACTCATTTTGATGGTTGTGACGAATACTAAGTGCATCGTGAAGACTAATCTGAACGCAATTTTCTGGTCTGTCTTAGGCAATGAAGTTGTACACCGAAATGAGCAGAAATAATTTTTTGGTGCGAACACTGAAACAAATCTTCAAACTACCCCCCCCCCTCCCCCCCAAATATTACTAAAAGGTGCACAGCATAGCTCTCTCGCTTTCACTCTCTCTGTGTCCTCGCCCCTCACACACACACACACACACACACACACACACACACACACACGGCCCTCCATCCACAGACTGGAGCAATCGTAAACAGAAGCCTGCATATGCACACAAAATTAATACTATTTACAGGTGGCAGATTCACCAAGACTGGTGGATACATGTTAAGCTTTATTATCAAGTGTTTGCTGGAAAGCAAAATGCATACAAAATATACATACAATATACACCAATGTACAGTCAAGAACAATAGCAAATCATTCTGTGGTTTCTGCAGCTGTCACTACTGCCAAACATTCCAGCACACGTGTTTGCTGGATTCTTAATTTGGAAATCTGTACCTCACTCTCGCAGTTACACACACACACACACACACACACACAGAGAAAAGAACAATGCCCCTTTCTTGTTTGTTCCTTTGCGTTTTTGTAAATCACCTGGATGACAATGAAAAGAAATGGTGGACGTGTGCTCATTACATATGCTACAGTGCATATCTGACTCCAGGACAATTTGGATCTCCCTCAGACAGCATTACCTTGTCTCTAGCAACAATGCAGTAAGAAAGCCATCACTGACAAAAAATACTTCAACTGTTTATTGGTTTACACAAATTACGGTTCGCATGAACCAATTGACATCACCTCCTAAAATTTCAGTGGGTGGGTCTGACTGTATCTCAAATCCATGAAACACAGAGCACCTGAAATGTGAGCCAACATCTGAATTATCATCAGCACTGGCTCATTTTTAACAACCAATATTTCAGCCTGTCCCAGGCAGATGCAAATTTCAATTTAAATCATGGTGATTCTGAATGGCCCTGGGCCTGTATGTAAAAGTCGAGGTTAATTTAACCCATGGCTAACGGGCCTAACCCAGACTAGGACAAAAGAAACCCAAAAGCAAAATTAAATACAAAAGGAAGTGAAGAAAGGAAGGAAGAAAAAATTCCTTCTTTAACGGCTTAGGCAATTCCTTCTTTAACGGCTTAGTTCCCGGGCTTCTCGATTTAAAACAAAAACCAGAAAATTTAACCCTAGAGCTAGTTTAGTTCGAGGTTAGACTCTAACCCAAAGGCTAAAAGCCCTAACCTCGACAATTACATACGGGCCCTGGAATCCAATTAGCCTTGTGGCATATAATTATATCTGTGAGGTGATGCGAGTTTACAGCAGCAGATCATTGCACTTCCCAGTTTGTCACAACACCAGCAATACTCACACAGGGCACTAGCACATTACTACGTCATTAGTTCACTCAATTCCTACCAAGTAAGTTTGGGGCTGTGCATCAGTGGCCTCAATCAAAAAAAAACCCACTGGCCCCCGTAGTGTAGTGGTTAGCACTTCTGGACCATGGACTGGGAGACCCGGGTTCGAGTCCCAGCCGAGGCAAACGGGATTTTTCGTTATCTAGGTCAGCTCCTACCTAGAGCGGGTGTGCAATGGACCCAATGGGGAGGCTGTTGCCACACAGCCGAGTTTCACCCACTTCACGGGTGCGCCTTTGGGGGTGCTTCCCTTGGTATGACACGTCTCATGATGTGGATGATTACACAGCCGGCACCACAGGTGCCGTAGTTCCCGGGCCTGGTTGATGCCAGGATATTTATGACAGGAAGCATGGAATGCGGCAGTGTCCCCCAGTCCCAAACCACACTGACCTCCATAGCATCATCTTACCATCATCCTCATCTCCATCATCATGCATAAATAAAAATTGCCCCAGTTTCCAAGCCCTCCGAGGATTCCACCCATTACCTGGGAGGAACACCACTGGAACTAGCAAAGAGTTGGGGCAGCAAAAAAAACACACACAAAAAAACAACAACTAAGAAAATCATGATGTCTGCATGGATTTAAATTTGGCTTAGTGGGAGTGTTGCGCCAAAGACCTATGTTTCCAAGATCTTTGGTTGCGATTTGATTTTACTCATGTTTGCTGCAGTGAATGCCATCAAGGAACCTTTTATCTTGCCTGATTTTAACAAACAGGGCCAAAACTACCGAAAAAGAGTAAAAAACATGGGATACTCATGTGCAGTATGAAATACAGTACTCCTCGCTTAACGTCACTACCGTTTAAGGTCACACCTCGGATAAGATCAATCAGGTTGCTGGTCCCGGCCAAAAGCCTTCTTTGTACCATTTAGAATCCCTCGCTTAGCGTCACCTCGGATAAGGGAAAACCTCGGATTACGTCACCCCCGTTTTGGTTCCCAAATGGAAAAGACTACCGCTTAAGATGAAATCCATGTGATGAGAGTGGCTTCCCTTGGAAACAACACCCGGATTTGCACTGGGAGGTGAAGACGAAACAGACGATTGTTTTATTTCATTTTTATTCCATGAGATGATACCCAAAGACTGAAAATGGAAACTGGAAGGGGGGGGGGGGGGGCTTGTTTTTGATGAACTGACGATAAAGATAGTTTACCGCAGATGAGTATACTTACAAAAGATTTCTTATTTCGTTGAGGGTCCTTTTAGATCTAGAAATTGGTACAATCTTTGTGGAAAGAGATAAGAGTTGCAATACAGGGAGCAATGTGGCGATATGATGGTGGTGGTGGTGATACTTATGTTGTTAGAGAGGGAGGGAGGGGGGAGAGAGCGAGAGACCTGGTTAACTTCTAGGCTTAGTCGGAAGGCAAGTTGAAGTACTTTTGCAGTTCACGAAACATCAGTGCAACCATCCCTCAACCATGTAACAGGGGCAAGATGTTTGGAGGGGGCTTGACATCTGCCGGGGGGGGGGGGGGGGGGGATCCACAGGGTTCGGAAAAAAAATAAAAAGGGGAGGGGGGGGGGTTTATGCATTTGCGTTCGTTTGTGCTTGCGTGCGCGCGCGCGTGTGTATGTGTGTGTGTGTGTAGAATTACATATTTTGGCGGAAAGTCTTTCGGTCTAAAATGTGAAAAAATGACATAATCGCCAAATATTGAGCTCCTCGGATAAGATCAAGTTTGTTACTGGAAGTTGATCTTATCCGAGGACTGTTTAGCGTGCCCCTCGGATAAGATCAAAAAAAATTTTGGTCCCCTGGGGGGTCACCTTAAGCGAGGAGTACTGTAAGTTCATCAGGAAAAGTTTGATTCTACTGGTACATTTTTACCGTGAGATGGCAACTGCATATCGCAGCACACACATCTATGAACCATCTCAGTACAAATGTCCAGTAGTAAGTCTCAGCTTTTTATTGTCTTGTGCACTCTGTGTGTGTGTGTGTGTGTGTGTGTGTGTGTGTGTGTGTGTGTGTGTAAGATGGTTTATTTGGGTTGGGCTCCCCACATCCTGTGTCTGGGCAGGATGCTGGGGTCCCCGCTCTCTTACTGCCATGGTCACTGTTGCCTGCAGGGAGACAATGCGTTTTTATTTTATTATTTTATCAGTCTTTATTTTCGCGGGTTGTTGCTGCCCCCCCCCCCCCCCCCCCCCCCCCTCCCGTTATATTGTAAAGCGCCTAGAGCCAGCCCTTGGGTTAGGCGCGTTAAAAATCTCCACTATTATTATTATTAAATGTACAAACTGTTGATGGTAGTGATGGTGGCACATTAGAGTTCAACGCCCTGTACAAGTAAGGGTGATATCAAAGACAAGGGCGACAAGGAAAGAGCCAGCCCAAATTTTTGTTTCAAAGCAAGCTCATGGCCAAACCTCTTTTGGGTGCCTATCCCTTTGAGAGACCACCTGCCTGTACGGACCAATGTACTGGGTTGCACTTCTTCACTGTCTGAAGCTTCTTTTGGATGGCCACCTCTCTTTGAAGACCGCTTTTCTCTTACAAAAGGAGTGGTCGCCCAAAAGAAGTTGTACTGTAGTTTCTTTTATCAGCTCAGCCTTTGTGGCTCCCTAGCTGAAGATGCCATTATGAACTAAGAAGTCATTTTTAACTCACAACTGAACACTTGTGTAAAACATTATGCCCACAGGAAATGCGATTTGTACCCTGTGTTTTTCAGATAACAGAAACACTGCTTGTTGGTTAACACGTAGAGGACACACACACACACACAAAACAACAACAACAAACAAACAAAGAGAACAACACACACAAACAACAACAAACACAGCAAACAGATCACAGGGCTCAGAATTCAAAGGAACTTTTGGTTTGAAACCACAGAACACTTACCTGCCATTTTTTTGCAGAATTTTTCAGTGCAACGTTTTCGAAGCTGGCCAGTTCCAGAGCTTATACATGTAGTTTGAACCTTGGCCAGTACATGCATCACAAATGGACACTGCGGGAGTTCCAAGCACAGATCTCAAGCAACTGAGAAAACAAACCACCCCCTCCACCCCCCAAAACCAGTTACACAAAATGGTGGTGAGAATCTTGAGCATTCCTACCTCACTGGATACAGGAAATCTTTGGACACCAGAGCTCATGAGGAAGAACATTCACTCCCATGAATCATGCGCTCGTGACAAAATAGTATGGTTCACAAGCTTGCTTCACGCGTTTCCTACACACCCCATTCTACCGGTTCTCGTGTGCCTACTTTCAGTCTGTGCTGATATATATGCCAGAAAAGAGCAAGAGTAAGAGTTCTTTAATGGACATCTTCTGCAACAGAGAACATTCTGCCCACATGCACCATTGGATAAATCTGGAAATTATCATGTTCCCGCATTGGAGAAAAGACTAACTTGGCAACTGCAGGGCAGGTTCCTGCATAAATTACATCATACACTTTTTTTTTCGGCATTCTTTACAAAACAGCCAGATTCTTGCCCTGCAAGTGTCCCTTATATGCAGTGTGTCACCAGCGCCGATCTGCGCTCAAGACAAAACAATTTCCAGACCAGTAAAATATATCCGGCAGACCACAAAACATTTCTTGTGAAGAAGAAAAGGGTTCAATTATCACCACAGTTTGCGTCCAGGAACGATTGGGGGGGGGGAGGAGGGGGGGGACTCATGAGTCCCCTGAGTTCATTGCAGAATACTTGGAGAAGCTATGAAAGTCTTTTTTGGAGAGAGGGCGGTAGTGAAGCGTGAGGTCGCCTGGCTGCTTCCAGATGAAGTGACGGACAGTTCGCAGATCCATATTAGGGTCCAGCACCTAAAGACAAAACAGATCAGCTTTTATTGCAGATGGGCAAGCACAGCAACAACATACTGCATCTTTTAACTCGGTCAACACGGCTTGTCAACAGTACGACCCTGCACAACATTTGAGCGCAACAGACTGTATACCAGGCACGAGTTTTCCTGCTGCCAAAAATAGAGGAAAAACACTTTTTGGAGGAGGAAAGTTTTGGAAACAGACTAAAATCTGTGCAATTACCGGCCCCCGTAGTGTAGTGGTTAGCACTTCGGACCATGGATCGAGAGACCCGGGTTCAAGTCCCAGCCGAGGCAAGCGGGATATTTCCTACTTAAGTCAGCTCCTACCCAGAGCGGGTGTGCTATGGGCCCAGTGGGGAGGCTGTTGCAACACAGCCGAGATTCACCAACATCACAGGTGCGACTTTGGGGGTGCTGCCCTTAGTATGACACGTCTTCTGATATGGATGCAGGTGCCGTAGTGCCCGGGCCTGGTGAACGCTGGGACATTTATGAAAGAAAGCGTGGAATGCGGCCCTGTCCCACAGTCCCAAACCACACGGACCTCCATAGCATCATCTTGCCATCATCCTCATGCATAATACAAAATATTTTTAAAAATTGCCCCAGCTTTTGAGCCCTCTGTGGATTGTACCCATGACCTGGGAGGAACACCACTGGAGCTGGCAAAAAGAGTTGGGGCAGCAAAAAAAAAAAAAAAAAAAAGTGATTCAGGGGAGGAAACACTTTTTTGGGAGAAAAGGTGGAAGATTTGAAGCCGTGATAAAGAGAAAGAGAAAACGGCAGTGACGTAAAGTACTCCTCAAAACCAACAACAAAACAAAACAAAAACGGCGGAAACTGGCCCAGATGCAGCGGAAAATGCCTAGCATTACCTGATCACTACACAGCAACTCTACGCGCTCTTCTGCCACGGAGGAGAGATCTTCCTCCTTTGTATCTGGCTCCTTCTCCTGGCTTGTGTTACTGGCTGCAGCCTGCGACCCTGCATCTGACCCCTGACCTAGCACCTTCTCGTACACGTGTTCGATGACCTTTCGCACCTGGATCATGTCGCTGGCCGAGAGGCGGTCCCTGTGACAGGTAACAGGTAGGAAGACAGAAGTACGGTCAAACAGAAAACATCCAAAAGCTACAGTGGGCAATTCCACTACCAGGTGTGTGTGTGTGTGTGTCTGTAGAAAACCCCCCACCCCCAATCATTCAGAGAGACAGAGAGGGGGATTTTCTCTGACAACTAACGGAATTGTGTATCAGAGAGAGGGGGAGAGAGAGAGAGAGAGAAAGAGAGAGATTTGACAAGTGACCGAATTGTATCAGGGAGACTTTGTGAGAGAAAGTCTTGTGAGTTATACTACCAGAGACAGAAAGAGAGAGATGTGCCTACTGAGGGAAAGATGACTCACTTTTTGATGGGTTTGATGCCTGTGCTGGGATGAGGTTGCAGGAAGAAGGGGATCTTGGTGAACTTTGGCATATTTTTCTGTACAACACACAGCATACTGTGTTAACAAAATGCATGTACAACACACAGCATACTGCGTTCATAAAATTCATGCACAACACACAACATACCCAGTAAAAAGAATCTACAAATCTGATTTGATATAAAGAATCATTAAAAACCCCAAAAATAACGTCCTGACATTTCGGTAAACGTGTCGCCTTCTTCAGAATGTCAGAATGTTGTACCGATGTTGTGATTTGATGTCACATAAACTTGAAGAGAGGAAATAATTCACTGATCTGATGAATGTTTACTCGTACGCGTGCATGTAAATCCACATGCCACATAGCGACTGTGAAAGTTTAAAGTCTGCACACGTTAATCATGACCTCAAAGCACATCTCATGTTTTCTTGTCATTTATCAAGTACATGTAATGTGACGTCTGATAAGACTAAATGAAGCACATGCCCTGCCAAGGTATGCAAATGCATATCACGGTGCTCGCCAAACAGAAGATAGTGCTGGCCAAAAAGGCGATAAATTTTCGAAAGAAGACCAAATCAAAATGCAAACACACACATTAAAACATAGTTAGGGATGGGGCTTAATATGTTCAACAATCATATGATTTTATTCGCTTTCTTTCAAGGTAGCATCCTTGTTTAAACTACCTCGTACATGTGCACACCTCAGCGGGGTCTACTTCTAACAGGTTGTGCCAACATTTAACGACCATAAATGACAATCCTGTATTTGGCGACAATGACAAGCTGTAAACTCCAATGCACGTATGTTTACAGGCTTTCTGACAATTTCAGAGTAATAATGATAATAAAATAACAACAGTAATCATAACAATAGCTGTGTATTGTGTGTGCACTTTACCCAATTTCTTGAACTGGCTCAAAGCGCCGAGAGGTGAACCTAACACGCACGCTCACGTGAATCACATGCATTCTTTCATACACATGACTATTTAAGTTTCGGAATTTAGAATTGCATTTGTTTTCAAATTTTGTGGGCTGAACATTTCCAAAACAGAGCGAGGAGGAAGCCGGAGTACCCGGACAGAACCCCTGACGATCAGCCCGAGTGAACCTTCACACACTGGTAGAAATTGTGAACGTACATGTACGACGACATCCACCACCCAAGACGGCACGGTCTCGTTCAGCAACATCTGCTCTGTCTCTCCACCAGCGTCTCGACACAGCAGACGGAACAGAGTGCGGCCACCAACCTCACTGGAAAACGCACAAACACACACACGCATCATTCATTGCTGATGATCTCCCTAAAAAAAACAAGTGACGCTTTGTTTTGTCATTTTGAAAAAATGTCCTCTGAAGAATGCTGTTTAACTTAAAAACAAATACGCTTAATCTGTTGTGCTGAAAGGGGCCAATGCTGCCATGTTTTTTGTGGCATCTCATCACACCACTTAGACACCTGGACAATGACAGCATCTGTAATGCTGGCAATGAGTCAAGAGAAGCGTACTTGATGATGTGGCGACCACACTGAGCGCTCCGCTAGTGTCACAGAAGTCGCAGAACTTGAATGTTCAACCGTTTGTGCAAAGTGTAAACAACAATGTAGTGCATAAAGAGCTGTACTAATTATCAAGAAAGAGTATTTTGAGTGTACAGGTGAACTCATGAGTGAAACATAAGCTGGCCCAGCAAAAACAGAATCAGCCTGTTAAAGCCGTTAGGTATTGATGTGTGCCCACATGCACAAACCCACACGCACGCGCACACACTCACACACACACACCTGAAGATAACGGGAGTGTGACCAGGCACGCTGAACAAAGCATTCTGGGGTCCTCTTTCCTGCATATCTACATCTGAAAGGAAACACACACATCAAAGTTCAGTAGCCCATACATTCAAGAAATTTTTTTTTTTTTTTTCAGTGTATAAGCCTTTGTGGTTTCGATTTGAAATTAGCAGTGCCTGTGTTTTGAGGAGACTTTGAGTTTCATTCCACTGCATAAATTAAAATAAAACAGCTATCCAAAAGGTGTACGGAGGAGAAGGCTTGAAATTACAGTTTGACAAGGAGCTTTCTGCGTACAATATTTAAGTCACTACAATGAGATGATTTTTTTTGCCTCTGCCCCAGCATACATCCCCCCACTCACTTTTTCTTTCGTTTAGCTGCGATTTCATCACATACATCACCACACACAGACATACACAAATAGAAGTATTTTTTTAACATAGGATCATGGGACAGGAAAAAGAAGCAGTCTTGACACCAGGCACTGAGCACCATTGTTTGTTGAAAAGAATTTTAAAAAAACAGAAAAAAGAAACAGGAGGAGAAACACTTACCCTGCACATCATCTTGCTGCGCCTTGGGCCAGTGTTCCAGCAAAGCTTGCAGTAATGTGGTGCCGATGTTTGCTGCAACAGAACAAGAACAGCGAGGCAGTCATACTTGGCTGCAGCAGAAAAACAGTCACTGGAACTGCTTGACTGTCCTCTGGGTAACTGTCCTTATGCGCCTATCAAACCCATGGCGCTCAGGTCCTTCCAGATGATAGAAGAACAGCCACAGGAAAGAAACACCGACAAAATGTATGACCGCTGATATATGTACATATTTTGTGAGAAAATATTGAGAGGAATAAGAAGTGACTGTACAGGCAAGCATGTATAACTTAGCAGGCTGTTACTGAGCATCTGTAAAAACATGGTTAGGTTTCAACTCTGGCTGTGTCAAACGAGGGGTATTTTTGTTGTTGTTGTGGCTGGCTTTACAGCTGCCCACGCGTTTCTCCAGATATTGTCCCTTGTAGTTACCAAAACACTATCAGTCCTCTCCAGCTTCTCCTGTTCCTTTGCTAAAACAAACTTCTACGTTTCACAACCACGAACTTGCACACTAAAGCATGACATACTTTTGGTCTCTGGCGCTTCTGGAGGTATGTCAAGGCCCAGGTCTCGTGTTGACATCCACGCGGCGAAACAGTCTGAGTCGTCCAGATGTATCGTTAACAGCTAAGGAGGAAGAGTAATCAGTCAGTGAGTCACACATGTTGAACCATAAAACAACAGACAGAAATAAGCATATGTTCTAAAGGATGGTCGAGTTGGGTTTCATCACATTTTAGATAATCTAGTAAGGGTGGGGTGGGTGTCTGGAAGTTTAACGTCCTTTTCCTCCACCTAAGCGTGATATCAAAGACGGGGCAATGAGAAAAAAGCCAGCCAAAATATTTGGCCTTATCTGCTAAGATCTACCAACGACTGGAAAAAGGGATCTTAACACCTATCGAATCCATAATGCTTCGGCCTTTTTTCTTGATGGCCAGATTGTTTCAATGTCAAGGGCTCAGAAGCCTGACCAGAAAGCTACAGGACTGAAAACCACCTTACAGTGCGAGTGGGCTCTTTCTAGTAAACCACAACAGCATAGGCACTCATCTGAAAGAGCTTCACAATCATCTACTCAAAAGCATGCAGACAAGAACTGTGGGTGACTGACACGGTCCACCGCAAGCTCACCCCAGTTTTCAGGTCGACAGAGAACCAGTTTGGCACGTAGACCATTTTAAAATGCTGCTTGATCTCTTCCTCAAAATCCACTTGTCCGCGATCCTCCACTTTCCTGGCCTGAAATACACATCAGTACATGTACAGTGTACGTGCAAATTTTACAGTCACAGGAGTATACACAACACTTGAGTTTAAGTAACCACTCGCCCCTGCTGCTCATCGGGGGTTTCTCTCCAGGTTATTCTCCAGGTTATCCCGCTTTCTTCCCCCAACAAAATTGAAAAATAGGATAGGTATTGGGTGGCACTGCACTGCGGCAACGTGCTTCCCCAGCAGGAGAAACCAGCCTGAATTTCCTGAAATGGGACAGTAAAGTAGTACCCAAAAAAGATGAGTTCTGAATGCAACACAATGAAGTTTTCTGGCTGCACAACCTTGAAAATAAAGAGCCAGCAGCTCTGCTGGTAACAGATGCCTCGCAAATCACATTATCGCTAGCCTTCTGCTGGTTCATGCCACCACCAAGAACGATTTGCAAGCCTAGCTAAGTCTGATGGGCAGAAAGGCTTTGAAGCCAAACTCACACAGACACCTACAAACTTACTTGCTATTAGTTTTGTAGTGCAGCCAGTTCAAGACAAGTTTCCTCTGCGCATATTAATTACTTATCCTGCATGTTCTACGTCAGTGTGTTTGGTCAACTAATTCAATGAATGAACATATCATTATCCAACTGCTTCGTACCGTCAACACGTCCCACAATGCAACATTGTTATCCGTGTCCTTGGTTAGGATGTGTCGCTTGTCGTTCAACACATGGTACTGCCGAATACTGGGGCCCCCTGTCAGCACAACACGGAGAATGTTGTATCCAAAACTTTGTCCAAGAAATGCATGCGATAAAATAGCAATATTTTCTATCACATATTTTCCTCTTTCCTTCAGCTGATTGCTATGTAATATAATTATCTTCTCCACTGCTGTACACAGGCAATATGCACAATGTCAAACTAAGACATAGCCGCGAAATAGTCCTTGTTGCTTGCACGACGTTAAGCCCTATTTAACTAAAGACAGCAGGACCAGGGCTAAAAATATAAAAAAATGCAAAATTGAAGGACTGATAAAAGTCAGTGAAACGAAATATTTCTACTTCTGAATCCACCACAAAAGACAGAACACGAACAAAATAAGCACACACCTTTGATCACCAGGTCTGGATGTGTGAAGGCTGGCCGCACCCTGTCGTTATCATATTCCCCGGACACTCTTGCATTAGGAAGTTTTACCGGCTGTAAAAGATATATTGTGTAATTTCATATGTCTCAAAGATTGTCATCACTGGTAGTGCGGTCAAAACAATAACAGGTGCATTACTGTAGGCCCTTGATCCTAATTACTCGACTCAAAGGGCAATGAACTGAACCCAACACACACATTCTCTCACAACCTATTGATCTGCATACATTAGGAATTTTTGTGGGTCGGACATTTCCAAAGCAGTGGTCACAAGAGTACCACAGTACAGTCGAACCTGCCATGGCGGTCACCTGTATAAGCAATGCCACTGTCTAACTCGGTCACCCCAGAGGATCCCCGAGCGTTTTCCCTCTATATATGCACTGTATAACCAGGTCACTGTCTAACGCGGTCGTGCCACCTATTTTGGCAGTCCCAAACGACCTTTCACACTGTACAGGGCAGTCACTTTGTTGTGTAGTGACCGCCTTCGGGCCCCTGCTGTGTTCTCAACTGACAAGACAGACTGCCTAACTGCTTGACAAGCCAGGATTAGCCACACCGCGGCTCACTGACACGCGCCTCCCCCTCCGAGTGAATAGCCGGGGGATTGGTGGGGGCGAGGGGGTGGCTGTTAGCGGCATCCTTTTAATTGCTTTGCAATCAGTACGAGGTCTGTAGGAAGCAGTCAGCTTTGTGTTTGTAAACCGATCAACTTCCAAGGTGTACGAATACGTGAAGGTGTTGTCACCCTGTTTGTCGTTTCTATTGCTTCCGATTGAGACGACGACGTGTTAATGTGCGTGAATCCGCTGTCAGCAGGAAGCTTGTTGTTTCTTTGTTGCATCATCAGTCGATCACCTGCTGATCTGTTTGTTTGAAATCAAACGGTGTGCAATAAAAAAAATAAAAAGGACCCCAAACACGTATTTTCAAGTGTATAGAGAGCTTTAGGCGAGCCCTGTTGTCAGCTCATAACACGTGCACCACTAGAGTATTCATTGAGTGACATGCTAGCTGTTGACATGCCTTCCTGGACAACCCGGCCACCTGTCTAAGGCGGTCAGTTTGGTCCAGTCCCTTGGGTGACCGCCTTACACAGGTTTGACTGTATTTATATATGTACATGTACCACAAATTCTGTGGGTGTTTGATGCAAAACGCACTGGAAATTTGTATGACACACTCTCATACAGAGACACTTACCCAGTTCTTAATGGAGGAGTCTGTAGTGGCTACCCATAGTGAGGGAGGATCTGTTGGGGTTAATTCCAGCTGAAAACATGCATGGCAATCAGTCAGTTTAAAGGCCCTATATTCGTAACGGGCGCTCAGGGAAAAACTGCCGCTTACGAAGGTTTCAGGCTATTTGCCAAGTAGAAGGAGGTTTCATTTGACCATCGCGACCGTTTCTGTGACTTTGCGGCTTTTAATATATGAGAAATACGACTTTCTTTGAGCCTACCCTCCTTTTCTTACCGGCTGTCCGGCAACACGAGTCTAAAAATAGCCACCAACCAGCGCCTCAAGCTGCTGGCCGAGACTGCAAACTATGACGTCACAGTCAGTGCAAGTGTAAACATATTGCTCCCGAAAAAGTGAGTACGAGGTGTGATTCCTAAGACAACCCGACAACCCACGCCCGTAAAAACAAAATTCACGAGTTCATCGAAGAAGCGGCGCCGACATACGCAAGAGCGCGAGTATGCAGTCTAAAGTTTCCCGAGGATTAGAAACTGCCGCGGTGGCAGACTGAAGCTGAGGGACTGATTGATACGCGCTTGGCCTCTCACGTCGGGACCAAAGGCTCACGGACGTTTGGCATTCACTCCATGCTGATGAATACGTAAGTAATCACTGTAGTATACCTGTTAGTGTGACTAGATAACCTGACTTTTGTGTCTGAAGAAAGTTTCGTGCCGACTAAGTATCCGAACAGCAGTGTTATGGCGGACAGTGGTTTCGCACCGAGTCACCCCGGCCATACAGTGGTTTGTGTGGCAAGACAAGAATAAGTGTACTGGCAGAAACAGTGCAACTTGATATGAAACAGAAGCAAGTGTGTAACACCGAGTAATACTGTTCCAATGGTTTTCTCATTTAGGGAGAATGAAAAGGGAACATAATTATGAGATAAGAAGTATTTTTCACACAGTGTGTTACTGATAATTGAACCACCCAGTCACCAGTGACAGGCCCTAGCCAGTGGCATCTGCTTTTTTTTTTTATTCTGGTAATGTCATGCCCATCATTTTAAAAATTATTTTTCTTTATTGTGTGTGTGTGTGTGTGTGTGTGTGTGTGTGTGTGTGTGCAGGTACTTTTCGTCAAGATCTCTACAGCCGCCACCCATGCAGGTTAGCACACTTTTTGTTTCAGTAGTTTGTCGTCGAATTGCACAGGTCAAATTGCAAAAAATTATATACATATTATGTGTGTGTGTGTGTGTGTGTGTGTGTGTGTGTGTGTGTGTGTGTGCTTTTAATTCCACCAAGCTTGTATACCAATTAATGTACAGATGAAAATTAAATGTCATAGTATAAATTGGCTGTTTTATAATTGCTTTTCATGTTTTCTTCTTGTTTTTTTTTGTTGTTGTTGTTGTTTTTTGTAAATGATGATTTATTCAGTATTGATAGGTGGGGGGATGTTTATAGTTCCAGTTTGGACGGATCCACCTGAAGTGGCAGGAACTTCTGGTTCCACAGCTAAACGCAGCACATCAACCCTAGCTGCAGCTGGAAGCATCTTTGCAAGGGTAGGTGTTTACTCCTGCAATTTCAGAAATCTCAGCAAATTCTGACAGGTACATGTACTTCATCAGATACTGTGAAGTTGTATTTATCATGACGCACTATAATAGTGACACTGGTAGTGGTGACTACTTGCGTGCTACAGTATGCTTTTATACTGTTTTTTTTAAAATTTTATTGTAGAGTTATGCATGCTTATGCTTTGTAGCCACATGTATTATTCCAAGAAATCCTCTCAGACAACAGTGAACACATGTATGATCATGTTTGTTGCAATAAGTTGTCTCTTTCCCTTTTGACAGTGCCACTGCCAGTGGTGGTAGTCAGATGTCTGGCGTGGAACCAACAGAGTGAGGAAGAAATGCCAGTGGCATCAATGTAAGTGAAGGGCTGTGTTCTGAATTTCTTGTCTAATCTTACTGTACATGTTAGTTTTATGAGGTTGGTTTACTTTGGTTGGGAACTAGTGCAGGTTTTGAGCCACTGTCAGTTGCTGACAGAACTCTCTCAGCTGTGATAAGCTCAGTGAGGCAAGGTGTGCTTGTGTTAGTGCACTGTAGTGTACCAAGTCTCTTAGTTGCCTGATGATAATCACCTTTGTGCTTGCAGTCACACTCACAAGCAGACAGCAAGAAATCAGCCAACTTTGGATAAAAAAGAGCGAGGGCAAGTCAACATGTCACAAGTAAGTGATATCTTCTATGGTGTTTCTTTGGATTAGGGTTTCTAAGGTTTTCAGTTACTACATGTAATTGTATTTATTCTCATCACGTCACATAATCATATCTGTGTGTGTGTGTGTGTGTGTGTGTGTGTGTGTGTGTGTGTGTGTGTGTGTGTTTTCGTTTTTAAATTTCATTCAAGTGTGTGTTTGTGGGAGGCTGGCCTTACCACTACAACAGTGACACAAACATTTAGTGATTTACAGAAAAAGAAAACAAAAACAACAGCCTCACCTACCCTACAGTTTTTTTTTTTTTTTGTTTCATTTTACTTCAACTGATCATGTTTACTGTGAGATGTGTTCATGCAGTACATGTACACTGACATCTGTAAGTTGAAGCAATACATGTTTGTGTGTGGTTCTTTACAGAGGGTAGATACTGCCTCCAGAGCCTGTGACTACTAAGTCTGGGAGGACAGCAAGGAAGAATCTCCTGTCAAGATTCATTCATGGACCCATTTGAGTGAGCAAGATGCTGGTGCAAATTTTTGTTTATGTTAATAAGCAGGACCGAAGAAAGAGGTCTGTTAGAATGAAGTCATATATGTGAATCATAACTGAAGGAGAGTTACATTACTGTGTGTGTGCATTCTTGTACATGCATTTTCTACATAGACGAAGCATGTAATTTGTAAAGATTGTCAAAATATCACTTTGGGGTTATCCCTTTTGTGGAACATTCAGATGGTCTTTCCAGGTGCACAAGTCGAAAAATGAAAAGAAAACAACAGCATATAGTAGTCATTGTGATAGTTGACTGAGGGGGGGGGGGGGCGGGGGGGGGGGGGGGTCAGTTTGTGTACCCAGTGACCTTGTTGCTGGTCTAGCTCAGAACAGTTACGAGCGACTTAGCCCAAGTTTCACTAAGAGATCATTGGTGTTTTTTTCACTCACTATGCCCATTGTGTGTAGGTTCTTTACATGGCAGTTTTTTTTCAGTTTCAGTTGATGAATGCCTTCTTTCATCAGAGGCATTCCTCTTAGGTGACAGTAGAAGAAAGGAGGAGGAAGAAGATCCATGTGATGTTGATGATCCTGACTATGAGCCTCACTTCCACTTGACAGCTATACTGTAAGTTGTTATTCAGTTCTTTAATCATTATAATGAATGATAAAGCAAATAATGAAGTAATGAGTTTGCTTATTATGCAATACAACTATACCATCCCCTGTCACCAACAACTTGCATTAAATTTTTAATAACTAATAACTTGCACAAAACCTTTTCTTTCTACTGTAAATGGTAAACTGGTGTTTTGTCATCAAGTTATATGAAAAGTACGCTTGAAAAGTGTTGAGGAGGAAGATGAATTACCCTTGTTCACGTGTGCTCTCAGTTGCATGTAGACTACTCGACACCATTTAATTAGACACCAGAACTGGGAACTAGCTTGTTGATTTTTTAGATGGAGCTCCCTCGCCATTTAGTTTTACTTCATGTGCTACATGTACTGACCTGTCTTCAGATGACTTTTTTTTAATCATTGTTACTAGTATTATTTTTAGTTTATAGCACTGTGGATATTCAGTAGATGAGAGTCTTGCTTGAATGATTTTATTTACTGTCAGGAAATGACTACTGTACGCTGGGGCTGTGGGCATGGACGCTAAGTCTAAAGTTCCCTGGACTCAGTGTTTTCCATGGGATCCAGCGCACCTATCTGGAATCTACCATAGGTGGCCACTGGGCTGACCACCAGCATAGTGTACTGAACTCTTTCCCAGGACAATCACCTATCATCCTAGGTAAAGGCTTCAGCGTGTGTGTGTGTGTGTGTGTGTGTGTGTGTGATTTCATCCATGCTCACTATAAGAGTAAATATTGGCATTGGGCATTTTCATCTGGTTTTGTTTTTAATTTCTGGAATGTGCATTTTCATCCACCTTCTTGTATGAGACAGTACTGGAACAGTACGCTGGACTATGCTTAATTTTATGAAAATCATAGGCATGTGTTTGAGTGGGTATCACCTGTTTTCTCTTTGCTGCAAGTCACAAGAGAAGAAAGGGGGTGGATTCAGGGGTGGGGGTGGTGGTAGGGGATAGAAAATAGCCTACTATACACATGTACAAAAGCCAGTGCATTATCCATTCAGTTTGAACAGGCGCACGGCTGCACTGGAGGTGTTTCATCAGCACACACTGATGTATTGTGCAAATGGGTGTATCGTTTGCGAAACCTGCTAACTGCTCTGGACCACAACATCCACAGTGACAGGGGCATATGGACCAACAGGAAAGGGGAGCCAGTGTAAGTAGCGTTGCATGATTCAGTTGTCTGTACAAAGACATGGATGGCACTCTTCCACCTCAGGGCAGATTTCTGCCCAATAATTTTGGGGAAATCACCCCCCCCCCCCCCCCCCAAAAAAAAAAAAAAAAAAATAAAAAATAAAAATTGGGCAGTTGTGTGCTTAGGTTATTGACATGTGAGGTGAGGTTGGATGATATTGACAGTTCAGGACCCTCCCCCATATTTCTGGAGCATGTTGTTAACATGTTGTCGTCGCCCCCCCCCCCCCCCCCCCTTTTTTTTTCTTTTTTTTAAAAGACATTTTCATCAGTTTCACCCCAGCAATGATGTATACGTGTGTCCATTGAAACTGGCATAGCTGTTGTTTTGTCACAAAGTTCACGTTTCAGTGACACTGATAGATATCGAGCTTTATATTAGCACATACAGCTAGAGTATCCAACTGAATTTCATCATGATAGCACTAGCAGTTGACAAGAAATGATTCCTACGGTTTTTCAGATACCACAGATGCTTCAGCAAGAAGACAGGGAGATGGTCTTCCCAGAGAAGGAGAGGAAGATGTACCCACACATCCGGGACCGTGAACTTTCAGCTGTGAAAATGAGGCTAGCTGACAGACAGGGCATGTGGCAAAGCCTCAGACCTTTGGAGGATTTCAACTACGCTGGCGCCTGTAGAATATCCACCATCAAAACAACTTGTTCAGTCCGAAATATCACGCTTTGAGAAATGAATTTGTGCATTCTGCTTTTGCTCATTTTCAAAGCCTTACAGTTGTGCATAGTTGTGCTGTACATCAGTACTGTCATCATACAGCTGTGCTACTTCCTAAAATCTACTTCTGTGCTTGTGCATGACTTATACATATTGTAATTACTTTGCTGTCATTCTAACAACTATGTATTGTACTCTGACATTGAAATTGTAACTGTTGCATCCGGACAAAAAGAAAAAATCGAGTGAATAATAATGGCCATCCTGAACAACTAAACATTGAATTGGTGTGTGGTGTGTGTGTGAGTTGCATGAGAAAGACCGATGGCGTGTAGGTGAGCCAAACAACACCGACAGCGAAGAAGGGAGAAGTTTACAATATTATGGAAAACTGCTTTTATGTGGTCATTTTTTTCAATTTCAATACTTCTTTCTCATGCCCTTCCTGTGGGTTCACCTCACTTTGACAGTTGAGTTCTTTTTGTTTGTTTGTTGTTTTTGTCTAGTTACAGAAGGCTTATTTTGATGGTGTGTTGAAAGCAATCAGTGTAGATCAGATCACAACAATTCTTAGCACTCAATGCTTGTAAAGCATCCATAGCTGCTGTAGAAGGGAGGCTTTTTGTAAAAACCCTCTGTTACTGTATTAATTTTATTATTATTACTATGTAATACTACCTTTTGACTCAGTTCAATACATCTCTCGCTGTATCACAAACACGAATGCACAAGAATAGCTTCAGCATCTTCAGCCAAGGTGTATTGTGAACATGTACCACACATGCATTGCTTCTGTCAATTTTCTGCATTTCCAGTGCATCTACAACTCAAAATTGTTTGTTTTTGCTTCTAAAAAAATACATAATCAAATAACCAAAGTCATACACATCTTTTTTTCTTCGCAAGTCTGAGGAACTCAAAGACAAAAAGGGGTATTTTCTCACTTTTAGTTTTGCATAAATAAAAAACGTACACATGAAAGAAAAGTGTTCGCTCTTTTTGTCCATTATTCTTCTGGTCCACTTTTACAAGGACACAAGGCTTTTGATATAAAGTCATCTACATACATTGCTCATGATTGATGCAGAAAGTCTACAGTCAGCACTCTCCTTTTAGCTTCTTGAAGACAGAGAAAGAGAGAAAAACAAAAAACAAACCACAACAATACCACCTATGTGGTCAGCATTTACTACATTTCTATGAACATGAGTGATTATTAGTGCTACCAACATGGTGCTCCATTGCTAAGGTGTGTATATCACTATATGCAGCATGTAAGCTGCATGGAAATGGCAGAAACAAGCAACATCAGTGAAGTTAGTGTTCAAACCAACAGTCTAGTTCAGCCTCGATGGGATAAACCCTGTGTAGTGGTTGATAGGGTGAGGATAGTGATCCCGAATCACCAACACACGTGAGGATGACCCGCCTGTCTCCTGCACCTAGACCATGCCTCCACATGAGGAACTGCTTGTACACAGCATGGTGGTTAGCTTTGCGCTTGTCATCTTTGCCATTGCAGACAAGCATGTCTCGCCTCATTATCTGTGACAGCTGCAGAACCATCCTGTCCAAAATCAGGTACTGGATTTCCTAAAATAAGAAGAGTATTTCTGAGTAAGGTCTGTTATTTTCAACTGTGAAAAGAGATAGGAAACAGAATAACACGGACCAACAAGTAAATTTTATGTTTTGGTCGTAAATTTCAGGCATAATTATGCATTTGCATGAGGGGACAGGTGTAAGATTTTCACTGGTGCAAAGTTCTACGTGTTTCATAGTTTAATAATACCAGTTTACTTTTAATGAGGAAGTAGGTAGAGGAAGTACCTACTGGGAGCAAAAATTGGCATTGACCATAACCACAGCAGAGACGTTCCAAGTTCAGCATCGGATGGCATGTTTCTGCAGGAGACAAAAGTGCACCAGGAGGACTGGCCAGAATGAGGCATAGGGCTGTGGCCACCTGGCTGCCCCTCCTACAGCTCCAGAAGGCTGAATACCGGTATGAGGCCCGGCTGTGCCTCAATCATGTCTACCGTCATCCCCTTCAGTCTTCTTGTCTCCATCTTGTCCATTGTCTTCTGAAAATAGTGAAATATAATATATATACAATCCACAAGCATTTTAGTTATGTGTTGTCACTGGGTGAGGGCTCTCTCTCTCTCTTATTACAGTAATCAAAAATTCTAACCTGTTGTCCTGTTATTATTTCAACCTTTTAATCTCAGCTACAAGATACCAACCTTTTCATCTTAAAACTGGGACTTCAGGATGGCTTACCTTCAACACAGTGATTAAACACTACACTGTGCACACACATGGGCATGTGTTTGGCAGAGAGAAAAGAGTAATGGTATCCTACTTTTTGCTATTCAGGGATATTGAAAATAAGACGAGTGTGTAATGTCTTACCTTCAACTGTTCTCGTCTTTCCTCCAGCATTGCTGCCACAGTACGTGCTCCTAATGCTGCAGCACCTCTGCCCCACCTCTGCCCCATGCAAGCATGCTGGTGATACATGCACTCCCTTCTCCTACAAGTACAACAGCAAAAAAAAAAGCAAACTGTAAAACAACCAGCTTGTATAATCTGAAGCACATTTTATGGTGAATCAGACACCGACTACAAGGACTTAGTTACTAGTAGGCAAAATTTTAATTTCGTTCTCTCCCTCTCCGGGCTCTGATGGTGTGAGTGTGACTGGAAATAAAATCAACCTCGTATTCCTCCCTACATCCCTCTCCTCACACCGGCACACACACACACACACACACACACACACACAATTGAATTTATCAACTGGTGCGCTTATTTTGAGCCACGGAAAGGAAGGATGATTCATAAAGTAAACTAGTTTGAAGATCATGGGAAGCGTTATCGATCAACACTGATCTTTCATTCTTTGCCTTTGGTATCCTGTCAACGAGTCAACGATGCGCTAGCTGACCCATTGCAGCCTACAAAACTTACAACAATGGTCACAGAAATCCAAACCGGAATGTCAAAGATTGGAAATCAATGCGTGAATGTTATCAAAATTATGAAAATGTGGAATAAAGCTTACCGTGATCGCACGTAGGCGGCCAGCCCACCAACAAAACCCTTCAGGCAGCGCGCGCTAAAGGATGTGACGTCACTGTGGTCTCGGTGTCCCCGGCCTAAAGCTTCACTGGCGTCTGCTTCGAACGCGATGACAAAACAAGCTTCCAGAGCGACACATGTGCCGACCCGAGACACCACAACGGTCTCAGACGCTATTTTGTGACCCAAGTGACTGATTCTGATGCACAAATTACTCGCATTCGATGATTTTTTTTCCACACGCTATAGTATGCTTGTCATAGCCACGTTCTGCGTATAGAGCCTTTAAAACACACAGTACTGTTTGATAGCAGATATTAAAAACTCTTTTCATTTTGTTGTTGTTTTTTTTGTTTTTTTTTGTTTTTGAATTTTTTTGTTGTTGTTTGTTTGGTTTTTTTTTTTTTTTTTGGGGGGGGGTCTTTTTTCATTTGTTTTGTTCTTTTTTGTTTTGTTTTCTTTCTCTGTCATTGGCTTATTTCGTTTCGGTGTTTGTTTGTTTGTGTTGTTGCTGGTTGGTCTGTTGTTTTAAAGAGAACTGCGAATAATAAAAGACCAATAGCCTTAAAAAAATAATATAAAAAAAAACAACTGACAGCATGTTTAGTCATGGTGTTACCATCTGCAGGTGACTGCCTACACCGTGTGGCGAGACACACACTTGTCATCCACTTCACTGGACACGGTGTTACCATCTGCAGGTGACTGCCTACACCGTGTGTGGCGAGACACACACTTGTCATCCACTCACTGGACACGGTGTCACCATCTGCAGGTGACTGCCTACACCGTGTGTGGCGAGACACACACTTGTCATCCACTCACTGGACACGATGTCACCATCTGCAGGTGATGTGACTGCCTACACAATGTGTGGCAAAATACAAATTTGTCATACACTCACTAGACAGGGTGTTACCATCTGCAGGTGACTGCCTACACCGTGTGTGGCGGGACACACACTTGTCATCCACTCACTGGACATGGTGTCACCATCTGCAGGTGATGTGACTGCCTACACAATGTGTGGCAAAATACAAATTTGTCATACACTCACTAGACAGGGTGTTACCATCTGCAGGTGACTGCCTACACCATGTGTGGTGAGATACAAACTTGTCATCCACTCACTGGACACGGTGATACCATCTGCAGGTGACTGCCTACACCGTGTGTGGCAAGACACAAACTTGTCATCCACTCACCTTCAGAACTGGAGCTTTTTCTTCACAGATGAGCTGGCGGCAGTCAGGGTTACGGACATCTGTCGCCCACACTTGACGATCTCGACCTCCAGAGTACAGAACTGAAAATGACTCGTTAGCCTGAAAATGAAAGACAGAAGGAGATCAGTTGCACGGTCAACCTGGCACAGTGTGAAGCTATCGTAAAAAAGTTTCATTTTATTTGTGCAAAATCTAAGGTTAGCAATACACGTGACAATAGTACAGTCACGGCAGAACAGTGTGTGTGTGGTGTGTGTGCTGTTGTGTGTGTGCATGTGTGTGTGTGTGTGTGTGTGTGTGTGTGAGAGAGAGAGAGAGGGAGAGAGAGACAGACAGACAGACCGAGAAAAAAACAGTGACATGCTGAGACACATAACGGGGCCATGACCGTGGGAAACTGTTGTATAAGCCACACGTTGAATTTCCAGATGTTCACTTGCTGCTGGTGTATATGCTTGCGCGCAATACGCGCGTATGTCAAAGCACACGTACGTGTGTAAGAGAGAGACAGAGAGCATTCTCACCTGCAGAGCCCAAACACCTTCATCGTGAACACGGAAGGTGGCCACACACCTCTGCTGACCTAGAGACCACAGTCGTATCGTGCCATCTGAACTGCCTGACAAACACTGAGACACAAACAACAAAATCCCTGAGTCTGAACATCAACCACCATCCAAATAATTTCATTTTCACTCAAATTTCTCTGAAAGTATTGTAATGACTGCAAACAGCCAGTCGTGAGAAAAAAAAGGGCATATATCTCAAGCAAAGGATGGATCTGGTACAAGTACCTAATTATGTAACATACTATGCATTTCTTTGCGTGCCATGCTTATATTTTCCTACAGATTATGATCCTTTCTTTACTGTCACTTGCTCTTTCAGTCACTTTCCAGCTGTCTTTTCCCAGAAAAGCTTCATTTAGTTGTTAAAACTACAGGACAAACAGCGTGAGAGAGAAAGACTGGGACAGACAGACAGGCAGAGGGGAGAGACAGACAGACAGACAAAGCAAGGGGACAGAGAGACAGACAGCAAGAGACAGGATGGGAGGAGAGCAAGAGGAACAGAGAGAGAGAGAGAGCGAGGGAGGGGAGGGAGACGGACAGACAGCAAGAGACAGGATGGGAGGAGAGCAAGAGGAACAGAGAGAGAGAGAGCGAGGGAGGGGAGGGAGACGGACAGACAGCAAGAGACAGGATGGGAGGAGAGCAAGAGGAACAGAGAGAGAGAGAGCGAGGGAGGGGAGGGAGACGGACAGACAGCAAGAGACAGGATGGGAGGAGAGCAAGAGGAACAGAGAGAGAGAGAGCGAGGGAGGGGAGGGAGACGGACAGACAGCAACAGCGAGTACGAGGTCCCTGTGAAATGAAACTGATCAGAAAATGTGCTGGGCTTTGTTTATTATTCTCACCTGGGTGCCGTCCCGGTTTAACACTAAGGCCTTTACGTTGTCAGCGTGCCCCTTTAGTTTCATCAGCTTCTGGCAGGTACGTGGGTCCCACACACGCAAAACCTTCTCTGTCGACCCTGAAACTATCACTGTGCCTGGCGGGTTCATGGCCAGACTGTATATGGAGTCTTTGTTGCCTGTTAAGCTGGATGCTGGAAGAATAAACCCACACAACTGTGAGAACTATTGTAGTAGTACACTAGTACACTCCCTTAACTCATTCTGATTCAACACTAGCAGTTTCCTCCCTTGACATTCCCTGAAAACTAGGCATTTGCTGAGGTTAGTAAAAAAACACACACACACACACAAAAAACCTGCAAAAAATATCCCGCCTCTTTTCAGTCCTTCAGGTTCCAATGTTTTCAGGTCAGAACGGATACACGGTTCTTAGTGTTGAAAGAGTTTATGTCCTTAGCCATTTAGGAAAATTCAGGTTGCTTTTGGTGGGAGAAGCATTGCATAAATCTGTGGTGCTTTTTAAGTTTTATGAGATGATGACAGCTGAAGAAGCAGTGTCACCCATCTAATCATTATTACATGTACTATGATAAGGGTCCACTGGTAACTCTAAGTGTATGAAGTCACTATGGTGAACACGCTGAAGTCAAGTCAGCACACTGACAAACTGTTTTGATATAAGAAAAGAAAGAATATGAAAAACAAAATAAACTTTTATCATCCACAGCACACATGGTCGATGCAGTTGTTGAACATGAAGCCCTGTGACCTGGCTACTGCTGCCAGTAGCTGTCAACTTACTGGTAACTGTGTTGTTAGAAGCGGTAAGTGCGGTGAGTGTGTTGACGTCCCACAGGAAGATTTGTCTGTCGAGACCAGCAGACGCCACCTGCTCCTTGTCGCGTGCGTACGCCAGCGCTTTCACATAGTCCTGATAAAGAAAGTCAAACACTGTACATGGTTTCATGCTTCGAGCTACTGCGCAGTAAGTTCTCACCATTTTTTTTTGCTGTTATTTAAGTTCTTGCTTTTCGTGATAATACAGTTTTGTATTAGAAACAAAACCTTTTGGCTGGCTTACTTTTTCTTTCAAAAAGCACATCTATTTGACATCTACAGTGCTGATGGTGAGAAAGCCCTTGTTGAAGGCTAATGGCAAACCCTGAGATACTGAAAGTCAAAACTTTTTATTACATTCTTGTTTTTTGGGGTTTTGTTCTTTATTTTGTTGTTGTTGGTTGTTTTTTTTGTTTGTCTGTTTGTTTGTTGGGTTTTTTAGTTTTTTTTGTTTGTTTTTTTTTGGGGGGGGGGGGGGTGTCTTTGTTTTAAACTTTTCGTAGTTTACTCGTTTTATTCACCATTTTTATGGAATTTTCTGACAGGAATTCTACTCCTAGTTTACAGTTTAAGGTGACTAAAGGTTGATCCTTGAAATTACTAATCCACTAAAGATACTGATAGTACATGTATAGAATTTTTAGTACACACTTCATTTAGGCCCACAGTCGGAGTTTTTTGGTGTGTGCTTGATTATGTGCTTTTCCTTTCCTCTCAGTGCTTTGACAAGTACTGAACACCACAATTACTTGCCTTGTGTGTCCGCAATGTGGACATGCAGAAACCTTTGTGAGCATTCCATACTTTCACGGTCGTGTCGCTTGATGCAGAAATCACTGAAAACAAACGAGCAAGCAAACAGTATCAACTGCATGTTTATAGTCAAACACCCCAGAAGAAAATAAAGACATGCTGTCCTGATTAAGCTTTGTTGAAAACTGTTCAATGACATCACTGTCGCTATTTGGTTAAACTCACTTCACAGCACAGCGGAGTGATGTTTCCTAGTAATTACTGCTATTTTACTGGTTGAAATTTGGAAATACCAGATAAGAATCTGCCTATCAGTACGAAGTACGGGTTGATTCTCAGCTTTACTCGTTCTTCCCTCTATCCCCATACTGTTCATGCAGGGCTGAGCTTTAGCGGGCGCCCCAGGCGCCTAAAAATCACGTCGGGCTCCCACGGATCAAAGTTTCAATCGCCCGGCTGGCGCCTTGATATTTCCTGGCCCGATCGGTAGATTCCGCTTACTGACACACCTGCACTGGACTGGTAATACGCGGCAATACACACGTACGCCGTCGTTGAACCCGCCGACAGCCTCAGCGTCCAGGGCTCTCATTTCACCATCACGCAGACCGGTCTAAAAATAGCGCAGATACAGCAAAATTTCTTATCAAAGAGTTGGGCTCCTTGAAAAATTGTCGGGTTCCCTCAACTTCCCTGGTTGGGAGCCCGACTGGCTCCTTAGTCGGGTTTGCTAAATCTAGGCCCTGTTCATGCAATTGGCGTACACTGTTAATAGTGTTATGTAGTGGTTATAATGTCACAATGTGTATTCGGAAAGGGCATCTTCTACAGAGTACCGATACATCAGTGTTCCCTGCGATTCGAAACTACAAGAGTCCATATTTCTGAGGGTCCTTTTGTGAATTTTGAGGGTTGATGTTCTTTTGGTCAGTTTTTTTTTTTTTTTTTTTGGTCGTTGTTTACAAAGTATGTGAATTGTAGCGTGTCAGCCATAGCGAATCAGCAAGCCTAGGGGAGGAACCTGCATGCTTACCAAACAGAGCATTATGATGCGCCAAAAAGTGTCCCAAAGTGCTTAAGCCAATCAAATACGCACACCTCTGCGTAATGGGGAACACTGATACAGTGCAGTTCATCATTTGCTTATGTAGCCTATTGTTTGCACTGGCGTGCAATTGACACTGGTTCGGATGAGCAGGCTACTGGTTTTCTTTTGCTTACTTGCTCCCTGCACAAGTACAGTACAAGTACAGCTCTGAAAGAAAAAAGCAAACAAACATGCTGGCACTATCGCCGACAATGGATGTCACCCCACGCTGTTCTCAAAATCCAGAGAGTAAGTTTCCCCATGGTGATGTCAACATCTCACTCTGAATAAGACTATGCCCTAGCAAGTTAAGTGTTTTTTGCATGCTCTACTCACAAGTTCTCCCATTACAACACAGCACTATGTCGTTGACCCAGTCTGTGTGGTGTTCCATTGACAGCATGTACGGACTCTGCAAAATACACAACAGTGACTGGTCACATTCACTGAGGCTAAACAGCACTGTAAACACTGAAAAAGGGCTTCAGAATCAGATAATACTTGGAATTTTTCCCAGCATATTGCTGGTTTGAGTGCAGAGAGAGAGAGACAGATCTATATGATAGCATATGAAGAGAGAGAGAATGACTGACTGACATGACACTTTATTTTTCAAGGATGAGATAATATTTAATAATAGACGCACAGGTCTCTCTTACTATCTGTCCTTACTATGCTAATAAACATACGAAATGCACCATCGTCACCATTATCAGCACACACACACAACCACGCTCAAGCGCGTGCAGACTGACCAGCGAAAGAGAGTAAGAGAGTGATTGAGAGAATGACCCTAATAATGGTTTATTTTTCATTAGTAAAGCTATTGGCATAAACGCCGTTTTCAAACTTCAAGTTGATACCCTATGTTAGTAATGGTATGTGTACACGTACACATGTCTGAGAGAGAGAGAGAGAGAGAGAGAGAGAGAGAGAGAGAGAGAGAGAGAGAGAGAGAGACAGAGAGAGAGAGAGAGACAGAGAGAGAGAGAGAGAGACAGAGAGTCTGTGCATACCTTTTTGGAACAGGTATTCCATATTCGGATGATGGAATCACGGCCAGCCGAGTACAGACGATTAAGAATGGGATCAAACTGCAGTGCATTCACCCCTGACCTGTGTTGACGCTCCACTTCATCTCGTATCACAAACGAAACCTGAAACAACCATCATTTACATACCATCACAAGAAGAATGTCCAAGAAACTGGAAGTTTTACTTGCCCTCATCATGCAAGTCCTTCAAGACTATTTAAAAGTCAATAATCTGTATGTCCACAAGTTCAATTTGAATTTCAATGGTTTATCAAATTATTGTATTACAGTAGCAGTTTTACAAAACCTGGAATGGTTTAAGTCACTGTGTTGTGTGTGCATGTCCACTGCCGTATTATGGATGTTTCACACTAAGAAGACAAGATCTACAGACAGGGTCCATACAGGTTCACAGTCTCAAAAATTCATGACTTTTCCATGACTTTTCCACGCCAATTCTCCTGTTTTCCATGACACCTTCCTTGCCCTCTTTCACACTGACACACGCAAGGGTAGAAATTACGAGCTTATCCAAGTTATCGCAGTCAGCAAGACCAATGTTCAGAGTTAGTCATTAGCCTTATGGGAAGACAGTTCGTTGATATTTTTGGCAATCAGTCCTGTGAGTAATCACCAAGCTGACCGTTTCACTGTTGGGCTCAAAATAGCTTCCATAAAATTCCAAAATTCCATGACTTTTCATGACTCTCAAGATAATTTCATGACTTTCCAGGCCTGGAAAAGCTATTTCCAAATTCCATGACTTTTCCAGGATTCCATGACCTGTATGGACCCTGTACAGAGAAGTGGGAGAGGGGTACTGGAGTGGGAACAGGCGGGGGAGGGGCGGGGTTAGGGGGGAGGTTGTGCAACTGGAATCATATCTTCACGTGTCAAAGTCGGCTAACCTATTGCCTCCCCGCCCACTGACCGTCTCTTTCAGCAATAGCTGTTCAGTTTATTCACATGGCCCTGGACTACCAGGAAAATAACGGTGGAATCAGTAACGCGTCATCGATGCGTTCACGTGCTTCAGTTTCCTACCTGCACTTTTTTACGCCCTTGGCCACCTTGGCTTCTGTGTGTAGTCATTTGCGCTTCACAGCCAGCGGTTTTTATCCTTGAAAATGACAATGCACCACCTCTGCGGTGACGGCGATGGTGTAAACGACAAAACTTTCTTGCAACCTTCCTGTTTTCATCGAAACACACCGACTTTCTACCCCGTAGTGCCTACTGTTTTGGGTTTGGATTTTAACCGGAAGTGCTGTATTCTTCCCCCTTGAATTCAAGGGAGCCTACTGATGGTCAAAAATGGATTCACGATGGCTCAACTGTTAATCGTGGATTTCACGCTATGAAATGCGGCCTCTCGTGTGTGTGCGTGCGATAAGGTACTGTTAAGAGAATTCGTGTAACTTGACAACTTGATGTGGTTAAAATAAAAAAATAAAAAAAAACATGAAAACGGAACTGGTCATAATGGGAAATGTCAGTCAGCTTAGGCAAGTTCTGTGAAACGACGCTGTTTCAAACTCTGAATATATTTGCTTTTCACTCTTTTGTAATTATTATGTGTGCGTCTTGTGCTTTTTACTTGTTGCTGTTGTTCAAACATCGACTTCTGGAAATTTTACCATGATCCTGCAGGGATCGATTTTCTCGTGTGCCCTGCGACTATGTCTCATATTTTGATAAAATGTCGCATAGAAATTTCGCAAAATGCGTCATATGTCGCACGAACATGACATCACAAGCGCACTTGACAACGCGAAGCAGAGATGCGCTGTCCGTGTCAGTCATAGAGTCTGTTACACTAATCTAATATTAGTGATGAGGCTTACTTATCCCGATCGCCACGCGAGCTGCCAGGAACTCTCACTCGAAAGGGTAGCAAAAAATATTGGCGCATCATCAGTTTTCTCAGTTCTGCGATCGAGAGGTCCTTTTCCGTTCAGAACCTGAACGTCACTGCACTTAGGAACAGGCTCTCAGCACAGACATGTGACAGAGTGATGTGGGTGAACTTGATTGTCTCATAGAAAATGAAAATTTAATGTTTCATAAAAATGACTGGTCAAGGAGACAATGTCTCATTGGCATATTTGAGTACATCCATCCCTGATCCTGTGTAAAACTTTTAAGAGCTCATTCAAACAGTTGAGTTCATGAACTAGCTGCCACTGTGCGGCCAGGTTTGTCATTTCTTGATTCAGTGACTGCTAAAAAAATGCCAGCTTAAGCTCAAACTTTGTTGTACACACCCAACCATAAGACAAAAGCAAACATATTACCATTTTTATTGTTTTTAAACTACCGGTTGACACTGTTCACGATGAAACCCATGTAACTCTCTATGAACATTTAATTGCCAACAGCTGGGAATATTAAATTAACATCGTAATGTACTTCTTACTCTAGTGAACACAGGAATGTCAAATCTGAGGTAGGCATACATTTAAACATGTATTTCACTCACATTGTAGTATTCCATTCAGTCCAGCCAGACAGGCGGTTCAACTACAAAACTGATTCTGAATACTGATCAAGGGCCGGAATACAAATTTCTAAAAATCAATCAATCAAGCATTACTTATTTGACAAGACATAATTTAAACAGCTTCCAAATTCTTCAAAGATGTGAAACGCCCCCTTATCTTCCACAGACACAAAACAAACATGGACAATGTATGAGATACAATGCAGCAACGACAAACCAATTTAAAATAACTGTGTGTAAAGTTGGACTGTCCTAGCATAAAACAAGCACTGAAGAAAGTTATTTAGCAAATGTCGCAAATCTGTGCCCTTCAAAGTGTTGTCTCCAGTCGTGACACCCCAGGCAAGTGGTCAGGTAAAAAGAAAGGTAGACTGGATTTCTTAACGCTCGATTCTATCAATCAGGCATGAGTATTGGAGAAAGTTACTTTGGCTTAGTGGGTAGGGAAGGCGGGGGGGGAGGGGGAGGCAGGGATAAATAAGCACAGGGACCAGGGTTGCACATTTTCCTCAGCTTCTATAGGACAAAGTGTCCTGGAAACAGCAAAGTGATAGGACACAGTGTCCTGGCCACTTAGTGGCAATAAAAATTTTAATAGGACAAATGTCCGCTTGAGGTGGGAAAAATAGGACATTTGAAATTTTTATAGGTCAATGTCCTGGGACCGACTTAAATGTGCAACCCTGCAGGGACATACAAAAACTTGTGCCCGATCTATGTTAGAGGTTGTGAAGTTGTAAAGAATGCCAAAATGGAGCATGCATCACTTTGTAACGAAGTCAGAGCCCAAAAAAAGACATTTTTCTCCCACCATCACATTGCATCGTGATTTTAACCTTCACCGTACTTGACCGACAGGTGCACACTTACGCTATCTCCTTCATTTTTGAAAACTAAGTGTTCTTACTCCATGTTTTCTTTAAATTGATGTGACATCGATGTTAACCTCCCCCCCCCCCCCCAAAAAAAAAAAAAAAAAGAAGTGAAAAGTGACAAGAAATGGCAGTACAATGTATATTAAAATAAATTAAAAAAAAAAAAATCCAAGATATCAGTGGGTTTCAAAAGCACCATAAACACAACCATACAATAATTATCAAATGGTTTCTTGTATCTACATACACAGCAATCTGATTTAAGGTTGCTCGTCCCTTTAACAGCACATGAGTTGATTTTGACATGAGTAGGTTTGAAAGTAATATAGGTATCTGGCAACACTGTGTACTATATGTCATCTATGGCTAAAAGCTGTGTTCTGAGTAAAAAGAGTTCGTATCCCGGCTGGAGCCAAATATTTGTGCTGGCTTTTTCATCATTGCCCCGTCTTTGATATCACCCGTATGTGGTGGAAAAGGACGTTAAACACCAAACACCCACCCCACCCCACCCCCTGAGTAAAAAGAAAAAGAAAAAAATCTGAATCCTTGAAAATGCAAAAATAGTAATTTTTTTAACTGTTTCAGCTACACACTGAAGATATGCATAACATCTTTGATTTTTTTATTTTTTTTTGCGTATATGTAGTGAGGCTGGAGCTTACACAAAAAGGCTTTATTTGAACTGAGCCATAGGGGATACCACACACCGTAAGGTGCGTGCACATCACGATTTTGGAATGTGGTGACGTAATTTGACATGTTGTCAGCTTTGTCATTGCTGTACTTTGGTCAATGGTGTTATGAGCTTTGTTCTACCATTCAGATTCTCTACTGTCTACGGCTTTGTTTCCTCTCAATCAACTGGGAAGCCGGGGTGGTCAAATGGTAGAGCGTTGGACTTCTAATGCTCGGGTTGTGAGTTCGAACCCTGGCTGGGGCCAAATATTTGGCTGGCTTTTTCATCGTTGCCCCGTCTTTGATACCACCCTATGTGGTGGAAAAGGACGTTAAACCCCCAAACCACCACCCTCCCACCCTTTCAATCAACCGCAGACTATCCCTGGTTTCTCTCAATGACAGTCAGGTGTGCTGCTTGTCAGAAAATGCGAAAACACAAGGTCAGAAAATCTGCTTTAGATAGCAATTACGACAACTACAACCTTTCAGTTTATGATTTTTATCCAGAGTAAAATCGTCTTGCAGCACATAAATGTAATTCATTTTGATTGCTGCATTTAGTCAGCTATAATGTGTGTAAATTACGGTACTAGTGGGCCAAAGAGGGCCCGCATCAAGCCTATCAGTGCGCAAAATAATAAAAACGCAAAATGCAGTGTAGCCAAACCTAGGTGAGAATCTGCAATATTAGTACCATTATAATTATCATGATATTCTTTATATTAAAATCAACTGTTTTAACTCTTTCTGTGGTAAATTCCCAATTTGGGGCCATCATCTTTACCACACTTGGTTGCAGAGATCTGGTATTACCGGATCACAAACCTTCCAGTTTTACTCTCAGTCATTACACATAAAAAGCTGAACTAAATACTGCACAGCAGAATGGGTTCCTGCCAGTTGAAGGGAAGCAACCATCTGTCAGCATCCTACTGGGAAAAACTAAGTATAGAGTGTTAAAAAAAAAAGAAAAAAAAATGTATAGCAAGAACACATGACCACTGTGCAGCGTCCCAAAAGTGTGACACCGGGCTTATATGGGTTACAGAAGACTGCCAACACGCTGAACTGGTACCAGGAAAAAAAACTTTGGTCACTCGGAAAATCAATCACTGGCCAAAAAACTCTGTGTAGAAGGCAGAAATTTGCGACCAGTAATTGTAAGCGATCGCAGAGAGCATCATGGCAGCCGACACGTACAGCGGAGGATAGATACTGGAGGTTGTATACTCCACGTTTGTCTCTGTGCAGCTCAACGCTTGTCTGCACACCCGCTGCGTCCTCTCCGCGTTGGGGTCATCTTTGGGTATGCGACTGGAGATCTGTAAAAAAAAAAAATAACAGGGCTTAAACTGGTCGATGGTCCAAGAGGAGGAAAAGGGTGTAGGTGTTAGTGACGAAGTGGCCAAGCAGACACGGTATGCTAGGGGTGTCAGGGGAATGCTCCCATGCCTTTTTTTTTTTTTTTAAACCTAAAATCTCTGCAGTTTGGTGCATTTGGTGAAATTGTACATAAAGGCAAGTTACATATAATTAAGTCTTTATGTGAATTTTGACTTGTCAACCAGATTGCTTCTCACCAGGGGATTTGAACCAATACCTCAGAATCAACAGCGGACGTCTGAACTGCAAGGCCAAATCCCCTTGTCTCTGTACTTGATTTGCTCTCAGATTCTAACCCTGACGGACACTTTCATAGTAGAAGTTCATGTCCAATGCCTTGTGGGAAAACACAATGTCAGCACTGACGTACTGAGAATAGCTCAGGACAACACACTTTCTCTACTCCTCAAGGGCTTTTCTCAAAGTTACGCTATATATACACTATGGATATGAAGCCGTGTGCCACATGACGATATAGGTGCAATGACCTTAACCTAACTCGTACCTGAAGAGTGAAGTGATGCATGATGGCCTTGACCTTTTCAATATTGGTGGCTCCCATCATCATCTTCACCGCCTCACCTTTGCGGATTTTCACAACACCTGTGAACACAGCTGGATTGTTGTAGCACCGTTCCAATGTAGCGATGGCCATCACCTGTTCATGTACAAAGAAAATGTTCGTCTTTCAAGCTAAAGTTACACTGCTCACACACCAAATAATTGCTGATGAAATCGGCAATGCTCTGTTCACAGGTGGCAATTGTAAGACATGAAATATTAAAACAGTACTAAAATATCAAACAAATACTACCATGAAATCGGCAAATTTCTCTGTTCACACACGGCAACTGGCAGGCCTTAAACAGTAAAATAACAAATCAAAGAGGAGAACAAAAATACAAGGTTTCTAACAACTAAACTGGGGAATCAATCAGGAATTAAGTGACAAGGTCGAATCAAGTCAACAGACTAACACTCCTACCAAAGACCTTGGAATCAGAAAGACGCGTCACTCCTGTCCTCGTAACAGAGACATATAGCGGGACAACGCGAAGAGTTGTCTGCCCGCATTAGCGCGCATCCTAGATCTGGCCCCTATAGTGAAGGCATGGCGGAAAGTGGAAAGTGATCACAAAAGCCGGGCTTGCAATTGTGTTCTGCGCCGAACTGTTCAAATAACAGACAAGTATAAACGGGGAAACAATTCTTTTGGTATTCCTGTTGAAAAAAAACTTTTTTTTTGTTGCTTTTTTGTTAAAAAAAAACAACACTTAAGTGGTACGTGTGAATGCAGTGTAAACAAACAGTAAACACACGCGGCTGACGCAGATACAGCAGTTTTTGGGTTTTTTTTGTTTTGTTCGGACAACTTTACAAATCACGGTGACTTAAACTGTGCTAGCGGCTAGCTGCATCTAAATTCACCACACACACACACACACACACAGAACAAAATTATCTGGCTCAACTTCATTCTAACCTCCCAACACACAGCTCTTCACACACACACACACCACACACACACACACACACACACACACACAGAACAAAATCATCCAGCTGTACTTCATTCTAACCATTGTAAAACCATATCACAACATAGATTCTGCTGGATCGTCGGTCGCAGATATGATTATTGCTGAGTGAGCAAGAAGTATTCAGCGGATGCGTCCATCTTTGGATCTCTCGCACAGCTATTCGATCTTTCTGTGCTCCGTACTAGTTTTACTTGAACACATGGAACGAAATGCACTACGCTATACGTAGCCTACGTACAGCAGTGAAAGCCAAACTAGATCTTTCGTTCGTTCTCCGGAACTTTGAAAATACTTTGTTTTCGATAGGCCTAACACACATGCGAAATGTATGGGGGAGACCACCTGTCAGTCGCTGACATCTTCGTTTTTGTTTATTTTGTTAAAATGTTTTACGGCGGCCGCTAGTGTAGGGTTGGGTCAAACAAACAGAGACTTTTTACAAGCATGCGGATTCTATACTAAATTTACGGCCAGTCACACGTCGTGGATGCGGCGATTTTGGTTTTCACGTGTGATGCTGTGTGTTAGGTTTGGGAGAAAACATAATCATGGCCGGCTCCAACTTCGATTCCGATCTTGGCTCCAACTTCGATATCGTAGGCATACCTACCTCTTTTTTTCCAGGGGGAATCTGAAGAAAGATTTTCCCGTTCCTGTTGTCCGCTTCTGATAGCAATTCGGCGCAGCACACCACTGCACGCCCAAATTTTTCGGTGGTTTCTGGCTTTCTGCCATACTGTCATTACTGCGTAGATCTGCGGGATGCGCGCTAATGCGCGCAGACAACTCTTACGCGTTGTCCCCCAAAGGTAGGTAAGTGAACTATCTTTATGTTTCCAAGATCTTTGCTCCTACCTTAAAAATAAGAGGGCTCCATGTGCTTATCAAATCCATTACAGTTTGACCCTTTTACTGAATCACAGAAGCGTTGCTTTGATGACCTCTACACTTTTTTTTTTTAATGATATAAGTTTAGCAGGTAGTACCGGCCCCCGTAGTGTAGTGGTTAGCACTTCGGACCATGGACCGGAAGACCCGGGTTCGAGTCCCAGCCGAGGCAAGCGGGATTTTTCCTACCTAGGTCGGCTCCTACCCAGAGCGGGTTTGCTATGGACCCAATGGGGAGGCTGTTGCCACACAGCCGAGTTTCACCCACTTCACGGGTGCGACTTTGGGGGTGCTTCCCTTGGTATGACACATCTTATGATGTGGATGATTACATGGCCGGCACCGCAGGTGCCGTAGTTCCCGGGCCTGGTTAATGCCAGGATATTTATGACAGGAAGCGTGGAATGCGGACCTGTCCCACAGTCCCAAACCTCACGGACCTCGATAGCATCATCTTACCATCATCCTCATCTCCATTATCATGCATAATAAAAATTGTCCCAGCTTCCGAGCTCTCCGTGGATTCCACCCATTACCTGGGAGGAACACCACTGGAGCAGGCAAAGAGTTGGGGCAGCAAAGAATGTTTAGCAGGTAGTGCTACATTTTCATGTGGTGATAGCAGGGGGAAAGTGATGCAGCCAATGTTACTTTTTAACTTGACCAAATATCTTCATGGTTTATTTTACTCACCTGAGGTATAGCGCAGAAGTTGAACACGGACTGGTTGTGGAGACGAGACATGTAGGTGATGCAGTCTGGGATCAGCTCCATGGCATTTGTGATCAACTCGTTCAGACAGTGAACTGCATCTGAACGATTCTCTGCGAGAGCTAAGTCTCCAAGCTGCTGTGCATACTTGTCCCAGACCTGTTAAGAGACCGCAGGTAGTCAGACAGGTTACTCTATCAACGTAACATCTTCAGAGCCTCTGCTTTAACAGACATGTGTTTGGGGGTTTTACATCCTTTTCCACTAGACACATCCAGCCTGACATGGGAGGAGGCCAAGACCTGCGCCAGGGATAGAGTGAAATGGAGGAGAGCTGTTGAGACCCTATGCTTCTCTAGGAGCCAAAAGGACTAAACTAACCACTAGACACGGGTGATATCAAAGACGGGGCAACCAGAAAACTAGAGAGGCAAAAGCCTCCATGGCTCCCTTGTGACAAGGGTCAAGGTCATTCACAAGTGTATGTTTGTAAAGCTCTTATCACTATCTATCATCATGGCAAGTAAAGTGTCTCTGGCGTTCCGAGTTCCTGGCAATATTACAATTTTCCCCCAAACAGTGTGTATGGCCTTGACCTTGGGTCAAGGTCATTAAAATGAGATCACCTCAATGTCTGTTATTATGCCAAGTTTGACGCCTCTAGTATTTGTAGTTTCTCTGAAAACGGTAATGTTAAAATTCACAACAGACAGCTTTAATGACCTTGACCTTCAGTCAAAGTCATTCAAAAAGGTAGGTCTCATTGCGGTCTATCATCATGCCTTGTTTGGTGCCTCAACTGTTTGTTGTTTCAGAGAAAATGCCAAGGTTAAAGTTTCCCAAAAACAGCCTGCATGGCCTTGACCTTGACTAAAAGTGATTGAACACAGGTATGTCAGTGAAGGTGTTGCCAATAACTATCATCATGCAAAGTTTGATGCTTCTGGTTCTTCTACTGAGATTCCGAACAAATGCAAATGTAAAAATTTCCAAACAGACTGCTTTAATGACCTTGACCTTGGGTCAAGGTCATTTAAAATGGTTTGTGTGCATAGGTCTTTTCACTGTCTATCAGAAGGCCAAGTTTGGCGCCTCTGCTGTTTGTTATTTCTGAGAAAATGCCAATGTTAAGGTTTCACATAAATAGCTTGTATGGCCTTGACCTTGACACAAGGCCATTGAATACATGTATATCTGTAAAGTTCTTATCAATGTCTATCATCATGCAAAGTTTCAAACCTCTGGTCTTTGTAGATTCCGTGAAAATGCCAATGTGAAATTTTCAAACAGACAGCGTTAGTGACCTTGACCTTGAGTCAAGGTCATTTAAAATGATATGTTTTGAAAGGTCTTATGGTTGTCTATCAGCATGCCAAGTTTGGTGTCTCTGCTGTTTGTAGTTTCTGAGAAAACGACAACGTTAAAGTTTTCTGGACACACACACACACACACACACACACACACACACACAGACAGACAGACAGACAGACAGACGACGGAGGGTTATTACATAGACTCCCATTGTTACACAAGGGAGCCAAAAAGCCAGTGCAAGTACTCACATTTACAATTTTGACCGAGTTATGTACACTTTTTGAGCTTAACTTTCAAGCTGAAGAAGAAGACTAAAGACCTGAAGAAATTCACAGCGAAGCGTGATACATTAAGGAAAATACAGGGAGAAACTTTCAGCACAATTTTACCACCACCTTGAAACTGAATGGCACAGGGAGAAAATAGAAAATATATAAAATTTCCCTTTTCAGTATTAATAAAGTGTATTTGATTTTATGGCAATTACAACACTTTTTTCAAAGCTGTGTCTTTTCATGATTGTTTTTTTTCTTTTTGGCTGCCTGTGTGTGCCTGCTTGTTTGTTTGTTTGTTTGTGTTTGGGGGGGGGGGGGGTGGTGGTTGCCTTTTGCCTCAAAATGTCTTGATGAACTCTACACGTTGTCTTTGACTTACTGCCTTGGGCCAGAACTGTCTCCCCTGCTGAACGTCCTCCAAGTAGTCGCGGATGATGTTCGTTTTCTGTAAGAAGAGTCCCATGTTGTTGGCCAGCCTTGTGTCTTTGCCGACCTCTTCATCTTCAAGTTTTGAGGCAGCAAACAGCTGTGACAGCCCTATACCTACAAGGCCTGCTACATAGTGGCAATACTGGGGGGAAAAAAAGACAACAAAAAAAGACAAAGTGATTTCTGTAAGAAACAATGTAAATATCACTGTGAACAATTTCTCTAACATATGTTTACTGTGTTCACGATTTTTACCTTGATACATTTTATCATTTATACCTTGCGTAAGTGATTAAAGTGTGATCTTTTAAGCGCATCTGTTAGTATCATGATTCTGATAGCTTGCCAACCAGCAATTATGTCATAATGGACTGTCACAGTTCTTGTAGGCATTGCATATGGATGGTCCTGGTCAACATAAGGAAAAAAGTGGAAGGCAACAACAAAAAATATCACACCTCATTCCACTCGTCCAGTGTGTTGACATGACGGTCCAGAAAGACAGTCATTCCGGATCCCATCTTCTGACAGATATCACTGATCACTTCACGGAAAGCAGGTGCCAGCCGCTGGAACTCTTTTGTGATCTGCACATGTTGGAACATTTGTCAAGAAGACGAAACTGGCAAAAATCTAGCTCACCCAGCCCATGGCAAATATCCAGCTCATCCGGCCGACAGGAAAATCCAGCTCATAGCAAATGTAACTTGAAACTGACCTTTACAAACTGACATCTCTTCCCTTATTCAAATGGACAGGAAGTTATCCTAACATTAAAAAAATTTAATAATTTAAATGCTTGATGCTTGCAAAAACAAAGGTTTTTTTGTACCAACAGCCATGCGCCTGTACAACAAATCTGTATGATCAGTAGGGGGAATGTTTTCGCTGTATCGCTCCCTAGCGTGTATGCGTGTATGTGTGTGTGTGTGTGTGTGTGTGTGTGTGTGTGTGTGTGTTTAAGACTTATGTACTGGTATGTGAGGGTTTTTTTGTGTTTTGTTGTGTTCTTTTTAGGTATGTGAGTACACAAGTCTTTTATATGTGTGTGTGTAAGAGTAAGTTTTATTTCTTAGTGAGTGAGTGTTTGTGAGTGGTTTTATATTTTAAGAGCGCGAGTGCTTCGGACTTTACGGATACGTGTGCGTGTCTGTTTGTGTGTGTGTGTGCACTTGTGTGCAAGATTTACTTGTATGCGTGACTGAGGATTCTGTTAGTGCGAGTTATATTTTTTTTTTTGTTATTTTGTCTTATTATAATTTCCCCTCTGGGATTAATAAAGTAATTTGAATTTGAATTTGAAAGACAGTGACAGGAAGATTGGCATGTATGTACTTGTACCAATGGTCTTCACAAAAGGGCGATCTTTCGAATGCACACAATGGGGTGGGGACCACACTACAAATGTCAGCATCATGAAGAAAATCTTTTGGGAGCAGCTAGTGGATGAAATATCACACTGAAACCACCCTGAGGAAGATTTAAAAATAAATTAGTTGTAGTATTACGACTTCAAACAGGAGTAACATGATGCAAGTCTCCGCAGTGTGCAAGCATCAACCTCAGCTACTTTCAACACGATGATACTTTAATACTATCCCTCCCCCAAACTCCTTTTCTCATTAAAAAAAAGGACGAATGCTAGTCAACCTCTGCTGCTAAAAACTTACAGTTGGGAAATCTTCTAGAACGATCCGGTCCTTCTCCTTACTGTCCATGTATCGCCACTCAGGGTCCTGCAGGTTCTTGTAAAATCCCTTCAGCATGGGTATCTTGGTTTGATTTGGAATGGTCATGTCATCTTCCACGGTGTCCAGTGCTCGCAACACCAGGTAAAAGATGCAGATGGCGTTTCTGCACACAATGAGATATTAAGCACGATCAAGGTTACAAAGCGTCAGTGCAAGACATAACGTTCGTCAGACTAAGGACTTGGTACATGTATATTCGGTTCAATATTACATGTACTGGGAGTGTGGCTGCAAAAGCTCTTTTCTTGGTTTGAGGACTACACTTGTCAAGCACCCCTGAAGTGCATCTTTCTCTTTCAGTCTATTTTTTCCCTAATGTCCTAGCCAACAGATGATTCTTTTGTTTGAAAGAAATGGATAAGTGAGCTGATTCTTTTATAAATAATAATAATAAAAATCATGATAAGTACAATCCCACTGTGCTGTGTGAATGGGTCCTACTAATTACCGAAAACAACTCTTAATACGGGTAGAACACAGTTAAAACATAGAAATAACAACACAAACATGATTAAAGGTGAAAAAAGAGGCATTAAACTAGTTTAAAGGAAAAAAGTACTTATTCACTCCAAGAGAACAGGACGAAATGAACGTGTCTCCCAAGGGAAGCGACTCTGGTCCGGACTGGTTATTTTCTGCAATATCACCTTTTTTTTTTCTTTTAGCTTTTTTAAGGCCACTTTTTTCACCTTTAATCATGTTTGTGTGTTGTTATTTCTATGTTTGAACCGCGTTCTATCCGTATTAAGAGTCGTTTTCGGTCGTTTCGTTGTTTTCGGTAATTAGTAGGACCGGTGTGAATTCATCTTCTGTTCATAGTTTGAAAAGAGCAAAACTCGTGAAGTTTTCACAGAAGAGTACTTAATTACTGCAGTGGAAAGACACAATGACCACTCAGTGCACAAAAAAACTTTAATCAACATGCCTACTGTGTTTTTATCTATGGTGTGACACCGTTCTGTCCACTAGGTCAGTCTATGAGAGTCATGTAAATGTGTAATAGTCAAAGTTATAAAGCTGCAAATTATTGATCATGCTTACTACTGCTTTTAGTTACCTGAGTTCACCATCAAGTGCCTGAATAACGGCAGCAAAACTGCGACTCGTCTGCTTCAGATAATCATAGCACGTCTTCAGTGTAGGATTTTCTTCAGTCTGCCATGGAAAGAAACATAGGCTACAGATCGACATACATGTGTCCATGTTGCGGCATTACTCCCCCCACCCCCTGAAAACAAATTCATTTTCCATCACTCTCCATCTCCTAATATGTTAAATTTCAGATGCCTTTACCAAGGGCCCTTGATCCGCTATGCTGGATCTACCAAGAACAGACTACTGAGCAATTCTGGGATCACTGACACTCTCAGACATGCAAGACAACAACTTACGTCGTTGTGTTGCGGAAGGACAGCTTCACAGCCTCCAAGTTTGAAGCGCAGAAGGGCGTACACTTCATCTGGGTATGCAAGAGATTTTACCATGTCCATGTTTCCTTTCTGAGAAGGCCGCCTGCTTTTCCAAGCCCGCCGGCGACAAAAAAAATCGTCTGCAAAACTAGAAGCACCTGCTTTATGCTGTTCCTACGCGCAGTTGGCCACACAGCTGTATGATCTGTTTTGATATTTAAAACTGAGATCTTTTCGATCCCATGGCAAAGCCTGCAGCATAACGAGTTTGTTTTTAACTTTGAAATTTGGCCAAAATATCGCCTGAGAAAATCGTCTGAGACGATCGCGACAGCTGATTAGGCACAGATTGTGTGAACTCGTCGACTACTGGTCAAAGGTAAGCAGGAGACCTTCAGCAGCAGCCAATCAGACATCTTTTAAGATTTGACGAAAAAGCTAGGGGAAGCTACTCTCAAAGCCAAGAGGGAACAATCCAGCACAAAAAAGATGGCTTACCCCTATCAGGTCGGCCGATTTTGCTAATTTCTCTGTCTTTTGTACGATTGCGTGATACCGTTAAATTTTAAGAACAGTATGATGCACCTCTTGTAGTAGTTTTATTGGAAAAAATGCTGTCTTGTCTGCGTGGAACAAAAAGAGAAAAGGATACGGCTTTTGGCCTGCTGGTTTCACAAAGATCTCGTCAGTTCCTGCTTTGTCAGGCAATAATTTCGCAATAATTATTACCATACCTGTTACGACGGATCAAGTTTCGTTCATTTAGCAATCGTACTTACAACGGAGTTTAAAGAGAACTGATACAGTAAGTAAGGTTCAGACTTTGTTACTGGTGTGTATTCTTTCACAGTTTGATATTCTGTGGATGCAACAAGTAAAACTTAGGAAAAATTTACACAGCAACCCGGTGGATATGGCGCGCCCCCATACTCCCAGCCTGGTGCACCAGGCTACAACCCTCCACCAGGAGCAGGCTACCCTGGCGGTCCACCTCCAGCTGGCTACGCAGGTGCTCCTGCGCCAGGCGGATACGGGGCGCCACCACCCACGGGTGGATATGGAGCTCCTGGAGGATACGGCGGGGCGCCCCCAGGTTTGATTTTTTTTTTCTTTCATTGAGAACTGATTGACACAGACATGCCAATTGCCATCTAAGAGCCTGATCCCCCCCCCCCCCCCTTTCCAGAAACAGACACTTGCATATATATAATTATATAGACACTAGCATTGTCATGATAGTGTCAGGGACTCTGCCTTTGTCACTCACTTTTGTCCCCAACATGCTGCATGTTGCATTCAAATAACAGTGCACTTTGCACAGAGTTGGCAACAATTGTTAATCAGTTTATTATACTACGGCTCAATCTTTGGTTAATTTCCCTCTGTGTGGAAAAGCTTAGCAATATGGTTACATGTACTAGCATGTTGCATGATTAAAATGACGCTCTTGCTGTCTCATTTTGATTTAGTGTTCAGATGCTTTCCTCCGCTGTTGTGTTTCATGTCCATGAAACTATATTGGGATAGCTCTTTGAAGGTGCAGCTTCAGAAATATCTTGAGGTTATTACCATTTGGTCGTCTCTTGTAGGACCCTGGGGTCCAGCACCAGGAGTGGACCCCCAGGTTGCGCAGTGGTTCCAGTCTGTTGACCAGGATCGTTCCGGTCGGATAACCGCCAAGGAACTACAACAGGCTTTGGTCAACGCTAACTGGTCTCAGTTCAACAATGAAACTTGTCGTCTCATGATTGGTATGATCACTGTGATGTGGTGTGATGCACAATATTTGTAGTATTATGAACAATATATATAGTTATCTCAAGGCCTAGTGTAATTCATCTACGGTTAGATCACTGGTGAAGTTACTGATTCAGTTGGTAGTGTTTTTCCATCTGAAGCTATGGTTGTTACTGGACTAATTTTGATAATTTGCTCTGGCTCTAAGGGGACTTTTCTCTATTATTGATTTGAAAAACAAAGTTACTGCTAGGCATCAAATATCATGACTGCCCTAAAAAAATGAGTTCTGACTTCATGTACCTTGTTGAATAAGAGGTAAGCATTTGTAGCTAATAGCTGTGCATAGTCAAATGTTCACATATCAAGACTTAGCGCTCATCAGTACTGGTAAAATACCCATGCCGTTATTGTTTTGCAGGTATGTTTGATCGTGACATGAGCGGCACGATTGACATCAACGAGTTCTCGTCTCTGTGGCACTATATTCAGCAGTGGCGCAGCACGTTTGAGCGCTATGACTCAAATCGTTCTGGGTCTATTGAGGCCAACGAGTTGCATTCAGGTAATTGATGGTTTTATTGGGGCACAGAACTTTTTGCTGTTAAAAGCAGGATTCAACCCTTTCTCTCTTTTTTTAAGTTTATTATCTTAAAAATAGGTTAAAAGTTTAGCCCGCTTCTGTGAAAACGTTTGCTTTTATTAGTTTTAATTTTAAATCAAGCTTGTTGGTATTCAAAACTGCTTTGGTACAGTAGAAACTTTTTTGAGCGACCTTTCACGGGACCGAGCAAAAACGGTCGTGAACAACAACTGGTCGCCCATACGGCAGTCAGTCACAATGGCGTCCGGACCCGGCCCTGCCCGGCCGGGAGCCGTGCATATCAACCGTTGGGATCATTGCATAATAAGTACAGTGTGCATGCGTGGATTTGACTCAGAAGCAGAGTTTGGTGTTTCTGTGGAGTCTTCCAATAATCAAGATTGTGCGGCTTTACCTAAATTTCAGCGACGAAAAACGTAAACAGAGTCGCTTGTGCCACCATGTTTTTAACCTTTTCCGTTTCACATTGTCGCGCATGCGGTGTCGTGAACTTGTGTGACGCGTTTAAATTTTACGGCGGGAAACAAGTACACACACACACACACACACACACACACACACACACACACACACACACGGGCACAGCTTGCATGAACTGAGTGACAACCACGATTCTCATTGCTTCTCTTTATTCAGTCCTCAACACGACAGAAAAACATAAAAAAGCGGGCGCCGTGCCAACGGTGCCAGTGCACACACACACACACACACGACGTACACACACACACACACGACGTACACACACACACACACACACACACACACACACACGCGACGTACACACACGGGGCGCGCGCGCCACGACGACGTACGTTGACTCAGTCTGACAAAACACGTCAATCCTCTCTCTCTCTCACACACCCCGTGGCACACACACACACACACACACACACACACACACACACACGACGTACGCTGAGCTCTGACGTCCTTGCTGAGTTTAGTCCGCCGCAGCGGCACCCCCTGGGCTCTCTCTCTCTCACACACACACACATCGCACGCCGGCACACACAGAAACAGTTTCCGTTTTCTTTATTGTCAAACACAAAAGCAAGGATTAACAACCACGTCATGGCTATCAAATATCCGCCTTACTTGACACACACACACTAAGACACGCGTTCACACGCACTGACACGCGCCGTGATAGGTGATTGGAGAAAACAATGATCAGTGATTTGACAGGTGTTAGGAACAACGGAACTGACACTTAAACAGGATGAGGTGATCACCACCCGCTTAACTGCAGTTGTGTTTAGGTGGCGCTAAGCTGTAATGATGCGATAATTGGCCTGTGACTGGTTACGCGTGGACCACGACTTGGCGGCCCACGGGGTATTGTCAGGGATTGTGCCGTGGGCGGTCGGCGGTGCTGTCGGCAAGGTGTGAATCCGCGCAGACAAGCCAGGGGTGGTCGCCAGCAAGAGAGGCGGGGGGTCGTTTTGCCAGCAGAATAGCGGTCTTAAGTCGTGTACTGCAGTTGGTCGGTCTTTGGAGATGCAAGAAAGAAGAAAAACCGTCCGTGCCGGGCTAAAACGGTCGTGAACGAAAAACGGTCGCTCAGTCAAGTGGTCGCTTAGTCAAGTTTCTACTGTAGTTGAAATTTAGTATATCCTGAATTGTTTGGTGTTTCTCTTTTTCAGCGTATCAACAGATGGGCTTCAACGTGACCCCTCGCTTCGTGCAGACGGTGGTGTACAAGTTCGACACCTACGTCCGCCGATCTCTGACTCTGGACAACTTCATTCAGTCTTGCGTCATGATCAAGTCACTGACAGATGCGTTCAAGCAACGGGATACTTCCATGACAGGGACCATCACGCTCGGATATGAAGATTTTATGACAATGGCAGTGCTCTACAAACCTTAGTCAAGATATCTAATGCTCTTTTGTTTTTCCTGGTCTGCTTCCCTCCGTGGATATTTGTATAGACTGATCAGTTTATGTATACAATTATTATAAGTTACATACTCTGGATTTGTTACGCATGTACTGTATTATGTTAGTGATTTCTGTAGAGCCATCTGTGCTGTGTATTCACTTATCTGCTAGTTCCCCATTGTTTTGTATAAATTGTAAGTTTATCTTTTGTTATCAATTTCTTTTTAAATTGAAGCTTGACAACAGTGGCCAGCAAATTTTTTGACTTAATAATCTTCACACTTGTTTTTTTTTTGTGTTTTTTTTTTAGGATGCTTTGACTGCCGTGTTATCAAGGTTTACTTGCAAGGCCGTAAATCTCCACCTTTTTCTATGACTGACAGTTTAATGTTGCAGTTAATGTCAAATTTCCTGAGTTTATTTATTTATGTTGAATTTCTGTTCAATTTTATCTATCTACAGTTTTCTTTCTCCAGTGCATGCTCTTGGAAAGACTCAAGTCACCACATGATGTGAGAGAAAGTCCTTGAATTTCCATTCAACATTCTACAGTACTTCCCATTTGTAAAATTTACATTTACAGATGTACTCATGTGTTACACATTTCATGATGCGAAATTAATGTTACAAGTTATGTGTTGCAAGTGGCCAGCAAAAAATGTTTCTCTTTTTCTGAACTTTGTTTACAATTTGAACAGGATTGTTTTACAGTTTGTTCGTATTTCATCGCAAACGCCCTGCTGCATAAATGTTAGTTTAGTTGTCAATACATTCTGTATGCGTGTGCATGTGCTTCTGACTGTTGATACCCGGTATTTGAAATGAGCAGGGAGAGCCCAAAGTGTAGGGATCTCCGTAGCCATTTTGGCGACCAGCCGTGTGAAAACTGGGTGCTGAAATATTCCTCTAGGCTTCACATGGTGAGAGCCGATTTCGGTAAACTGGAATCTGTTGTTGCCGTCTTGCACAATTCATTTTCCAGTTGGGCTGTGAGAAACGTAAGATTGGTTCGTCCGACGTGTAATTTTGTCGTATTTGGCAACTAGCGAGTACTTTTGGTCCTCCCTGCAATGTGCATGCTTGGTTTCATGGAGTTGTTCCATGCTGCATTGGTGGGTACTAGTTTTGATTGAAATTGCTTTGTTGTGATTTGGGAAGAGAGGGAGTCAATGTTTAGTTTCATTTTTGCCTTCGATATGTGTGTTTGCTCTGCGTGTGTGTGTGTGTGTGAACGAGACAAAGAGAGTGGTCATCTGCAGTTTTCAGTGATGCTAGAATGCTCAATTAAAGAAGTGCATTATGACATACTTGTAATGATGTCCTTTGGAGACACAGAAGTACTGCTATTGTTCTCTGAAGCCATTTTGATCCTAGATGTTTGTCACTTGTGCAGGGATCCAATCTCTGCATGAGCACGAAGCTTGTGTAAGGTTTTGAGATGTCAAAAGTAAAAGGATTCGGCACAAAGTTGTATTTTTAAATTTTGCTTAAATCGTTAGTTATTTAAAGTTTGGGAATGCACATTTAACTAAAATATGTTGTAAGGCGGTGTTGTTCTTCAGTCTTGTCCAGTTTGACTCTTTTATCTCTCTTTGGCACTGAATGTTAAATTCAGTTCATCAGTATCGTAGAAGAAACATATCGATGGTTTGTTTCAGTCCTTGTTACTCCTAGAACTTGTAGTTCACACATTTGTCCCCTTTATCGCTCAAATAAACTGTTTGAACCAGTCTCCTTGAGGATTGTGCGGTGTTGGTGGTGGTGGTGGTGGTGGTGTGTTTGTCCTGTGGTACTGCAGCAGATCAAAAGACCAGCTGGCGGCTTTAACAAGTGCTCCTTGAAACCAACGGGGTAGTAGAGCAGGTCGTCGTGCATGTCCAACTTCTTACATGTTGTTTTTCCTCATGATACATTGGAATAAACAAAAACAACACATTTTAAAAATAAAGCAAAACAGGGGCAGGGGATGCAAATTTACCCAGGGGCTAAAAAAAAGTCACGCCTGAGTGATGCACGATACTAATAAACTTGTGTGTTTGTCCCACTTGCACCCCCCCCCCCCCCCCCCATGGAAAGGAACAGGAAAACGACAGAAATTAATCTGTAGGCAGCAGGATTCTGCTAAATAGCTGAAAAAACTCATGCCAGAGAACATACTTTTTGTGACTGGTACTGAAAAAAAAAAAAAGCATCAGAGAGATTGGGGGGGGGGGGGGGGGGACACTGGACCCCTTTCAGCTACTGCCAATGAAAACTTTCAAATGCATGCAGCACACTAGTCGTACCCTGAGGCTGTTCACACTCATATGCATTCAGGCTCCACACAGAAAATCCCCTCAGGAGGGGGTGCTATCCAGACAAACCCGACCCTATGTCCTGTGACCTGACGTGCGTTTTACAGACCGAGGCGAGCTAGAATAGCGAGACGAGCGGACTACGAAACGGTCACAGCTGGAAGCTAGCTGTATCTACCCATTTCAAGATGGCGGAAGATTGTGTGCGACGCGCGTTGACATGTGTACCACACCGGTATTGACTCGATTACATTGTTATTCAAAGCTTAATTCGCAAGAAAGTCAACAATACAGACAAAAAGTAAAAAGAATAACACATATATTTCTGCAGACGCCTCCATCTTGATTCCTTCACCACAAAATTGAAAAAAACTGCCATCATCGAGTCGCACCATGCGTACAGCCGCCATCTTGTCTAGCAAATGTAGCACCTCCTGCGAGGGTCTAACTTTCCTCGGCTAGGGGCTAAGTCGCCTTGACCTATAAAACGCCTAGCTGCTCTCCCGCTACGTAGGGGCTTGTTTTCCTCGCTCTATAAAACGCGCCACAGCTCTCAGTTCTAGGTGCTTGCCATGACATGCACTGGCTGACAAAGCAAGTTACCTCTCTTGTTTGAAATTTTTTTATGTATCTATGACAAAGTATGAATAACAGATTTTTCTACAGCACCATATTAATGGACTCACAGCACTTCACGATGAAATTCACAACATTCACAATCCATAATCATTTTCTAGTCACAACAGGATATAAACACCACATGCATATTCACACACACACATAATCAGCTGAAGCATGCTTGAAGTCTATTTTATACATACATGCACTTCCTTCTACACACATTTGGCCATCAGCCTGGTACTTTTCTCAGGGGTTATTGCATATTTTTGCGTATATATCACATTTTGGGGACACCCTACGCATTCTCAAGGGACCTCTGCATACTTGTATATATGCATTTTGAAGCGGCCCCTGCTTGCTGGGCCAATACCTTGTCAATTACCGCTGGAGGGCAGTCAGTGGAGCCCGATGCAAATTTGATCACAGTACATGTAGTTACTAGCCAGTCGAGTGACAATAGGGAACGTTGTCTGCGACTTTCTGGCACTTTGTTTCCCTTCACAGGCAGATGTCATACAAATTAAAAACCTTCCGTCTCATCTGTACGCAATTTTTTTTAGTGCCATACACATTTTTACCAACCCCATTCTTTTCCTATTGCAAAATGATATACACCAGCACGACCCCTGTTTTCTAAAAGTTCAACAACAAAACAATTGTGTAATGTGAAATACAGTTGAAGAGAATGGTGACTAGACTACTGTTGTTTCGGCCAATGTTTAAATACAGCATCAACAAACTGGGATAACCATCGATACATATAGTTTTTGTTTTTTGGTATTGTTCCCTCCAAGAATCCAATGTGGCCGCCTCGTGAGGTTATCACCATGGCAATGTAGTCATTAATGCGTGCCTCTTTGACAGGAATTGCTGAAGAAAAACAAAACACACAAAAAACAGCAAGAAAATTATTTCAGCAAGGCACGAATCTGACTGGTGTGTGTGTGTGAAAGGGCAGGTGTAAATGCATCTTTTTGTTTTGTTTTGTTTTGTTTGTTTGTTTGTTTGTTTTTTTTTTTTGTTTTTTTTTTTGGGGGGGGGGTATTTTTCCTGATGTTTAATTGTGCATGTATATATAGTTCTCTACAGATCTTTTTGCATTTTATGTTGTGTGTACAGTGTGAGTGACTGCATAAATGATAACCTAACACCACACAACATTCCTATGTTTATTTGTTTTAATGCAATGAAACACATGGCAACAATGACAACAACAACACCACCATACCATGGAGTGGACTGAAAGGATCGTCTGCAGCATTTAGCGTAAGCACTGGGACGCGCAGTCCATGAATCTTGTAGTGAAGGGACGCCTCCCTGTAATAATGGTCGCACGACTCAAATCCAAACAACTTGGACGTGAAGTGTGTGTCAAACTCACGTATTGTGGTGCTCTGGCAACAGACACACACAGGTAAGCAATAAACCACTAGTGTCATCTTGAAAAAAAAACGAAAAAAAAAAAAACAGTCTACACGCTAGTCAGATCCATGCTACTTAGCCCGCTTTCCAGAAGACAGTAGATCTGTACACAGATAGGCAAACAAAATCCACCCCAACAACCGGCCCCCATAGTGAAGTGGTTAGCACTTCAGGACCATGGACCGGGAGACCCGGGTTCAAGTCCCAGCTGAGGCAAGCGGGATTATTCCTACCTAGGTCGGCTCCTACAAAGAGCGGGTGTGCTATGGGTCCAAAGGGGAGGCTGTTGCCACACAGCCGAGTTTCACCCACTTCACAGGTGCGACTTTGGGGGTGCTTCCCTTGGTATGACACAGGTGCCGTAGTTCCCCGGCCTGGTTAATGCCGGGATATTTATGACAGGAAGCGTGGAATGCGGCCCTGTCCCGCAGTCCCAAACCACACGGACCTAAATAGCATCATGTTACCATCATCCTCATCTCCATCATCATGCAAAATAAACATTGCCCCAGCTTCTGAACCCTCCATGGATTCCATCCATTACCAGGGAGGAATATCCACTGGAGCTGGCAAAGAGTTGTGGCAGCAAAAAAAAAAAAAAAAAGATCCACCCCAAAATTGACCTGTCTCCCAACTCAGCCCCACCCCGTCAACACCACACCTCACTTCTCCAACCATTCATAAATTCATGATATCGGTAAGTGGTGTGTTAATCTACTGGTACCCACCTTCAGAACTTTATCCATGTTAACTTCTGTCTCAAACATGTGTCTGTTGCTGAAAGGAAAAAAAGAAGAAAGAAAAAAAACTTTGTCAAATCAGAGACAGAGAGAAAAAAGTCAGTTGTTTTTAGATTGTTTGAATGGTACATGTAACAATGAACTGCACAGGTGCATACCAGTACACAAGCAGGTGCATGTACGAAAAATGGATGGAAGCTGGCCACAAAATCTTCCGCACAATAAATGTGTCACTAATTTTAAGTCAATCAAGGCAAAGAATGAAGTTAAAAAAAACACTTAAAACAAATAAAAAGAATGAAAAAGTCAGCCTAAAGTGTGTAAATATGGACAAAGATGCACTATACATCACAGAAAACAATCCACAGGCTCGGAGAACTAAAAATGAGGCAGAATAATTCGAATCTGTAAGTACTCACTTTTGAAACTTGTCCACCAACTTCTGTGCTAAGTAACGATTGAAAGACAACATGTTCACAGGCTAGGAGAACTAAAAATGAGGCAGAATAATTTGAATCTGTAAGTACTCACTTTTGAAACTTGTCCACCAACTTCTGTGCTAAGTAACGATTGAAAGACAACATGTTCACAGGCTAGGAGAACTAAAAATGAGGCAGAATAATTCGAATCTGTAAGTAATCAATTTTGAAACTTGTCCACCAACTTCTGTGCTAAGTAACGATTGAAAGACAACATGTTCACAGGCTAGGAGAACTAAAAATGAGGCAGAATAATTTGAATCTGTAAGTACTCACTTTTGAAACTTGTCCACCAACTTCTGTGCTAAGTAACGATTGAAAGACAACATGTTCACAGGCTAGGAGAACTAAAAATGAGGCAGAATAATTCGAATCTGTAAGTAATCACTTTTGAAACTTGTCCACCAACTTCTGTGCTAAGTAACGATTGAAAGACAACATGTTCACAGGCTAGGAGAACTAAAAATGAGGCAGAATAATTTGAATCTGTAAGTACTCACTTTTGAAACTTGTCCACCAACTTCTGTGCTAAGTAACGATTGAAAGACAACATGTTCACAGGCTAGGAGAACTAAAAATGAGGCAGAATAATTTGAATCTGTAAGTACTCACTTTTGAAACTTGTCCACCAACTTCTGTGCTAAGTAACGATTGAAAGACAACATGTTCACTGGTTTTTGCAGCGACACGGATGACTCGATCAAATCCCACACGACAGAGATGCACATGCCCGCACAGAGGCCACTGCTTTCACCCATCCTTGCCAAGTAGTTGAACAAGATCACACTGCAAATCAATTCTGAGTATTTACGAATATTAGAAGTTGTTGATGTATGTGTGTGTGTGTGTGTGTGTGTGTGTGTGTGTGTGTGTGTGTGTGTGTGTGTGTGTGTGTGTGTGTGTGTGTGACAATTATAAGCCTTATCTCCAATAATTATTTTCTCTTTTTAGGTAACATCTATCCCTCTGAACTACTGTTTATTTTTGTTTTGTTTTTTTTAATTTGTTCATGACTTATTTGGGGAAAAACATACAAGTGAACGGAGAGTGGTTTCCTCTCGAAAGTGGATGGTCATGGAGAGTGGTTAACAAAACAATCTTCCTCTAGAAAGTAAATGGTCACTACAAATGGTTGCGACTCCACTGAAATGAGGCTTACCCCCCAAGGGATATTCCAACACCCACCACAGGAGCTGCCGGGAGAATTTTGTTGATGTGTTTCACCACACATTCAAGGTCATCCGTGTTTGCAGCACAGTATGTTCGTGAGGTCTGACAAAAACAAAACAGTAAATAAGCAACAGTAAACAACAGAAAACAAAAGAAAAACAACAAAAAAAACCTACCATTTTCAGTACTTACCAGATCCACTTTTATCTGAAGTAAGCTCTGAGTACATGAAAACACCAAGTAAGCACAAGGTACAACAACGCGTATCTATTTGAAACAAAGAGTCTCCCACACAATTCTTGTCTAGATCAATTTTTTTCCAACACGTAACTGTGTTCAAAGCTCTCTACTTTACACTGTAGTTGAAGGTCAAAACTGTATTTTGAGTACATGCACTGCCCGTCACCAACCATAATACATGTATAACAGTACTCACCAGAAGTTCACACCCACCATTGCCTCTGTTGTTAAACACCACACATCTGTAAACCAGAAACACTGAGTAAACAAAACTAAAAAATACATGTCTTGCATTCTGCAAAAAATGTACTCACTGTAAGGCCTTTGCATCTGTGAGAACTATATAGACAACCATAAAGGTACAGGGCCCGTATGTAAAAGTCAAGGTTAATTTAACCCACGGCTATGGGCCTAACCCAGACTAGGACAAAAGAAACCCAAAAGCAAAATTAAATAAAGAAGAAAGCGAAGAAAGGAAGAAAATATCCTTCTGTAACGGCTCAGGCACCTTCCTGAAATGGGCCCGCTTCCTGATTTAAAACAGAAAACAACAGAAAATTTAACCCTAGAGCTAGTTTAGTTCGAGGTTAGACTCTAACCCCGGGCTAAAAGCCCTAACCTTGACTATTACATACGGGCCCAGAACATTTGTCCTGAATATTATCCACTGTGTCACAGAAATAATGGGACATATGACATACGCCTTGCTAAGAAAATAATTGACATTATTTTGAAAAACTGATCAATCTATGACTGACGTCCAACATGGATCCACAGCCCTAACTTTACCGACAGACACTCTGCATCAAAACATTATAGCCCTGTGGTTTTTACATTGATGTGTTGGTTTTGTTTCTGTTTTGTTGTAGCCTCTTTTATGTTTTTCATTCTGTGGTTTGGGCAGGTGGATAAGGTGACCACCCATGGATCCTGAAAAAAACAGGTTCACTGGTAGATATTTTGGGGGAACAAGGCTGCTAGCGGGCAGGCAAAATTTGCCTGTCAAAACTGCTAGCATAATCATAACCGTCGATTGTGAGCTGCTGGAACAAAGGAAGAACTGTAAAGCCTACTCTTAACTGGACACAGCGCGTGAAACACACATACGCCACATCACAGTTGTTGCACTCAGTGTGTCTACTAACTACAAAACTGAACAAAGGCAGCTGTGCATGGTGACCACTGACGTACAATCACACGATCACGATACGATGCCATCCGACGCCCATAGTGTCCGCAATGGCAGGCAGAGCTCGGACGCAAGCTGTCCGGCTTCTGTAGTGCTTATGCGTGATGTCCCAAAGACATTTGTGTCCTTCGAAAAGGTCTGTTAACACTGAAGTATGTTCAAGCGACAATGCAACTGAGGATACACTGTCCGCCATGTTTGCACGCCGAGTAACGTACTTAGTACAGCCATTCAGAATCTGTTGTGGAACTTAAAGTCACAGCTGGGGCTATTTGAAATCCCAGTAGCTGTGATGACGCCACAGCAGCGGAAACCCTCAAAATCATTACTGTGTCACATGTGTGCACAACACTGTGGCGCTCCGCAGTGCCCAGTTAAGAAGTTGGTATGGGCACATGTTGGTCAGTTAACAGCGCCTACTGCATATCAAACATGGCATGCAGCTCGCAGATCTTCCCTACCCATTGTTGGGGTTTATACTGCAATACACTTACCTGTACCCAAGGTTCAGTACTGTGTCCACCATTTGCATGACGTAGGCATCATCACTGCTACCTTCACACACACACACACACACACACACACACACACACACACACACACACACACACACACACACACAAGCGCACACACATGCACGTGTGCATGAGCGATCAGAAATGCGGTACATGTACATGCACAAAGAGAGTTTCGAAAAAGATGCATTTGAATTCACTTCAATGTTGATTTGATTTTAATGTTGCTGTCACTCACTGACTAGCGAAGCTTTAGGCTGTTACGTTTCAAGTTCGTGTGGTCAGCAGTCATCACTGTATTGCATTCTGGCTATCAGTATTGTTCATGCGCAATGGCAGCCATTTTGCTGAAAAGACCTGGTCTTTGGTGCTCCCTTGGGCACATCACAACCAAGAGATGCTAACAAGGTCGGTTACTGCGCCGGAGATTCAGGAATGACACTGAAAGTTATCTCCTGTGAAGCCCCATAATCAAGAATAGGTTTTTAATCCTGCTGGGCCATATTTACCAGTCAATCCAGGCAATATTAAAACGGTAGGGCGGGAGCTGGTGGGGTGACGGGAGTTGTTGTTGTTGTCAGCCCAGGCAAGTTTCACCTGCCCCCCGTCAGGCAGTCGCAGGACCTCACTACTCAAACAAGGAAAGAAAGAATGAAACAAATGGAGAATAAATGATCCTAACAGGTCTGGTTGCAGAAGTGACATGGGTTTCATGGCAATACATGTACTACAAGCATACAATACTCTTGGCTTGCTGAAGATAGACGACTCCACTGCTGTCAATCAAAGGGGGCAAGTCCCTAGAATTCAGCCAATCGCGTGCTCTGGCATAATGAGTGGAGTCGTCTTTTGTCTAGGGGCAGCTCCCTGACAAAATCGTTACAGCATCCAGGGTTTCAAAACCATGTTGGACATTGGGCATTGACCAATTTATGTTTTAAATGTCCGATTACTTTCTACCAAGGTGGATACTATCATTTCTGCAACACAATAAACAATATTTGGGACAAAATAATGTCCTATGCTTTTACAGTCTGCCAGGCCATTTGTCCTGATTAAAGTTCCCACAGATACGAGGCTCTGAGCATCTGATCTGTTTCAAAACACTTTTCTTTTTTTAATGCTTCAGGAGGTGTTTATTCTAGGACAGGCTGCTTTTAATTTTTTATCAACACGCATCACCCCACCCCTCCCCAAAGTAAAAACGAAAGGAGAAAAATAAAGTAGAAATTGAGTCCACACCTGCGGTATATGATATGAGGCTTTGTCTGTAAAAAGCTGCGCAGCACTGTCTGTGCATGGGACTGAAAACACCACCATGTTGGCCAGTAGTACTCTTTGGACACCGGACAGTGGTGCATGATGAGGCGCAGGAGGCGGGCATCTCTACAGGCAATCTGAGGTTTCTGGTTAAAAAAAAGCAAACACATCAGTCAGAAACTTAGGTTGAAACAGTCACTGCTGTATGCTTCAGTGGTGTGATGTGTGGCATACCATGTCATGTTGTTGTAGCAGTGGTAGGTTATTTAAAGGGTACGGCAAGTCAAGAGCACTATTGGGTTTAAATGACGGATATTAAGGTCCTAAGCTGTTAGACAGCAAAAGTTTTCGTGAACAAAGTACCATTTACTCAAAAATGCGCCGAAAACACCCTCTGCTTTCGGTTCCTGGGCGGTGCCGTGTTGCCGCACTCTTTCGCGAATGAGACGGGAAAGGTGCTGACAGTGACGTCACTCCACCACCACTGTCGGCAGTGCCCGCTTTGAGCAGGTTGTTCCAGAGTATTATTTTGTGTTCGAGATGCCACAGTGCAAAGCGTTTGGTTGTTTCAGCAAACAAGGCACGTGTAAGAATGCAGATGGAAGCCACAAAAGCTTTTTTGAATTTCCGAATCTAAACAAATCAAAGGAAAAAACGGAGGTTGTATGCGAAATGGTTGGAGACCTTGAAGAACGGCTCGCTTGCCCCGGATTGTTTCACTGGCACTTTTGCGAACGATGTTGCTGCTTCACTTGTCAAACACGCATCTCTCACAATTGCACTCGTTCTCATCAATCGGCTCTTCCCCATCGGCGTCCACACTGTTTTCTGCCTGACCCCTTACTGAGCTCTTCCTCAGAATATTCTGGCTCGAAATTATAGGGAACTATCCCCAAATCCATTCTAGTTTTCAGGAAATAAGCAAAGTGTGTATACGAGCCACAAATAGCACGCCTAAAATGTGTAGCAGGCACACCTGCACGCAGTGTCAGAATCTCGCCTGCTGCTGAGTGGTGGAGTGACATCACTGCTAGGATCAACATGGCAGCCTCCATGGCATCGCATTTTGGCTGCCGTTTGGTGTGAAAAATGCTGAATGGTGTATTCCTGTTCAAATCTTTTGGGCTGCAGCCGTCTAGGACCTCAATATCTGTCATTTAAACCCAATAGTGCTCTTGACTTGCCGTACCCTTTAACTATTTAATCAGGGATGGATTTACTCCAAAATGCCAATGAGACATTGTCTCCTTGACCCGTATGAGACATTTTCATTTTCTATGAGACAATCAAGTTCACCCGCATCACTCTGTCACAATGTCTGTGCCGAGAGCCTGTTCCTAAGTGCAGTGACGTTCAGGTTCTGAGCGGAAAAGGACCTCTCGATCGCAGAACTGAGAAAACTGATAACGATAATATTTTTTGCAACTCTTTCGAGCGAGAGTTCCTGGCAGCGCGCGCGGCGAGCGGGATAAGTAAGCCTCATCACTAAAATTCGATTAGTGTAACAGACTCTATGACTGACACGGACAGTGCATCTCTGCTTCGCGTTGTCAAGTGCGCTTGTGATGTCATGTTCGTGCGACGTATGACGCATTTTGCGAAATTTCTATGCGACATTTTATCAAATTATGAGACACAGTCGCAGGGCGCGCGAGAAAATCGATCCCTGATTTAATGCTAACAAAAACACACTGGCTTTTTTTGTGAACTATTTTACATTGGAACACAGAGCTTGTTTGTTCTCTCTAGGTTTTGTTCTTCAACCCATAGTTCTGCTGCAACAGCTGGTTGAAAATGTAAAAGTCTTTTACGTCAAATCACCTCCGTAATTAAATAAAGTTTGTTCATTTATGCTCTTATACATCACTTCGTCTGATTTGGTTAGGCCCGATGCACACGAGCGTCAGCGTCATGATGCCGAGCGGCGGATCTGACTCCCGGCGACAGTTTCAAGGCGCTGCCACGTGTGCATGACATCGGCGCCTGGCGACAGGCAACGGCATCAATGATGCCAGGCGGCGGAATCCTTTGACGCCGCGTATAGAACATGTCCTATTTCTGCTGCTGACGCCGCGCTGCAGACTTGGTTTCAGCCAATCAGAAAGCAGTGTGGGTCAGCGCGTGCAGTGTGGGCTCAGCGAACAGGCCGTGCAGGCGAATGACGCCGAAGCCAAGTGTGCATGCAAACGGCGCACACCGCGCGCTCACGCGAGGCGTATGATGCGAGACAGCCTTCGCTGCTTGCTTCATGGTGCTGACGCCGACGCTCGACGCTCGGCCTTAGGCTACCGTCCTCAAACCTGCACAACTCTTGTGATGTAATACAATGTGTAAAGCCCACCACATGCAGCCAGAAGAGAAAGATATGGCTTGTGTTGGACAAGCTGGCAGAACTTGGACACATACACTTCCATAGCTTTCAGATTCACCTGGAAAAGAAAAAAAGTTTTGATTTCAAAATAATTCTGTTTGAAATTTAAAACAAAAAACCAAAAAAAAACTTGACCTCCCTCACTGCAGTAAGATTCATTACTAAAAGTAATACGGGCCTTCGGAATTACAAAACGTGTCACAAGTGCGCATGGGTCGAGAATTCCTAAGGTCTGTATACATCTCAAGGCCATGCAATAGCCTCATTAGCCTGTTTTGTTGTTGTTGTTTTGTTGTTGTTTTTTAATGAAAGATTGACACTGACACAGGGGGGAAAAAAAGATGAGTTCGCAATAATAAACAGCCTTACTAATGATGAGCCAGCTGCAGAGACTTTGCCACTGATATTTAGCTGAGACTTGGGCAATCTGGAAAATGCTGTCTGTCATTCTTAGCTCATCGTCTGAGTGTAATGTATTGTGATGTAACACTTCTAAGTGAATGTAGATCTATACCGGTAATCAAGTGGTCAGTTCTGATGATGTCAATCGGAATTCTTGAATGGTGGTGGTCTGTGTGCCTCAAAACTCTAATGAGTCCCACACTGTACATAGAATAATCAGTACTTCGTCTGCTAGGTGCCCAAACTCAGAGACGAGAAAGTTCAAAGTGCATTTCCATCATCAAAATTGCACAGTCGAACTGGCCATAGTTCAGTCATACACTCCCCTTTAGAGCACCCATTTAGTGCAAGTTGCACAAACAATCATTTGTATTTGAATCACGCCGACATAGCCAGACAAAAGGCTTTTAGACAGACGAAAGTCACAAATCGGTAAAATTATTCAATATTCAGTCGTAAATCTTCAAAGCTATGCTGTCAACCCGTGTGGGCAGCATGACTAACTTGCAGATTGATAGGATCGTGCCCTCCCCCCCCCCCCCAGGACACCACCAGATTTAAAGAGTGTGAAAATCTGTGAACCGGTAATGATTTTCATGAAGGGATTACAAAGAAAAAAGTCCTATGTAAAAAATTAAAAAACAAACAAACTGATATTTGCCTTGAGGGTTTTGCAACTGGCCAAAAGATCAACGCAGTGTGTGCTGTGCTCACTTCAATGCAATTTGTGCATTTTGTAGTGAATTGACATATATCTTTTTCCACGTTTCCGCTCTCTACTGATAGGCAAGATGGCGACTGCTCTTTTTGGCAGCAACGCTGGGCGCTCTCAGAGCAAAAATCTAGTTGAATTTCGGGCAGGGAAGATGTACATGAAAGGGAAAATGGTGCATCCCGACAAAAGAAAGGGACAAGTCTATGTTTTTCAGTCGGAAGACTCCTTGATGCACTTCTGCTGGAAAGACCGTGGTACCGGAAGTGTGGAAGAGGCAAGTCAAAGTGTCAAAAGTGCACTGTCACAGCGACGCTTCTCTTGTTATGAAGAACTTTGCAGTTTAAATAACATAAAAGGCCAAAGCAAAAATTTATTGCTGGTAACAGTTAAACCGTATTTCCTAGGCATGGCAGAATATGCACATATTTTGTTGGCATTGCAGTTTTTACGCCACACTCGACATTTTCTAAACTGATCAGGCATCTGGTGTGCACATGTGTTGTCTATTTTTATTTGACCTTCTTGTTTAATTAACACAAATTCTTGTATGCATATATTTTTAAAACATTGTCGTTTGAATTTATTTCAGGATTTGATCATTTTCCCGGATGACGTGGAGTTCAAGCATGTTCCACAGTGTACCACTGGGAGAGTCTACGTCCTCAAATTCAAGTCCTCTCTTCGCAAATTCTTTTTCTGGATGCAGGTGACTGAAGAAAAAAAAAGGGTTCTTGATGTCTATACAAACATCACAACTTTTTTCTAGCACAACTATCTCATTCATTTGTTCAGCCTCCAGAACTGTAACCTAATTTGTACTGCAATTACTATATAGTACGGTAGTATAATTTATAATCCAGTTAGGAATTCCAAACTCCTGAGTTCCTCCCTTTTGGGCATGAAAGGTCAGTACCACATGTGGATACAGAAGTTCGGGGGATTTGGTGAGAATTGGCACTAGGTGCATGCACACTTCTGGTTTCAGTCAGGATTATTCAATTCAATATAAGTATAACTTTGTCAATATATGTCTGTCGATGGCAGAAAATTTTCTTCTGGCTCACACACACACACACACACACACACACACACACACACACACACACACACACACACACACCCCTACATTAATTTATCTAGACATATATAAATCCATACATATTAAACACAGATCCTAAAGTAATGTGTGATGTCAATACTATGCAACTAAACTAAGAAATCTAAACTAAAAGATGGCAAGGGCATAGCGGACATGACACAGCTGAGGAGTAAGCCCAGTTATGAAAATCCCAACAAATAAAATCTATACATACTGGGGACGGCAGTAAACACAGTCATGAGTTTAACATACCTTATAATTTTAAGTCTGTGGTGTAAATGTCAGTCTGTAGGTGTAGTGTAAATAACTATTCTGTAAAACAACAACTAGTAAAAAACAATTTGGGGGCTATCTTGCAGCTGCATTCGAACGTAAGGATTTAATATTCCAGTTCATTTGTTTCAAACATTGGAGTTAGATTAAATTTTAAATATACTATGCTCTTGCTTTTACTCCTGGTCCGACACAGGGCAATAGCTTCAATGCGAATGAAACCTTTAACATTTCAGGAGCCAAAGACTGACAAAGACAATGATTATTGCAAGAAGGTCAACGATTTCCTCAACAACCCACCTACACCTGGCTCCTCCCGTGGTGGGGGAATCCCCTCGGAGCTATCCGGGCTCGGTAAGTATGAGGATCACTTGCTCTGATCTGGATTTAGAGTGTGTGTCACTCACTCACTCATGTATGTGGCATTGGGAGTGAAACCAAGAGCTCCCACCACCCTCTGACACTAAACTAAAGTCAATCATCTAACAGTTTGGGCAGAAATAAACCGTGGACCAGTTTTAATCACCTTCACATTAACCGTACTTCTTGTTTCCAAACAACAGCTGCTGTGTAACATTTGGTAATATTGTGACAATGCTGCCAATAAGTGCCATTGCCTTCATATTACAGTGATCGTGCTAGCGGTTTTTCAGACCTGTGCTGCAATCGTGCAGGGAGCAAATGAGGAAAACAAAACCAGTAGGCAACTTATTGGAACCATTGTCAGTCAAACGTGAGTGCAAACGACAGCATTGGTACTCGGTTTGACTTCTAAACATGCACTGTCCCAGTAATCACTACTTAACAGTTTTTATTGTACTTCTTTAATCAATGGAGCTGAAATTCAAGCAGTAGGCCATACTGGTAGCCAATTTCATATCCAGTACATCTATAAAATTTCAGAATTTCAGCCGGTAATGTAAATTGTCGGTGAACGCGATCACTGTTTCATTCCCTTTGCCATGATTCTTACGCTGCACGTGAGGTGATTTTGGAAGTTTTTAAGTCAGTACTACATCTACTGATCTAGTACGACTACAACTAAGTACAAGCTGCAGGGTTGTGCTTGGCTGTATGCAAATTTCCACTTGTGCCTTAATCTTGTAATCCTCACTTAGCATTCTGGTGACAGGATTGGTGAGGTGTGGGAAGCGTGTAGTGCATGCTTTCCTTGTAAGTTGTTTCCACTTGTATCATGAACAGGGGACCTATGCATGGACACAACCTTCCGTAGGCACAGCCTAAACGCCAAGTCTCAGACTTGGCAGTCTCGGTCTAAATTTCTCGCGCAACCGCTATGCATGGACGCGGACAACAGCCCAGACAACCAAGTCTCAGACTTGAAGTCGGCCTACGTGACGTCATCTACTTTATCTAAATTTAGAGTGTGGGATTCCGGTATTCCCCAGCCAATTGTGAGAGTGCGCATGCGCATGTGTTCAACGAGACAGCCCAGCGCCGCGGGAAAGGAACAGCCAGCGAGATGCCTTACGCAATACACACCGCGCGCGGGCGGTCAGTCGGCCGGTACATGTGGCAGACTGACCCACCACGCGGCACTGTGCATCAGTTTCTGCGAGTCAAGTTGAACCTCGGGCCGGACTCAGACGTAAAAATACTGAACAACAGAAATAAAGGGGAATATTGCTTACGGAATGGATGACATACTCCCATCTCACCTCTCAAGGAAGGTGAGCAGACTAAATGCAGAAATCTTTAGACTGGTGAGACTGGCACAGCGCAGGTCACAGTGACATGCTGACCGGATCGACTGAGCCACTGATGAGAGTGCCATGCAAAACAGTACACACCAAAGACGCTCGCAGTATGGTACATATACCCATAAAACATGATCTAGGCCTTGGCATAGTCGAATGAAACTCCACAACACCGAAAAAACGCCATGCTGATTGTTGTTTAGGCCGAGCCTACGGCATTTAGGCCGCCGATTTCGCGTGACTAAATCGGGGCTGTTTAGGCTGCCGTTTAGACCCTGACTACCCCGTTGTCTGTGTCCATGCATACCGATTTCCGAGATTTAGTCAGAGCCTACGAATTTAGGCAGGGCCTACGCGTTTAGGTCGTGTCCATGCATAGGTCCCCAGGAGTCCACAGAGAGTGGTGTGTGTTGCTGGGATGCTGTAGTTAATGAATACCTAGCAGCTTTTTGAAGAGTGGTAGAGTGAAAACTGTAATCTACGCAGTATGCGCAGTTTTGGGTGAGCAGAAAGGAGTCTTGTTTTATCGTGCAAAGCTGAAGCTTACCCGTAAAAATGCTACAATAGGCCTGCATGTGGAAATGGGAAAATTAAGGCTTGCGACTTCTTGTGTGTTGGTTGATCATCACACCTACTCTCCCCCCCCCCCCCCCCCCAAAAAAAAAAAAAAAAAACACAAAAAAAAACACCAACTGAACTGTAATTGTAATTTTCATTACTGGTTGTTTGGTTTTTTTTTAAAAGTGAGTTAAAACTTTCCCCTCAACTTTTGGTAATCTGTTTCACACTACGCCATGGCAGTTGTGAAAATGGAGAACAGCAAGGTACACCTCTTTGTGGATTCCTGATACATGCACCTTCATAGCACTCATTTCGTACTGAAAGGAGACAAGTTCTTACTGTGAATAACACAAGTTCACCACGCAAGCAAGTGAGATAAAAAGCATATGATATATTCTTCCTAAAGAAAAGTTTATTTCACGGACAATTGTGCAAGTGTTCTGTTCCAAAGCAAGTGTTGGACTTGGAGTAGATCTATATTTATTGCTTTGTAAAAAAAAAAAACTTGTCGTGAATTGTCATGCTGTTTTTGAGGTGTCACATACACCAACTAATATTCAGTTTATGCTGATCACTCCGCTCTTGTTTTGATAAGGGTCTAGAGGAAGAGGGCAAGATTCTCAAATGCTGGACAGATTGCTGACTAACATCATTGACGGCAAGTACACGCACTGACAAGACACGCAGTCGTACATTAATTTGATCCACAGACATCAGGGGAAAAAAGTCACAGTTTAGTCTGATCCCTTAGTGCAGGTTTGCATGCTGTCTCTTCATAGGATAGGCAGTGGTAGGGTTTGTAGAAGGGTACTGACTCCTCTGTGTAAGTGTTGCCTGAAAAATTCTGTTTTAAAAAAATGACTGTTTTTGTTGTGATTTTTAAATGTGTTTCCAAGAATTCTATCTACTTATGTTTAGCATGGAATTCCTCCAAGAACTTGTTTCCTTTCTCGTGACAATCATCCTTAAGTCGCAGTCGCAGTCGGTCACGTAGGAAATCTCTTCAGTCTTTCTCTCTTTCTCTCTCTCTCTCCATTTTTTCCCTCTCGTTATTTGAGGTAATATCACAGAGTGTTAATTAGTTTCTGCTGTTTGCTGAATACTCACAACTTCTCCAAATTGCCTTTTAATCTTTAAATTAGTATTGTTGTGTTCACTAACTAATTACTTTGTTAGTTTTTCGTTGATGTTTCCTGTTCTTATTTGTTTTTATTTTAATTTTGTTGTTGTATTATTATTATTATTATCATTATTATTGTTTTATTCCTGTTAATGTTAAATTTCATTCTGTCCTAGTTTCAACACATTTCATATTTGCTCGAAGTTTGAGTTTCGTTTGTTTTTTTTCCGTCGTTTAATAATTTTCTAATTTATATTGGTTGTTGTTGTTTTCCCCGTAGTATACTGCATAGGTTGTACTGTATGTACATGATGTGTTTTCCATTTTAGGAAACATTGTAGCTATGTGAAGAATCAGTAGTACATTTTCAGAATTCAAAACCTTTTAGGCTGTGTCCAGTCAGTTTATAACAGTAGCACACCTTGCTTATCAGTGTCAGTATCAGCAATCGTGTATCAGCTTTATCATTAACAGTGAAATATAGGTCTACTTCTGTGTATAAAAAAATGATCTATGTCAACTAATCTATAGATAGACCTATGCTTTCTACTAGTGTCACGTGCTCTGAAAATATGGTAGTCTGTGTATCTGTTCAAATTGTATTTTTGTGTGTGCGTGTGTACTTGTATAAATGGTCTGAAACAAGAATGGTAATGTTATTTGAGGGATGTGCAGAATCAGGATATTTGGGATAATTTGGGAAGTAATCTGAAGCACCTACGACACCCCCATCCACATGGTTTTTTTTGTTTTTTGGTTTTTTTGTTGTTGTTTTTTTCCTCCTTTATCTTCCCCCACCCCATTCCCCAGGCTCCCACACAGTCTCTACCTCTGAAATGGTCACCTTTGTGTAATTTTGGTGACAGGGTACATGGCATGCTGTATTGCTGATGAGAGTGTACTGTATGCAACGTACACGTGTATGTATTGTCACCATTGTCATATGAGCTCCTGAAGCAACTTCGCCATTATGCTGCAAGATTGGTGAAAATACCAGAGTAGAGTCTTAGCTCAGTCGTGTGAGATTTTGAAGTCTGTGTGCTGTCATGCCCTGTTAGGTTCGACTGTTCCAAAGTTGGTTTGTTTCACACCGGCCCTGTCATGCCCTGTTAGGTTCGACTGTTCCAAAGTTGGTTTGTTTCACACCGGCCCTGTCATGCCCTGTTACAGTGTTAGGTTCGACTGTTCCAGAGTCGGTTTGTTGTTCCAAAGTTGGTTTGTTTCACACCGGCCCTGTCATGCCCTTCTAGGTTCGACTGTTCCAGAGTTGGTTTGTTGTCTGTGAAATGATGGCCGAGTCTGTGCTCGTGCAGCGTGTGTCTCAGATTCCTAAAAATCACTTCTGACCTTCCTAGTCCCAGGACATTCAAATACCAGTTTTGGCATCATATGATTATGAACAGTGTGTGATGTACAATACCTATGTGGTACACTCTGTTTCCAAAAGTATACAACAGTGACCGTTTCAGCAGCACCCTGGCCCACCCACCCACCCCATCACTTCCAGTGTGCCTCATGCCTAAAGCATTGTCCCAGTCTGTGTGGGTAAGTTATTGACAGGAGACGTTTTGTGTTTGTTTTGTGCAGGGGACAGCGATTTGCAGAGCATGCTGGGAGGAATGAGCCAACAACAACTGATGCAGCTCCTTGGTGGGTGTTTTTTTTTTTTTTTTCTGGGTCGCAGACATTAACATTGTAAACTAGAAAAAGTAGAAGCACAGTAGAACTATGTGGTACATGTATACATGCAGTGCTCACCAAGTTAGTCAGATGATTTCAGACAAGCCTGCTGGTGCGGATCTTGTTCATTCAGGGCCTAAAATCTGCCACCTTTTGGCGGATTTCCACCTTTGGCTAAAAGTAAAATTTTTCTCATCCAGGAAAGAGTATTTCCTCCTCTGAAGCACTTAAAATCATGCCTAAACACACCAAATAAGATAAGAACAACTGTCAGTTAACTCTCAGGTGTCACGAGAGGCCAGAATTGGCTCTTTGGTGAAATTCTTTCTCTTGTGGGAGGGGAGGGGGGGGGGCCTCCGCTGCACCCCACCGGAGCCTAGACAGCCCCTGGATCCTTGCCTGAGAAAAGAAGATTTAGTATAAATTTTCAAAATTGCCAACTTTCACCCATGCAAATTGCACAGATTTTAGTCTAATTCTAAAATTTTCCTATAAAAGAGTTTTCTCCTCTTACGCACTTAAACTCATGCCAAAATGTACAAAATTGCACAGATTTTAGTCTTTTTTTTTTTTCTTTTTTCTTTTATTCTGGGGGAGCATGCCCGCAGGCATCCCCCGGCATAACAGCAGACGCGTGCTCATGGTATTGCCATTTCGTCACTAAATGCTACACTCTTTTCTTCCTGTTGAATCATAGACCATTTTATGCCTGCCATTGCATACTCTGTACTACTCTTTAAACACATTTTCCTGGAAATCGACAGAAAGGGAGCAGAGATGTGCTGGAGGCATTTGTATGTTAGTGCAGGACTCCCAGTCTTGTGGGTACTAAAAAAAATTGCTTGATTAGAAATGGAATAATGTTTGCTCTGTTAGTTGTTTTGATTAGCATTGAATGTGGGCTTATGATGAAGGAAACTGTTCTTGAAATCGAGAGTATTTCACAGTATCCTTTTTTCCTGTTCCATGTTGATACTGGGTATAATCATTACGGCATTTAAAAAAACAAAATTTTTAGGTTTTCTGTTTTGTGATAGGGGTTTCTAGTTTTTTAAGTTTAGTTTGCAGTCATAATGTTTCCTGGATAATATTTCTGTTTAAAAAAAAAAAAAAAATAGGGTCTGCAAAAGGAGAGACCTGTCTCTGCAAAAGGAGAGACCTGTCTCTGCAAAAAGAGATGTTCTCTCTCTCTCTCACACACACACATGCGTGCGCGCACACACACAAGCATACAGTAACATGCACACACATACGCACACACACACAGACACACAAGTATGGACGTGTGCGCACGCACACACACACACACACACACAGTGACATACAAGTATGGGTGTGCACACGCGCGCGCACACACACACACACACACACACAGTGACACACAAGTATGGGCGTGCGCACACACACATTGTTTGTTATCAAGCATCTTGTAACAAGTGTTGTGTATTAGGGTTTTCTGGTGCAGGTGGCATGGGGATGGGTGGCCCTGGTAACCTGTCATCGCTCATGGGACGACCTAGCAGCGCCCAGTCAACCGCGTCTGAACCGTAAGTTCACACACAGTGAAGTCTGTATCATCATAAATACAGGTTCTAGGACTAAGTAAGAGGTTTTTATCACACCGAGCCTGAAAAATTAGTGACAAAATTGTCAGTTGACATTCAGTGTACATATAATTATGTCCGCTTGTGCTTTGTGATACTTCTGTCATCATTGTGATGTTTCTTAGCTAATCAGTTTAGCCATTATTTCCCTCTGCATTGAAGTGTCATTTGTTTAGAACACATTAAGTAATGTGCAAAATCAGCTGTAAAGATTTAACTTTAAGATGAGCACATTGCTTTACATACTAGGTGGGGTTTTTTGGCTCCCTTGTGTAACAATGGGAGTCTATGTTGTAACCCTCCGTCGTCTGTCTGTGTGTGTGTGTGTGTGTGTGTGTGTGTGTGTGTGTGTGTGTCTGTCTGTGGGTGTGTCCGCAGTAAACCTTAACATTGGCATTTTCTCAGAATCTACAAAGAGCAGAGTCACCAAACTTGGCATACCGATAGGCAGCCATAAGACCTTTCAAAATATATAATTTTGAATGACCTTGACTCAAGGTCAAGGTCACTAAAGCTGTCTGTTTGAAAATTTTACATAGGCATTTTCTTGGAGTCTACAAATGCCAGAGGTTTTGAACTTTGCATGATGATAGACATTGATAAGAACTTTACAGATATACATGTATTCAATGGCCTTGTGTGAAGGTCAAGGTCAGACAAGTTATTTTCCGCATTTCCGTAGAAAACCTTAACATTGGCATTTTCTCAGAATCTACAAACAGCACAGGCACCAAACTTGGCATGCTGATAGACAGCCATAAGGCCTTTCAAAATATATCATTCTGAGTGACCTTGACTCAAGGTCAAGGTCACTAAAGCTGTTTGTTTTAAAATTTTGCATTGGCATTTTCTTGGAATCTACAAAAACCGGAGGTTTTAAACTTTGCATGATGATAGACATTGATAACAACTTTACAGAGGTACATGTATTCAGTGGCCTTGTGTCAAGGTCAAGGCTGTACAAGCTATTTTCCGCATTTCCGCAGTAAACCTTAACATGGGCATTTTCTCAGAATCTACAAAAAGCAGAGGCACCAAACTTGGCATGCTGATAGACAGCCGTAAGACCTTTCAAAATATAACATGTTGAATGACCTTGACTCAAGGTCAAGGCCACTAAAGCTGTCTGTTTTAAAATTTTGCATTGGCATTTTCTTGGAATCTACAAAAACCAGAGGTTTTAAACTTTATATGGTGATAGACATTGATAAGAACTTAACAGATATACATGTATTCAATAGCCTTGTGTCAAGGTCAAGGCCGTACAAGCTATTTTTGTGAAACCGTAACATTGGCATTTTCTCAGAAACAACAAACAGCAGAGGCGCCAAACTTGCCATGCTAATAGACATTGATAAGAACTATATACCCATACCACTTTAAATGACCTTGACTTTGAGTCAAGGTCATTAAAGCTGTCTGTTGTCAATTTCAATATTACCGTCTTTGGAGAAACTACAAATACTAGAGGCATCCAACTTGGTGTAATGATAGACGTCTTATTTGAATGACCTTGGCCCAAGGTCAAGGCCATATAGTCAGTTTGGGGGAAAAGTGTAATATTGCCAGGAACTAAGAACACCAGAGACACCTTACTTGGCTTGATGATAGATAGTGGTAAGATTTTTTACTCTTGAATGACCTTGACCCATGTCACAAGGGAGCCATGGAGGCTTTTGCCTCTCTAGTTGTTTGTTTGTTTTGTGTTTTTTTTTTTGGGGGGGGGGGGGGGGTGATTTTTTGTTTGTTTTGGTGGGGTTTTTTTGTTTTTGTTTTTTGTTATTATTGTTGTTTCAATGTGATACTGATAGACACTCTTCATTTTTGTGAGTTACCGGTCTTGTCATTTTCCACAGGCCACTCCGGGTGTCATCCGCGACCGGAAACCGTTCCTCAGGGGAGACTACACCAACCCCTCGACCAATGACGGCAGCAGCTCTGATGAATCCTGCTGCTGGTGCCCCAGGTAAGCTGGTCATGCAGCTGATATTGTTGTCATGGTAACCTGTTGTTGTGGTTTGAGTCCACAGGCAGAGTGAATGTACTGGCCGGCCACATGCACAATTAGAGCATTAATGGTTCAATAGAAATATTTGATGAATATGTGTAAGGTCTGTTCAGACTGTCGTTGAAATCAGTGCTGTGTGTGCGACACAGTACTGAGCTGAGCTTTGCAAAGTGTCGCCTGAAAGTAAGAACATGTGTCAATGGCTGCTGTAACTGTTTGAACATAATTATGCAGGCCTACACGAAAACACTCTCTCAGAAGCACAAAACTCTGTATAGCCAAAGTACTTGAAGTGCACTGTTTTGGAAGAGAAGTTAAGGTGATTCATCTGCCACCTTCTCTGTATCTGGAACACTCCAAGAGTGATTAAGGTGTTGACCTGGACACGTTTTTTTCGTTCTCTACTGTAGCTTCCGGCACAGGCGGCACAGCCAGCTCAGCGGCACCGGCAGCAGCACCGGCAACCACAGGGGCAGCGGGAACAGGCAGCGCGAGCAGTCGTCAGCAGATTCAACTCAGTGATCTTCAGAATATACTGTCTTCCATGAACGGTACTTTGTCTTATGCTGCTCATCCTATATGAAGCACACACATGCATGCGGGCACACACACACACACACACACACACACACACACACACACACACACACACACACACACACACACACACCTCACCACCACCACCACAAACACACACACTAATTCCCCTTCTTCTAGCCAAACAAAAACAAACTATTTTAGAAGAAAAGGGATAGGTTTAACTTTAAGAGTATATCCTAGTAAAATGAATCCCTTACTAAGGCCATGCTTAGAATTTTCCTTTTAATTGACTCCACAGTTTAATTGATGGACTGACTGACTGACTATTTGAATGAATGGATGAATGATCAGCTTCTCAGCTTTTAAATTGCGGGATTATTGTACTTAACAGATTTTTTTAGGTTTGCATATTGTATGATTTTTTGTTTCTTTTTTCCAGTGCCTGCGGACGGGGAAGCCAGAGAGAGTGAGGGTTCCCTTTTCAATTTCACGTACATGTACACTTAAAATAATGCATGGGTGAAAGTTGGCAATTTTGAAAATAAGGAAACTTCTTTTCCCAGGCCGGGGTCCAGGGGCCGCCTAGGCCCCGGCGGGGTGCAGGGGCAGAGCCCTGCTGGGGGGACCAGGGGGGCAACGCCCCCCGGAAAAAAAAACACGAATTTTGCCAAATTTAAGAGCCAATTCTAGGCCTCTCGTGGCACCTGAGAGCATTTGATAGCTATTTTTATCTACCACATTTTCCCTTCAAATTTCAACCCTTAGACTCAAGCTATTACAGACCTCTTGTTGCTGTACACAAGTTTATCCAAATAGTCATTGTGGAGAATCAAACTCTAAAATCCACACATCAGAAGACCTGTCAGTTTACTCTCAGAAACTGAGAAAGGTTCAGCATGGTTTAGGAGGGTGCCAAAGTGCAGTTTTTGAATAGCAAAGTGTATCTGTTATACAGTCGGACCCACTGACTTAACAGGATGACACTTTATACAAATTTACAGTTTGCAGGTACATATTTTGATTTCCAAGCACAGGCGTTTCGATATCTGTGTAAAACTACACAGTGTGTTTACCACAAACTGCCTAACACTTACTATGATGATGAAGTGTCAAAGCCAGGAGTGCACGCCTGCTTAATTGTTAAGCTAGGGGTGTGCAGGGGAATGCTCCCCAAGATTTGTTTTTACATACACTGAAATCTGTGTGAGTGATTCAGTTTAAGTGCTTCAGAGGAGGACTGACTGAAACACTTTTTGAGAGGCCAGAAAATTTATAGCCAAAGGTGGAAATCCGACAAAGGCACGGTGGAAGATCCTAAGCCCTGACTGTTAACTATATGGTTATCTTGATTAGTCCCTCCCCCAAATGAGATCACTAGTATTGATTTTTCGTATTGATTTTCGTCTTAAAATAGACTTCGGGAAAATCCAGTACCCGCAAGTCAGGTGTGCCACAGCCCGCGCACGATCATCCTAGGCAAATTTTTGGTAACTTAATCGTCGTGTCTGGCCCTAACCAACGATCCGTAATGCATTTTTCTTTCTGCTGTTTTAGTTTTGCGTAAGAAAACACAACCGCTCAATGCTTTATCGACGCCGGCAAAAAAACGAATGGCGAGAGCCTCTGGGAAAATCCGGTACGCGTACACCCAAGTCGGACGATCATCATACGCGTATTTTTGTAGCTAAAACGTCGCGTCTGCCCCTCAGAAACGATCCGTATTGTATTTTTCTTTCTTTTGGTTTGATTATTCGATTTTTAAAAATCCAGATGAATGCTTCATCGGCGCGAAGATCGCATGGATGCTAACATTCGTGAGCTGCAAAACGGCTGGTCGTTGACGCTTCTGATTGGCTGACTGACGAGATCGGACGACAGCCATTGGCCAAACAACCACGCGATAATGCCAAACGGAATTTACCGGGGCGCGGGAAAAGTTGGATCGGAAAAGAAAGGATTTTTTTTTTTTTTTTTTTTTTTGAAAATAAGGATTTCCTTATTTGATGACTTTTAAAATAAGGAATTCCGCCATGAGGCGGAAAACTTTCACCCATGATAATGTGATAAGTTCTTGATTTATGAAATCATTTTTAGCTGTTTTTGGAGCAAAGAAGACATTTTGCCTCAGAAATGGCATATCATAACTCCTTTAAGTAATGATCAGCCTAGCGCATCAACTGCTGAAGAACTTAGCGTGTCTGTGGTTGAACTGATTTATTGCTTCTGTCTTATTTGTGGGGTGGGCAGGGGTTTTTTCTGTTTTTCTATTTTGTCTGTTGGTGTTGTGTTTGTCTGCTGTTGACTGAAACCCTTTGGCTGATTTGAATCAAAATACTTATGGCAATACACCCTGTCATCTTTGTTTGATTTTTTTATGGCTTACTCATAGTCATAATTCACTAATTGCTCTGTCATCATCGCAATCAGATATCGACCTGGCGAAGGCTTTAAACCCAGAAGCCATGCTACCGATCTTGGCCAACCCCGAGGTCCAGGAGAGGCTGATTCCATACTTGCCGGAAGGAGAAACGCTGCCCAAAACTGTGGACGAGCTGAGGAACACCGTGTCTTCTCCTCAGTTTCAGCAGGTCAGAGAGCAGGCTAACTGACTGATTTAGTTCAGGACTTAAAGTCTTCCACCTCTTTGTGGATTTCCACCTTTTGCTAAAACTTTTCCTCTTTTTAAAAAAAAAGAAGTATTTCCTCCCATGAAGTGATGGAGCACTGAAACTCATGCCAAAACACACCAAACTGCATGGATGTTTAATTCTAAAACTTTTCCTCAGTCCAAAAAAATAAAAGTATTTCCTTCTCAGCAGCACTTAAAATCATGCCACACTGCACTGGTTTTAGACTATTTTTTGAAAGAAAATTTTGGAGTGAGGGTGACCCTGGACACTACCTAGTGTAACACATCTGCTCTGCAGCCGCACTTGTTGCTTTGAAACTTCGTCACGAAATCCTACACACTTTTTCTCCTTTTGCATCATGGACCATTTTCAGCCCTGTCAGTTAAATTTGTAAATATTTTATTCAGCCTGCATGGGCAGTTTGACGTGTTGGCGTAACTGCTTTTTGAGAGTAACGCCAGATTACGTGCACTGTATACCTTTCCTGCAGTTTTCAGAATGGAGTAACACCAAAGTTCCAATACAATATCAAATCACTGACATCTGCAGCCCCATGTCCCGTGCAAAGTTCCTCTGCCCCTGATCTGTATATCATGTTGAACTAGTAACAGTTAAGATATTGATTGTGGGCGACTGTACTGGAGGAACAAGAATACGACTACACACAAATTACATTCAAGCCACAAGAGAACTCTTCACGCTACTGTTGCTGTTGAGCAAAAGGGTTTAGGCCAGTTTAGCGTGTGTACCGGTAATCACGGCCAGTTCCCCCCAGTGCAAATGTTTGTAGGTAATCGTAGATTGGAAGATGATGTGCTGTGGATGTTTTTACAGTTGAACAATTCTTGCACCGTATAGCTTGCATATATGGTCACGGAGCTTTGGCTTTCTGTCATGTTTTCCAGGCCCTCACGTCTTTCAGTGCTGCGCTACAGTCAGGCCAGATTGGTCCCCTCATGAACCAGTTCGGACTCGGTGAAGATGTTGCCAATGCAGCTGCGCAAGGAGGTTGGTGCCTGTTATCTTGTTCTCTGAGAGAGTGTGTGTGTGTGTGGGGGGGGGGGGGGGGGGGTGGCTATCTTCTGACATGTCTACAGTCTAGACTCACAGTTTGGTTTTTGTGGTGTCTAACATTGCACCACTTAGACACCCGTATCCCACAGGCTGGCGCGGATCCAACAGAAGGCGAAAGCAGGTGCCTGTGACAGCGCTGCTGTTATCATTGGCAGGCAGAGTGTTGGCTGATTTAGTTTGAGGTCTACACAGCCTGTAGACGTATTACTGCATTCAGAGTCCATATCACTAAGATAGTTTCTCGAGCGTATGTGTGCACTGTCAGGCGCAACTGTCATGGTTTAATACTTCCATAGGCGCGTTGGACATCGGTCATAGACCAGTTCAGTTTCATTTTTAAAATGAATCCCTTTCTTACTTTCTTACGCAGGCATTTCTGTTCCACAGTGGACAACATGCGGGGCAAATGTCATATACTTTTACAGTCGACCGGCAGGTTGTCATATTGTAGTTCCCATGAACATGAAGCTCTGAACTGTTCCAACTCTTCCGAGAAACGAAACAGTACTGCAATTGGTGCGTTTCAGTTTTGCTGAGATGCAAGACAAGCAGACAAATTTGTGCTCATTTGCTGTGTATTGTGCAGACATGGAGGCATTCGTGAAGGCGATGCAGGAAGCGACAAACAAGAAGGATGAGGACAAAGGCGATGACAAGATGGAGCACTGAGCCATGACTGAGAGCAACTGGAGCGGAACGGTCCACACTCTTTCGCAGCATCAGTCTTGAACACAGTCTCAGAGTCGGTTTACCACGTGCCGGCAAGGCATGCTGAGAAATAGTGGTCTTTTTTGTGTGTGTTTGGGGATAGTACAACATTGTATTTTCAAGCTTCAATTCTTCAGATATTTAATTTTGAAGAAAATATTTAATAGATTATTCACATGTGATCCATCAAATTCCATGATTTGTGTTTTTATAGTTTATGGTGTTGGGTCAGCTCTATTTTCAGGCATCGGTATCTTTAAGAAATAAAACTTTGAAAATTACTGGTAGATCGTTCACACAGTTACTTGTACTAGGAAGACTCATTCATGTTTTCATGGTTTTGTGGCATTTAATCAGCTCTGTTTTCAGGCTCTAGTGTCGATCACAAGTTATATTTTCAAGGTGACCAGTAGGCTGTTCACATATGCATTTAATTATACTTGGCAGGCGCAATCATGTCGATGGTGTCAGCTGTACATTACTGAGTTAATGCTGTCTCCCACCTGCAAAGCATGAAACTATATCTGCTGAGATTTGACAAGAAAAGAAATCTCCATCTTTCTGCTTGTTCAGACTTTGAAAAAAATAACAACAGAAAAAAACACTGTGAAGCAAAAAGCTGTTTGTGTGTAGTTGTCTATCCTCCACTTTCTGATTTTGTGTGTTTAAATGATGGTATGTATGTTCTATGTTGCAGTTAGTTTTCATGTGTGTTTTACCTATCAGGTGAAATGTATCCAGTAGTTAATGAAGCGTTGGGTTTTCAGTTTAATGAAGCATATTGGGTTTTTAAAAAAAATGGATTTCCTTTGAGAGATCAATCACTGCCACATTTTCAAGTGTTATTTGATCCCAGTGATTGTGTGCTTCTCACGTAACAATAAACTGAAGTGTGGTTGTGTTAGCTGATAAGTTCTTTCAGTAATTAACCACCACTGTGGCATTCAGTGATTGGGAAACGTGTGAGGTGCAGAAATCGCTCAGAATTCTTTAAAAACACGATTCCAGTTCTCACTGTGTCATAATGTTGTGGTTTTTACTTTGCTGTCTTGCATCTTGAATTCTTTTGATTATTGTCCGATGTTTTCCTCTTCCTCACGTGTGCTTGTTTTGTTTGTTTTTTTGTTTAAGCTAGCCCATTACTATGTAGTGTTTCTAAAGCTCTATGTGCAGAAACTGATGACAATAATTACAGGATTTCAAATAGGTCAGTTTGACCAATGTACAACTTCAACTTCAAGGGTCATTGATTGTGAATTTCTCTGCTTTTAGTTTACGCGCAAAAAGGAAATACATATACCTGAGTTGAGGTATTTTCTAAGATTCATTTAAATAAACTTTTGCCGAGAGAATTTCAATCAGTTACCTCCAACAGTAATGTCACCCGACCTGTACTACAATATAGTTGATTCCGTAACGGCCTCTTCAACATGAGTGTGCTATGCACTTTGATAATGACACTTGAAGCTGCAGAATCTTGTGTTCAATAAAGTCAATATGCAAATATGGATTTTGACGGCCTTTATTCAGGTATGTTTGTGGCGTTTGTATAGTATGAAGCGTGAAAGACTTTGGAGGTACTTTTCACTTGACAGTGGACCTATAAGCAACATGAGAAATGTTGAATTTCACATAAAAATGGTGAACATATCTACGATGGACAGACGCTAGGAGAAAAAAAAAATTGTGGCTTACATAAGCTCTTTACCCAATACCGCTGTTGCCGGTTACGAAGAGTCGGGTGCTCTCCAGCGCCGGAGACGCGAACGGTCCACCTGAGGTGGGCTACGCATGCGATGGCGAGCAACGTGAGCGTTTCGACCGGCGAAGATGTTCGCGATAAAATTAAATCAATGAAAGTTCCTGAACTGAAAAAATATCTGAAAGACAGGGGCGTGCGTTTAAGTGGCTACACAAAAGCGCAGCTTATCACTCTAGCCCTTGAAGAAAATCGGCAGTCGCTTCAACCGAGAGGTAGGCGGGCGGTGTAAAGGTCAAGTCGACCTGTGACTTGTGGCTTGCCACTAATTTTTATTCAAGCACTTTGGCTGTTTATCAGTGCGAACTGAACTTTTGCTTGGAAATGAAAGTCTTTCTTTCTTGATTTTTGGTTCCATAACGATTGTGTTCAAACAATGTAGGTACCGGGACAGAATTTGTCCGCTTGTCACGGTTCCCGACGAAATGGCGGCTGCACACGCTAGGCCACCGAGACGGGTCGGCGTTCTGCCTTCGAATCGCTTTTATCCACAAATTTCTTGAAACTTTTGAAGAAAAGGGCTCAAACTGAACGATCCCACCATTAGGTAAGACCGTCTCTGGGAATTTCTCCAGCTTATCTGATTTTCTCGAGCCATTTTGGCAGCCGATCGCAACGCAGTGGTAGTGCGGCATCGTGTGTGACTCGAGTAGCCCACATGCCGAGTCTATCAAGCCTTGTCTCGGTCCAAAATCGCGCACGTTCACGCATGTTCACGCGCTATAACGAGAATCGGCAACAAGGCCATTGCTTGGCACAAGACGCGGGAAATTACTCAATGCACACTTCCATCTCTCGCACATCGTTAATAGTGGCTTGGTGTGGCTCCTCGTGATATGAAGATTTCAAGTACAATTGCAATTTTTGCATGGGCTTTTAAGAGTCAATCTGTGCACCGGAATCGGTCACGTGGGACACGATATAACTTCTGAAACCGTTGTGGTGACTCGGGCTGGCGTATATGTTGTTCTACGTAAGTAGAAGCGTACCGCGTACTGAGCAGACGACGTTGTTTGGTTGCGGACTGAACACCACCTAGACAGCGTTGATTGGTCGTCAGTGTCGACGTGTAGTGCAGGTATGAAAGCGTTTATAGGCCAAAGAAACTCACATTTCTCTACCACTCGAGACCGCAAAGTCACGAAAACGATCGTAATGGCAAACAGCACTTGACTGGCTCCCCGTGCAGCAGCGCATTGACCACAAAGTCCTTTCCTTGACGTACTGCTGCATCCACAACACTGCCCCTTCGTACCTACAGGAACTGATTCCTGTGTACCAGCCAGCGCGCAACTTGCGGTCTGCAAGTTCTCTCCGTCTGCGGCTCCCTTCATCTGACGACACCAGTAAGAAGAGGCATGGTGCACGGTTCTTCAAAAATGCAGCGCCGAAATTGTGGAACTTTCTCCCTGAGACAGTGAAGAAGGCAGTCCGCATTACCGCATTCCGGAAGCGCCTGAAGACTCATCTCTTCAGTGCCTCACGCCAGTAATCATCTGCAGCTTCTTTCTTTTTCACTATCTTTCCCTCTCCCTAAGCGCCGCGATAACTCAGGGTGGAGCCGCGTGCTATATCAAGTCTCCATCATCATCATCATCATCATCAAATAGGAACATCATCCGTTTGGCAAACAGCGGCGTAGAGCTTTGTAAGCGGTAACAGTTTTCCCCCTCAGAACTCACCACTACATAGAGACTTTAAGCACTAAACGTAAAAGCGAGTTCTTGTAGCAGACACCAAGCACGAAGCACCCCTGACTACGGACGTGAGATCATCACAAAATAAGTCTTAGTTACATGCGAGTGTCTTCCTCTTCCCTCTGGCAGCATTTCATGAAGACTGGTTTTTATGACTTGACACAGACTGACTTCTCTATGCGAATCAACACACACTACCGCAGGAAAATTGCACTGCAGAGAGAATTAACATTCTAAATCATACAACAAGGCGCTTGGGTGTGTGTGCGAGAGGGCACGGTATGACCGTATTTCACGAAGACATACTGATTTCTAATGCCTGTTTATATAAACTGTTCCACAGGCAAGATAGTAGATACTGTCCTGATCAACGCCACACAGTACCCTGTGCAAAATTGCACTGAACTGAGAACACTGTTGGGAAAACTCAACTAAACGCAACCCATTTTCGAAACACACCTGTTATGAACACGAAGAAACTGGTTTGATTTGAAAAGCAAAATGCGAAGAGGAAACAATGCCATTTCTGAAGCTGGACCGGCCCTGACCCACATACAGGTCTGTGGTACTGAGATCCGAGACATTGAACAGTTTGTCTGTACAAATTTCACGCATTCGGCAAGCACCTTTCTTCTGCTTTGTACGCGTATTGTCATTTTAAAAGATCCACCCTCTTGTAACTTTATCGTCCTGGGCCCATATGTAAAAGTCGAGGTTAGGGATTTTAGTCCCGGGTTAAAGTCTAACCTCGAACTAAACTAGCCGCTCTAGGGTTGACTTTTCTGTTGTTTTTTGTTTTAAATCAGGAAGCGGGTCCATTCCACCAAGGTGCCTATGTCGTTATAGAAGGATTTTTGTCTTTCTTTCTTCGCTTCCTGTTCTATTTAATTTTGTTTCGGGGTTTCTTTTTATCCTAGTCTGGGTTAGGCCCGTGGCCGTGGGTTAAATTAACATCGAGTTTTACACACGGGCCCAGAGCTCTTAGGATCACAAAACCTGCCGTGTAGACACCGGCAAAGTAACAGCATCTTACATACTGGGACTGAGCCACCAGAAGGCTTTAGGTGATGCGAATGTAGCGGAGCCAGCTAGTGTTGCAGGCAAACCGTTGAGCAGAAGGATTTGAATTTTCGCTCGCACAAGCTGCAGACGCCATTGTATGGCATTCAGAGCTCTGCTAATCCTGACGACAGACCATTTCAAGCATACATGCCCTGGCACTCACAAGCGAGGTTGTTCCAGCACGTATGCTGGTCCTTAACTGTTTGATGGTACAGCCTATACCACGGGTTTGTGACCTTCCCGTACGTAAGCCATGAGGCGAATCACCTCAATTCTGGACATGCCAAAGTCTTCCTTCAGGGTCTGCTCATCCAGCATGGCCAACAGTACACCATCGACCCTCTCCTTCTGGAACTTTCCGCGGTACTTGCTCAGCCCTAGTTCCTCCAGTACCTGTTTGACAGCAGCGAAAAAGAGCGGCAGTGTTAGACAGAAACACGCACGCACGCATGCACACACACACACACACACACACACACACACACACACACACACACACACACACACACACACACACGCACGCACGCACGCACGCACGCACGCACAAACACGCACACACATCACCACACACACACACACACACACACACACACACACACGCACGCACGCACGCACGCACGCACAAACACACACACACACACACCACCACCACCACCACCACCAAAACGACAAAAACAGAACCAAAATATCCGATGCAAGAGACATCACTTGTGTTGCGATGTTACTTCCCTTGGTCCCTGCCTGTCTCAGCAGGACAGCTATGTATACCGCCATCTAGACTCCTGTTATTATTGAATTAACCCCGAGCAAGGCTCCAATTCAACGTTCAACGTCATATTAGATGTCAACATTACGCCACGGCTTGGTTATGATTTATTACTGCCCCACGCATCTACAACAGCAACAAGAAGATGATTATCTCCCCATTCCTTATCTCCCCATTCCTTACCTCCCCTACGTCATTTATTGTCTTTTGCTGGAGTTTGGCCGTCGTCTCTGGACCTTGCGGAGACAGCGGCGGGGTTTGCTGGAAGCCTGGCGACGGTTTTACTGTTGCAGGACCGTGCTGTTTCGACGACTGGCTGGCGACAGAGGACTGGGAGAAAGTCATTGATCCCATCGGCTTCACAATGGCCATCTCCTGCTGGTTGATGTACGTGGCTTCGGTCGAGCGTTGGGAACTGGCGGGCTTTGAAGATGCCTGTTGAGCCCTGGGTAACGTAGCGGCAACTGCAGGAGCAGGCTTGCTAGGTTTTGTGGAACTGGGGGGCTTGTCTGGGTGTTCCGACGATTTGGAGCGCAGGAGGAGGTTCTTCACTGTCGGCTTGGCAGCGTGCCGAGTATCGGATGCCGCCGACTCCGGTATGTCCTCCAGATTCTGACGCTGCTTTTTCAGGACCTTCGCCAGCTCTGACGTCATGGCTGCTGACGTGTCTTTCAACACGGGCACACCTGCAGAAGTACCGTCTTTGATAGATCGTCTTTTCGCGTCTGTCTTGCTGGATTTTGCAGGATCGTGCATGTGCTTCTCTCCATCCACCGGCTCGTACACATCATCATCATCAGAAGTGTTGATGGGAGGTGGTTGACGACGTGTCGCTGGAGCACTGGCCTGTGACGTGTGCGATTTGGGAGGCCGGCGGGGTGGGAACGGCTGCGGCTCGTCATAGTCGTCGTTATCGGCTGCTGCGGAGGGGTTTGGGCTGTGAGGTGAGGCGACGCTGTCCCGTTGCGGACGACGTCTGCTTTGGCTCACGTTCACGTAGACGTGGCGGTCGATGTTCTGATAAATGTTGTCACTGACCTTCAGAGGTTTCTGGGACAACTGTACCATCTCTGTGAGTGAAATCGGACGAAATAATGATAATAATACAGGTGCTAATAATAATAATAATAATACAGGTGCTAGCAAGCCGCACTCACGTGTAATGTGTCCTACATTGAACATTGGCGTAGGAGAAGGAGGGGGGAGGGGTTGGTGGTGGGCATAGGAGATGTTCGCCCAACCGTCCCACCCCCTCTCCCCCCCCCCCCCCCCCGACTGTGTTGGTGAGAGGGGAGGTGAAGATTAGCTGTTGCGCCCCCTCCCCACCCCCCCCCTTCGTGCTGAAAATGTAGACACAGTCTACAAATGCCGCGGTTCCGGAAAAAAAGAAAGTTTCCGCTAAATAAAACAATAACGACAAAAAACAAAACAAAAACCGGCCCCCGTAGTGTAGTGGTTAGCACTTCGGACTATGGACCGGGAGACCCGGGTTCGAATCCCAGCCGAGGCAAGCGGGATTTTTCCTACCTAGGTCGGCTACTACCCAGAGCGGGTGTGCTATGGGCCCGATGGGGAGGCTGTTGCCACACAGCCGAGTTTCACCCACTTCACGGGTGCGACTTTGGGGGTGCTTCCCTTATGACACGTCTTATGATGTGGATGATTACACGGCCGGCACCGCAGGTGCCGTAGTTCCCGGGCCTGGTTAATGCCGGGATATTTATGACAGGAAGCGTGGAATGCGGCCCTGTCCCGCAGTCCCAAACCACATGGACCTCCATAGCATCATCTTACTATCATTCTCATCTCCATCATCATGCATAATAAAAAAAAAAATTGTCCCAGCTTCCGAGTCCTCCGTGGATTCCACCCATGACCTGGGAGGAACACCACTGGAGCTGGCAAAGAGCTGGGGCAGCAAAAAAAAAAAAAAAAAACCCAAAAACCTGCAATCTGGTCCATTCTCAGAGTAAAAAAAAAATTGCTGTCTCTGCACCAGATGCACTAAATGGCAGAAATTTCAGTCTCTTCAAGTTTTTTCACACAATTCGCACCTTTGGCTCTTCCACTTACAAATCATTTCAGCTTCTTTTTCTCTGAACTCTTGGAAGCCCTCCAGCAAGTGCTCTAAAAACGATGTAGGTATGTGCGCGTATTTGTGAAAATACTGTGGTAAACTTTCGTCACGTGACACCCAATTTGCATAATATAAAGAAAAACAAAGATTTGAATAAAAAGCTCTAGTGTGCTCTAAACAATAGTTACTGTCTGTTAGACGCGGTGTTTTGGTTTGCTGCTGCATATTTTTTCCCTTTTGTTGTTTGTTTTTGAAAGCTAGGTTCTTGAAAATTATCGGTTATGTATACACATGTACTGAAATGTCTGTTTTGAAGAGCGTTGGACTCTCAATGCTCGGGTCGTGAGCTCGAATCCCGGCTGAGGCCAAAATTAATTATTTGTGCTGGCCTTTTTCTCGTTGCCCCGTCTTTGATATCACCCTTACGCGGTGGAAAAGGACGCCAAACTCCCAAACACCCACCCACCCTTCTGTTTTGAAATTCTGGAGTGAGGAAGGGAAGTAAGACCACAGGTAGGCGGAGTAGCTTACCTTTATCGCTATAATCCTGACTGAAATCCACGTGGCTCAACTTGCGACTCTGGGATTCGATAAGTGATCGAAGGGAACTCGACCCCCATTTCCCCTTCAACCCCAACACGGGGCAGAAGGTCACTTCTTTCAGGTAAAGCGGCACAGGGATCACTGTGTCCAAAGGCGTGCCTGAAACAGACGACAGTCATGTTGACCGACGTCAGATTATGGCGGTGGAAGAGGAAAAGAAGATGCACAAGAAGGTAAGCAGCTTCAGTGCAGGGCCCGTATGTAATAGTCGAGGTTAGGGCTTTTACTGCTGGGTTAGAGGCTAACCTCAAACTAATCTAGCTCTAGGGTTAAATTTTCTGTTGATTTTTTGTCTTAAAACAAGAAACAGACCCATTCCAGCAAGGTGCCTAAGCTGTTATAGATGGATTTTTTCTTCCTTTCTTCGCTTCCTTTTTTTTTTTAATTTAATTTTGCTTTTGGGTTTCTTTTGTCCTAGTCTGGATTAGGCCCGTAGCCGTGGGTTGAACTAACCTCGACTTTTACATACGGGCCCAGGTCAGTCATTTCCATTTCAACAATTACTTCGCGAAAGTGGTGGAGACAGAATAGCTACATGTCAGTTGTCTTTCTCTTATTGAGTCGTATGCCATCTCCTCTAATCTCGTCTTATCTCAACTCATCTCGTTTCTATTGTAAGAGCTGAGCGCTAACTGACCCCTGTCGATGGTGTTGGCGATGAAGTAAACCTCGTGGTGCACGCCGACCACCTCCAGCCTGCCGAAAGTCTTGCCGCTCGTTGAAACGTTCTCTCGGTCGATTTTCACGCCGGGGTCCGCGAAGTAAACGCTCACTGGGACCTTGTGACTGTACAGCTCCACCACCTCACGCATCGTCAGCGCATCTTGGAGTAGAGAGGGACGCCAGTCAATTCAAGGTCATCACATAAGTATTAGTTAAATTATGGGTAGAGAGATGCACGTTACTTGAAGGTCTCCATATGATATCATACCATGTGAAGAAGTGCAACATGAGTGTAAGCCCTCCACCCACACCCCAACATCCCTTAAAACAAAAGCAAAAAAGGAAAAAACAAAGACTAAAGTACCAGGAATTATTTGGTGAAGGGGAAGAGGGTTCTTAACTGTCTTTCTTGATAAAACAATTCCAGATTTTGATAGTATGTATGATTATTAATTTTTAATTGATTGCGAAGTTTCTTTGATTTTAACGTTTAATTCTGTATTACTTTTAGATTTTATATCAAGATCTTTAACGACTGTGTATTATTTTTGTCTTTATTCCATGTGACAGAGCATTCTGTGTGTCCACAGATTTTTTTTTTCTGTTTCAGATTTTATTTCTTAAACAGACAATAAAGCGTTTTGAATTGAATTGAATTATACGTACATCTCCTTTACTATGATTATGAAACGAATGCTATTACCCATACTAGGCAAAGGTATAGAGATCTTCACACAGTATAGGTTCTTTCAGGGTAGAGTGGTACGCGTCACGCGCCACACACAAAGAAAGTCGATCTAACAGCAACCGTACTGTAAGTAATCAAATCTAACGAACCAAAATGAAAGGGGTCGGGGTGGAGAGGCGAGAGAAACTGGGTGGTCAAACTGACGGGGAAAAAAAAAGGAGTTTGGGACGTGGACGGTGCGAGGTGGATGGTGGGGTGCGGGGGGGGGGGGGGTAAACGTTGAAGCGATGCCTTACCATTGCTGTGGCCAACAGTAAATCTGTGTGTGTAGTCAAGTGGAACGGTGAGAGTTTTCTTGTTGCAGTCATGCACCAGTACCCGGTCCTGGGTACGGATCTCATGTATCATCAGCACCTGGGTACAGCCATAATCAGAATAATATTACAAGAAGTTTCATGTACAGTCGTGCAGGCAGCCATTGGCAACGCGGCTGAAATAATTATCTCACCACAGTCTGGTATCGGGTGTGTCTGTTTTGGCAAACTTGTCTAACAAAGTGAATCTTAATTTTGGATGTCGTCAAGGTGTTTTGGCTTGGGATATGACGGTACAACTTTAACCTGTTTTAGATCACGAGGAAAGTAATTTATTATTATCAGTATGCCGTATACACAGATTGTAAATGCGTCACTGATTGAGTCGACAATACATAGAAAGGCTAGTTGTACCATCGTGGAACTGATTTCGTCCGTCCCTGCAGATTTTTTTTTTCTTGTCAGGCATGAGGTTGATAAATTTCCCTCTTTCAGAGAGAGAGAGAGAGAGGGGGGGGGGGGTTGCGGGAGGTAGGGGAGGGAGAGAGAGAGCTTTTGTATGCTGTATTAAACTGTGACGTCAGACTACTCCGATCTGATGATCCACCATGAGACATGTGTGTACATGTGTTTCGATGGTTAACTAATGATATGTCACGTACTTGACCAGTGCTGAAAGTTGTCTCCTCACGGTTGCTATAGAAGCCGTTATTCACGACCACAAGCATCGGGAGGGAGTACTTCCCCGAGTTGCAACCGTCGTATAGGTCTTTGGCTGTTCCTTCATCCTCCTTCCGGTAAACATACTCTATGTCTGCCATGCTCTCTTTTCCTGTCGAATTCTGCAAAAAGGAAAACGAAGTGAATCAGTCACAGACACTCACTGACAACGATTCTTAAAGTGGAGAGGTAGTCATTCAGGGGCATTGGTCTAGTGGATAAGGCATCTGACTTCGGGCAGTGGGCAGGAATTTGGTGCGATTTTTCCTTTCTAAATCGAGTCAAATTCACGTGCAGACTCGTCCACTGCCCTGTCTCGCCCTCGGGTACACACGCACGCACAATCAAGTATAAAGTGTGCGCATTACAGATCACATTCCAAACGGGATTGGTGGGGCCGAGGAATAGAAAACGTCGAACATAACGTCAAAAACAATTTTTTTTAATGCATTAACTCACACAATGAAGGTTATTAAATTTACGAATAGATAATTATCTCGCTTATTTGTTCAAATCTTCAGGAAATTGGCAATGATTTATTATTATTATTATTATTATTGGGTGAGCAAACTCAGAGGAGATTTATGGAATAAACCAGAATGTCCTTCGAGATTCATCGAAGAACATCTAGAACAAACGCTACAAAGTACTGGGGACTCGAACCCCCGACCTCCTGCTCTGGAGCGAAAAAGGGACTTTGTCTGTACTTGGATACCACTACACCTGTCGTAGTTTCCATTCACTTGACGTCATTCTGTACAATGATGTCAACCTATGGCGTTCGTAGTTTCTATTCACTAGACGTCATTCTGTGACGCTTTAGTGTGCAATGACATCAACCTATGACACTTCATCAGACAGTGACGTAGCGTATTTCAGTTAGATCGTCATTTTCGACCTGAACCCCGGAGCCGTCGGACGTTCGCCCCTGCCGGCTGACAAAATGCGTGAGATCGTGCACTTGCAAGTGGGCCAGTGTGGCAACCAGATCGGTGCAAAGTTTTGGGAGGTTATTTCCGACGAGCACGGAATTGACCCGACTGGCACCTATCATGGCGATTCGGACTTGCAGCTGGAACGCATCAACGTTTACTACAACGAAGCGACCGGTATAAAGCTTGGGCACTTTTCTTTTCACTGGCAATTTCAAAGATAATTATTTCGTTCGCTTCTGACCAAAGAACAGAAACTGAAACCGCAGACACTTAGAGCGCAACAGATAAACCAAATCTGCACGAGGGAGAGACTTGGCTGCAGCCTCCACAACCTGCAGTCAACCCCCGTCACCCCGTAATTGTACTCCTTTGAATTCTCCCTTCGTTTCACCTTCAGACATTGAGTCAGACCGCAGAGTTAATTACACCCTCTGAGCCTGACCCCAAAGCGGAAGAAGAAAAAGAAGAAGGCTGTAACTCAAACGTTAAACTGTATTCGTGTGGAAACTAAGTAGTAAAAGTTCAAACTACGTGGCAAACTTGCCGTTCATTTGTGAGTATGGTTTGCAGGCGGCAAGTACGTTCCACGCGCCGTGCTGGTAGACCTGCAGCCAGGCACGATGGACGCTGTCAGATCCGGCCCCTTCGGACAGATCTTCCGCCCGGACAACTTCGTCTTCGGACAGTCCGGCGCCGGCAACAACTGGGCCAAGGGACACTACACAGAAGGGGCAGAACTCATCGACTCCGTGCTGGACGTCGTGCGGAAAGAGGCCGAGGGCTGCGACTGTCTTCAGGGCTTCCAGCAGACTCACTCCCTGGGCGGAGGCACCGGGTCCGGCATGGGCACTCTGCTCATTTCCAAGATCCGGGAGGAGTACCCGGACCGCGTCATGGAGACTTTCTCCATCGTTCCGTCGCCAAAGGTGTCCGACGTAGTGGTGGAGCCGTACAACGCCACGCTGTCCGTGCACCAGCTGGTGGAGAACACGGACGAGACGTTCTGCATCGACAACGAGGCGCTCTACGACATCTGCTTCAGGTCTCATAAACCTACGTTGTAGCTTCTATAAATTGCAGGGTGGCAAACTCTTCCAAAACAAAAGTAAAATCTTTAACCCCAACAAACCCTACGGTTTTCAGTAAGAAACCATGTTTTCAGACAGCAATAAAAAAAATAATAATAATAAAATAAAGGTAACACGTAAGATGCCTCTTTCTACCTGTTCACACAAACTAGGGTCAAATGCACGTTTAGGAACTCTAAAAAGTCGAGGGAAACTAGAAAAACAATTATTTTAATTATATCTTCCCACTTTCACCCTAGGTTGTCTCATATGAATACACTTGATCCTCTCTCTAAGTGCCTCATTTTAATACCCTTATTCCGTGACCAGCTTCACTTGAATTACCTTACTCCCTAACCTGCTTCACTTGAATTCCATCACTCCCTGACCTGCCTCACTGATTTAAATTTGTAACCTTCAGGACCCTCAAGCTGACCACCCCAACCTACGGCGACCTGAACCACCTGGTGTCCGCCTCCATGTCCGGTGTGACCACCTGCCTTCGCTTCCCTGGCCAGCTGAACGCCGATCTCCGGAAACTGGCCGTCAACATGATCCCCTTTCCACGCCTCCACTTCTTCATGCCCGGCTTCGCTCCCTTGACGTCGCGCGGCTCGCAGCAGTACCGGGCCCTGACGGTGCCCGAGCTGACGCAGCAGATGTTCGACGCCAAGAACATGATGGCGGCTTGCGATCCTCGTCACGGCCGGTACCTGACCGTGGCCGCCATGTTCCGGGGCCGCTTGTCCATGAAGGAAGTGGACGAGCAGATGCTGAACGTGCAGAACAAGAACAGCACCTACTTCATCGAGTGGATCCCCAACAACGTCAAGACGGCTGTCTGCGACATCCCGCCGCGTGGCCTGAAAATGGCTGTCACCTTTATCGGCAACTCCACCAGCATTCAGGTACGTCCCGGCTCCGGCTTTTCTCAAGTCTTGCCAGTCAGAAAATACTTCTAAGTAACTCGCAATTGTATGATATGAAAGGTAATCATTTCTGTTGTCTTGATCAGACGAGCGTCATGGTATTGTACGATTCCCCCACGCGCCTATTCCAGAGGTTTCATAAATGTCATTTCTTTTGTCTTGGGAATATTAATTCTGTGGTTATGAGTGCGCTTGTGTAGTAGAGATAGTCTCATGCTAGTGAAAAGTAGAGCTTTGACTGCAACACACTAATGACGCCTGCTCGACGCGCCCAAAGCTCAGTCTCGGCTGGTAGAAGAGTGACTGACAGCAACACTTTGAGAGACACCTTGCTTATCGCTTTACGGTTAACCTTCTGCTTGCTCAGTATCAGCCTGTGAGAGGCTGGAACTCCGCCCAGTTGTCTCAGTAAGCGGCATGGACGTCACCTATTTCGTACACTACAAACTCAGTTTATCCTGAGTTATTTGAATCGGACTAGGCCATAATACCTCAGAACCATTCGTGAGCTCCTATTATGTCGGAAGATGGTCATAAAAAAGTTAATTTAAGAACTGATGAGCAAGGACCTTTCCCGGACCAGGGAAACAGACTCACCGACGACTTCACTTGACAACTTGAAAGCCGGAGACTGTAGCTTGATGGCTGCATGACGGTTTTTTAAATTTTTTTTTTTAATGCAACCTGATTTTTTATGCAACACTTCGGACACAACGGACTATGTTTGTTGTTGTTTATTTTCTCTGTGGACCAGGAGTTGTTCAAAAGAGTATCGGAACAGTTCACGGCCATGTTTCGACGAAAGGCGTTTCTGCACTGGTACACGGGAGAAGGCATGGACGAGATGGAGTTCAGTGAGGCCGAGTCTAACATGAACGACTTGGTGTCCGAGTACCAGCAGTACCAGGACGCCAGCGCTGAAGAGGAGGGCGAGTTTGACGAAGAGGAGGAAGAAGGAGAGGCTTTTTAAAAAATAATCCCCCGCCCTTTCCACGCACGCACGCACGCACTGACGCACACCCACCACCACCACCTGATCAGCGTTATACAGTATCGGTCAGTCATCACTTGGCAGAGTTCTCTCCCTTGAATGGCTGATCGACTAATGACTGTCGTATAGAGCTGTTTCACTTTTCGTATCACATGGTACACATTGTGCTCTGCTAGCCAATGACAACCGAGATACCTAACCGGGCTGCTGGCCGGGACAACCAAACCAAGCGCCGTAGTCACGGTTCTGGCCCAAGTTTTGATGACGTAACGTGACACGGCTCTACACTGACATTCCGTCTGATATCGGTATCGAAGGCCAGTAATTCGGGCACAGAACCCTGTGTCTGTGTGTTTAATCACTGTGCCTACTACAGTTCTACCATCATCTGGAAAAAAAGCGGATACTAGTGTTATCAGCGCGGCCGGCCTTTCATATGGTCGACACTTACGCCTTTTTTCAGGTGACGACCGCCGCCAGAGGAATTCAGTTCACTGAGTCCACCTGTGTAACACTGAATTCCAGGGTATCGAGTCACGGCACAATATTTGAGGTCGCGGGATCTGCAACACGTTTGCAACGACGCCCGTCAGGGATAAAAACCCGGCACAGTCAGCAAAGAACTTACCCCTCCGTCAGTCAGGAGGGTAAGCTCTTTCAAGTTTGTCGGGGGTTGCGGCCTGTCACTCAGTCACACACACACACACACACACACACACACACACGAAAGGCCTAACTCTGTCCTTCCTGTCTCATCTCATAGCGCCCTTCCGGCTTCGCAGCCCTCTAAACCTCTTCGCTAAAGGGGGCATCCACCGGTTATTTGACCAGAAATTCGCGTCACTAGTCCTTTCAGGATCTGTGTAAAAATCTGGACGGTTTGAGACCGGATGTCTCTGAGCATTATGTCAGAGAATGAAAGTACAGCCATGAACCCTAGGCTACAAAACTGTTTGCATGAGGCTACTAGTGTGCACATGCTTTCTGGTCTCGGTGAAACTGATACATTTATCAACTTGCGAGAACCAACAGAAACTCAGTCTTATTCAAACGCATTCAACGTACTTCAAAACGAAAGGCATGAATAACAGTTACTGTTCAACATGAACAAGCAAAGACTCATTCGCCGGCGTGCTTGTACAGTGACATATACTTGTAACCTTGAAGATGTATTTCTACGTAAAACAAAAAGTGCCATCGCGCACAA
>JACVVK020000023.1:342500-472500 GCA_018292915.2 Batillaria attramentaria
AGTTGAAACACAGATCCAAAACTGAAGTGAAGCACAGTGACAAATAATAAATTCAATAAGAATTCATCACTGATGTGAAAAACTAGTGACGACCCGGCCGGCCGGGCGGCGAGCCGCGACTCAGTGTCAGTTTTATGACTATGATTGCTTTCAAGTCAAGTTCAGTGGTTCAGTCCGCAGTGCGGAATGCCGGACTCATCAGCCGGTCTGGTGTGTCACTGAGTACTAGTACATGTACTTAAGACGCTTGTGTGTGTGTGTGTGTGTGTGTCGGTGTGTGTCTGTCGGTGTGTGTGTGTGTCGGTGTGTGTGTGTGTGTCAGTGTCAGCCACGGTGTGTGTGTGTCAGTGCCGCCGGCCAGTCACAGTGTCAGTGTGTGTGCCAGTGCCAGTCAGTTACGGCCCCGGCCCGGCGCGGCCGGCGGCGCCGGTGCGTGGCAGTCAGTCACAGTGGCTACATGCGACTGCCGACATAATAATTATCCGTCCGTCCACACCATCGACGTAGAGAGATCTCAGTATACGTCTGTGGTCCACACCGGCTGAAACTGTGGCTCTACTCAGTCTCCATACTGAGTGTGCCATTTGCTCTAGCTACACACTGACGAAGTACATCCACGCATAAAGTTCACATTATCAGCTTGTGATTACAGATTCAAACATTGCTGTACAATTGTGCATGAGAGAGGCACGTTCGTGAGACAAAGCACCGTGGTGCAGAAATGAAAGTAGGCAGCTGAACCGCGCACGCGCATTGATCGAGAGCAGACAACTCGCAGCCAACCAGGGGCGTAAACCCTGCTTGCAGTTCCACGTCGCTGCTCGCACATTAGGTTTGGCGACGCTCGTTGTCATGCTTGACTGGTTTGCGTAGAGGTCTGGTCGAGGTAGTTCATTATTCTGCACAACAAAATGGGGAGCAAGAAAAAGAACTCGCCGAAAGGTTCAGGTATGTGCTATTGTGCGCGTCGCGATAGCGCGCGTCATTGTTAGCCGTCCAGCGCCTCTGGCTTCTGCCTATTCACTTCCAGTGTTTATTCTAGGTTCAAAACGTGCCGATTACCAGTCCGCCACCGACTTGAGCACACACTGCTAACCGCGATTACTCGCTTTTAACTTTTGTCAGCTACCAGGCAGTTAGGTGGCAGACTGAGCCGGGAAGCGACCGTATGAAAACGTCGGCAAACATGATTAATACTTGAGATAACTGGGGCATTTTCTGTGGTTACTAAAGAGGGTAATCGGCATGTAAACACAGCCCCTGGAGAATCCACGTGCTAGTTACGTTGTCTCTTAACACCCAGGAAGTTGGATGGTTATTGATTTGCAGATATGGGTAAGACTGATTTTCCTTTCTTGTCATGACAGTTACTGGGTTATTGGTGTGTTAATAAATGGGTATGTAGGAAAAATATTAACCAGACTAAAAGACATCGTTTCAACCATGGAACAAGAGACTGGCAAGGTGAAGAATAGGAGAAATGGTATACAGATAAAAATACATCATATGACAAAGCTCAGTGCACTTCCATCTTGATGGAGTCATTATACTTACAGCAATTAAGTTTCAAATTAATCCAAGAGATGAACGTGGTGTGTGGGATCTGATATTTAAAGTAATCAAAACTATGGTGTGAGTAACCTTTTCTCAGAAGCGGTGAATTACAGTGTACATGCACCAGTGAAGACAAAAGCTGTTGTTAATTTTGCGTACTCTTCATGCAGACAAAACAAAAGGACACCAAAATGGCCACCAGAAGCCTACAAATGGACCGAAAGTGGACAAGAAGGGTTCATCAGCAAAGCCACAGGACAAATCAGACCAGGTGGGGAAACGAGAAACAACGCAAGCACCGCCCAAGGGCTCATCCAGCAAACTATGGCTCACAATCTTGCTTATAAGCGCGGCCACCGCAGGTGTTGCAATCCTGGCCATGAACGAGTCAGCTCAGGCGACAGTTGGTGAGAGCTTTATTATCACAATTGATTGAGCTTTAATGATTTTCCGTATTGATTCAGTCTTGCTAATCTCGATAATGTGATCGTGCATTGTGGTGCTGCACCTCCGACTGTAATTTGATTTCAGTGCGTAGCTCAGAGTTATCATTATTATGCGGGATATTTCCCAAGCACATTACAATGCATGTACATTGAAATCGTTGGGTGCCTGTTGTAAGATGCACGTCGGCATTTTATTGTCTCCTATAGTATTTGGGATAAATTCTGGCACAGAAAGATTCTTTATAGCATTCCAAAGTGGCACACACTTTTTTGTGTTTGTAGAGATTTCAATGTGAAATGGTTGATCAATTTTATACAAAGCTATTGTGACACTCAACTTCTCAATTTAGCACCTAAAAAAAAAAAAATGCATGCCCCTAGTTACCTAAATGGACTGGTACATCATTTGCAGGAGATGTTTACAAGAAACACCTGCACACTCACGTGCTGCAAGCAGCAGAACTTTTGTCCATTGACGTGTCAAGCTTCAGAATGTGGTGGGATGAAGCCGATTCAAACAGTAAACAGGATGCACCTCCCGCAGAACACAGGCAGCAACAGGAGGTCTCTCAGCCCCCACCCTCACAGTCTGACAAGAGATCGGGAGACAAAGCAAAGGAGTCAAAGATGCAAAACGACCAGGGAGAGGATTCCACACCTCAGAAGTCAACAGCACAAAGAGCAGCAGACAGTGAACAAGAACGAGAAGTAGCTGAGGGAGACAAGGTGTCGGAAAAACCGGTGCAAAAAGACCAGGGAGAGAAATCACAACCTCAAAAGTCAACAGCACAAACAGCAGCAGAAGACAGCAAACAAAAACAAGACACAGATGAGGGAGACAAGGCGCCAGAAAAACCGGTTGTCCAGGATATCCGAGTAAAATCTACTCACAAAACAGAAAAAGATTCGACCCAGGAACGTGCAGGTCAGGAGGCGAAAGTGGGCGAAGAACAAACTCCCGACAAACCATCGCCTGAGCCGCCCTCTCCACCTGCACCAGCAGAGAGTTCAGGGGAGAAGGAGGACGTGGGTGGAGATACAAAAGACATCAAACCCCCGAAGAGTGGCAGAGAGTCCTACGCCAAGTCAGCCATCACCAATGATGATGACTACAAAGTGCGCAAGAAACTTGACGAGGCAGACGATCTTTTAGAATTGGTGAGTTGTGTGCTTCTTCTTTCATGAGTGTGTGTCTGTGTTTGTGTGAACCTGACCGAACTTCTCATTCTTGGCTACACAAAAATGTGCAGTACACATTATGTCTGTATAAATACTATTTATTACATTTTAATATTTTTTACCGGCCCCCGTAGTGTAGTGGTTAGCACTTCGGACTATGGGCCGGGAGACCTGGGTTCAAGTCCCAGCCGAGGCAAGCGGGATTTTTCCTACCTAAGTCGGCTCCTACCCAGAGCAGGTGTGCTATGGGCCCAATGGGGAGGTTGTTGCCACACAGCCCAGCTTCACCCACTTCATGGGTGCGACTTTAGGGGTGCTTCCCTTGGTATGACACGTCTTACGATGTGGATGATTACACGGCCAGCACCGCAGGTGCCGTAGTTCGCGGGCCTGGTTCATGCCGGGATATTTATGACTGGAAGCATGGAATGCGGCCCTGTCCCGCAGTCCTAAACCACACGGATCTCCATAGCATCATCTTACCATCATCCTCATCTCCCATCATCGTGCATAATAAAAATTGCCCCAACTTCCGAGCCCTCCATGGATTCCACCCATGACCTGGGAGGAACACCACTGGAGCCGGCAGAGAGTTGAGGCAGCAAAAAAAAAAAAAAAAAAAATTAAAAAAAAAAAAATTGTGCCCATATTTTTACCCATGGGCCCTCAACAGGGGTTTTTGGTCAGATGCACTGTTGACATTCACGGAAAGGAAGGTTATGGCATTTAGTTATTTAGTTACCACACACAACACATACACACGCATGTATATATATTTCTTTTAGGGGTATGGGTGTGGGATGTTGGACTGAGTTTGTCCTGGCACTAAGGCCCTGTTTCTCCTGTCCATCACAGGGTCAGCTGGACGAGGCGCTGCAGAAGTTTGACAGTATCATCCGCAAACATCCCACAAGTCCAAGAGCGCACGCCGGCAAAGCAGACGTCCTAGACAAGCTGGCGGAGAAAAAACGCAGCAACCAGCTGTTGGAAGAGAGCATCAAGGTGTACGGCCAGTTGCTGACATTCCCTGACGTGCCCGCAGAGCTCATGAAAAAATCGGCCCGCAGGCTGGCTGACCGCCAACAGTTTAGAGGTATGTGTCAGTGCCTAAAAATTCTCCTCACCAAAAAGTGTGTTGCCTCCTCTGAAGCACTTGAAATCATGCCAAAACACACCAAATTGTGCAGATTTTAGTCAAATTCTCAAACTTCTCCAAAAGAAGTATTTCCTCATCTGAAGCACTTAGCAGACCTGCCAGCCCGTATGGTTTTCCCGTAATTACTACGATTTTTAAAGCCAAATACGATTGTACGATTTTTATGCGCCGTTTAGGATTTTGGTTTAAAAAAAAAAAATCGGATTGTAGGTCCAAACACACAACCGCATCCACCTTTTCCGCCGGGAATCTTTCTCAGGCGACATGCTCCGGAAACAGTTTTCCGACAAGATGGCGGAAGATGCATGCGGGAAGAAGAGAAAAGACTCGAAGCAGCCTACGAAATCCGAATCGCAGACCTTTCTGGAAAGATATAAGCGGGACTTTCCGTTTATTGACAAATCTGCCTTCAGCGAACGCCACGCATTTTGCCTCGTCTGTCTTTTGGATCATTTTTCATTTTAAGCGCTGCTGTATTCGTCCCTCAACGGAAACTTGCGGCATATGTAGCTTTTGGTTTGGAGTGCAACACTCCTTTACCCTGTTCTCAGAGACAGTGGGGAAGGGCAGTTTACTATGTTTACCTGACCTAACAAGATCTGACTGGTACTTTGATTTTGGATTGATGCAGGATGGGGGCGCCAGTCCGTAAAAACCATGCAGTTCCTAGTGGACAGGTTCCCTGACGACGTGCAGCTTCAGCGTGAGTTAGGGGTCAACCATCTGATGGTCGGACAGGACAAAGAAGCCAAGCAAGTTTTTGAAAAGGCGAGTTGAGTTTCAGCCAAATCATTTCGGTCAAATAAAGTATTCCTTATCTCTTTAAAAAAAAAGAAGTCGCTATCCCCCCCCCCCCACCCCCTTTCAGTTCAATTCAATTTAGTTCAAATGTCAGTGATTTCAGTTGGATTATTTATATACATGCATTTTTGGGTTGTTTCATAATGTTCATATTCATTTGAATTTGGTTGGTGTATTACATTTGTTTTCACTTGATTTCAGTTGGGTTGTTTGTTGTTGTTTTTGGTGTGGAATTTTTTTTTTTTTTTTTTTTGGGGGGGGGGGGGGGGGGGTGTTGAGTCTTTTGTAGTGTTAAATTTGTAAATGTTAAATTTAAAATTACTGAAAAGGTTTTCAATGAAATTTCATTGTGGGTTGTTTGATTTCGGCGGATTTATCCTGGATTTATTGTTTTCCACTTTTCCACCTTTTGAACCGTGGACCATTTTAAGCTGTGCAACTTATGTGTGCTGGTCGGTTCAGATCCTGAAGATCCACCCTGATGATGGCTTTGCCATGGTACACCTGGGCTTTGTGTACCAGACGTCCGACAGTAACCCGCAGAAGGCAATTCCTCTCCTGCTGGTGGGGATCAACAGCAACGACCCTGGCACACAAGATGGCCGCTTCTACTTCCAATTGGGCAGTGCTCTACAAAGAGAGGGCCGTACAGAAGAGGTGAGAAGATTAGTTCCATTTTTTTTTTTTTTTTTACTGTAGGTGGACAGATTTTCTGTCATTTTTGCGCTTTAGTGGACAATATTCATGACAACTGTCCTGTACTTTTACGGTCAACCGTGACAGTTGTCCTGTGACAGTTGTCAGTGATGTGAAGCCCTGTGTATCTGTCATTGTACGTCGCTTACCGTAATAACCTTCACTTTTCAACCGCCCTTACTTTTTGACCACAGTGCAAAAACTGGGAAAGTTGGGTGAAATAAAATCTCCTTTTTTTTCAACCAGGCACCATAATTCTGTTCCTAAGTTTTCAACCAGACCAGCAAAACTGTGAAGCAACTTGAAGATAATGCCAAATGTCCAGAGAAAAATATACGAATTGATAATAATTTTGCCAATTTGCCAGTCTGGCATTCGTTCGCTTTGTTGATACCTTCATTGTGTGAGGCCAGAAGGACAAAGTGGTCTCCCTTCACTACGTCCGTTTGCCATTGCAAGTTTCAGTTTGTTGTGGTGGTCCGTTAAAGGCAGGGGAATGGTAAATAGCACTGTGGCAGTGATTGGTAGAAAAGGGTTAAAATCCCATGAAAAAATGGCAATTTTACTTGAAACCTTCAGATCACTCAGACCTGCCTACACTACGCATTCAGGGCTGCCACTCTTCCTCCTGTGGCCGGATTTCCGGCTTTTTGAACCGGCTGTGAAGAGCTTTCCGGCTTTTTAAAGCCGTTTCCGGCTTTTTCGGCGAAAAAATCGAGAGTCTGTGTCTATTGCTGGACCGTCGGCCTTCCCGGGTAAGGTGCATTTTGCGCCTCATATTGTCATATTCAGGGCTGCCACTCTTCCTGCTGTGGCAGGATTTCGTGCTTTTTGAACCGGCTGTGAAGAGATTTCCGACTTTTTAAAGCGTTTTCCGGCTTCTCCGGCTTTTTCCTGCTTTTCCGACCCCAAAAATCGTGAGTCTGTGTCTATTGCTGGGCCGTCGGCTTTTCCGGGTAAGGTGCATTTTGCGCCCTATATTCTTCGGCGACGTTAACACCCCCCCCCGCTTTTCACTGTCTTCGTGCAAAGTCGTTTTCCTGCTTTTCCGGCCAAAAACCTCGCGAGTCTGTGTCTACCGTCTTCCCCCCCCCCCCCCCCCCTGCTTTTCACATTTTTCGGGCAAAGTCCTTCCTTCCTTCCACTGGCTCCCTGGAGTTTGGCTTCCCTTCCATTCAGATTTTGAGGGTCAATTTTCAGGCTTTTTGTCTCTCAGAAAGTGGCAGCCCTGCGCATTGACCATAGAAAACTAAGAAATTTTGGGATTGCTACGCAACTACACATTTCTTTTCCTAAATCTACGTAATTTAGCGGTTAGCGTTTCGTCAAATCCGATCTGAACTTTTGCTCGCGCCGATCCACCTTTTTGAACGAGCCTCATTCAAAGTTTAACGATGTATAAATACCCGGTAGAAAGAAATTTGGGGAGAAAAAAAAATACTGAGATACTATGGTAGTACACTGTAACCAGTCGAATCAAACAAGCCAAAGAATAGAATAGTTGATTTGTAGCTTAAGCAACAAGCTGGCACATTTCGGTTGGGATACGTTAGGACTACTCATTTGGCCAGGAAACTACTCGTTTGGTTTTTTGCACTACTCATGTCATGTTTGGTGGGTAGGCAGGTCTGGATCACTAGGAGCCACTTCAAGCCACTATTACGCAATCTGCAGCAGTCTCGGGCCTAGCGGAAAAGGCCCACGCTTTGCGTAATAGTGTAATGTGTTGAAGTGGCTCCTACTGGTGTGCAGTGGTTTGTTCCCCTGCAGGGGTGGTTGGGCTTGGACTCTAAAGAGTTAGAGCCTGAGTACTTCTAGTATTGGTGCCTGGTATGTCAGCATTATTATGATGATGATTTTTTTACAAGTTTTATTTAACATAAAAATAACTTTATTGCCATATGTATAAACACCAGGAATTTGTTATGGTTGAAATGATGATGATGATGATACCTGTACCTGTTCTTGAACCTGTAATATTCACCAGGCGGAAGCGGTATATCAGCGCGGGGCAAACAAGGGTCTGTTCCTATCGGCCCACCAGCGCTCACTTTACAACGTTGACTCGCTCACGGGGCGGCCGTGGTGGACAAAGGAGCAGACTGGCTACCAGAAATATCTAAAGGTCGGTATTACTGGACCTGTGGGGGAGCCTGTGGTCATTGCTTCCGCCCACAAGCAGTGCCATTGTTTTGACCCTTTTGGGGCCGGCTGCATGTATCAGGGATTAAAGTGTTCCACCTTTTGGTGCATTTCCACCTTTGGCTAAATAATTTCCACCAGTCCCCCCATTTACAGACCCACTAGTCATGTGATGTCGTCTGACCACACCATTGGTGGATCTAGTCATCATGGCTGATAATCCCCCATTGTCAGGATTTCCCGGGCCGCGATAACTGGAAACGGGACCGGGCAGACACTTTCCAGATATTGGTCTCTGGTAGCTCGTGACCAGCGCTTAGTTATGCTGTTCTTGGTCATAAGTACATTACCCTTCCGTGCCCAGCTACTGGAGGACAACTGGAAGGTGATACGAGACGAGGGCCTCAGTCAGCTTAACTCGGAGACGGGCGACTTCATGCCAGAGGATGAGGACCTGAGAGAAAAGGGAGACTGGAAACAACTGACTATGTACGCACAAGGTCAGTAAATGTCACAACTTTGGCTATGTAACTGGAATTCTTAGCTCATCTGTGATTCGAGACTTGGATCAGTGGTTCAACCATGCATCACCCACATAAAATGCTGATCAGAATTGAATTCTCCATCCAAAATGTCAAGTGTGTGTCTCCAGTGAAGCTAGATAGGTCCGTTTACAGGTAGTCAGTTTACTGCAGTTTCACGGCGATCACACAAGTGTAGCAGGCATACACAGTACATGTTCCTGTTTTTGAATAGCACAAAATTGCCATGCTTTCTTCAAGTTGTGTCTTCTGACACTGGTCAAGAATGGAAACACTAGAAATACTCATGCACTAATGTAATTCTTGGCACTGATTTTTTTTCTGTATCGCTGTCTTTTTTCCTAACCATTTTGATATTCTCATGTGACCACAAGCTGTGTGAATGATCAGCATTCAGTTTAAAATACAGTACAACTTCTTTTGGGCGACCACCCCTCTGGCCAGACAAGAGTGGTCTTAAAAGAGAGGTGGTCACCCAAAAGAAGCTTCAGACAGTGAAGAAGTGCAACCCAGTATCATTGTACAGTACAACTTCTTTTGGGCGACCACCCCTTTGGTCAGATAAGAGTGGTCTTAAAAGAGAGGTGTCCACTCAAAAGAAGCTTCAGACAGTGAAGAAGTGCAACCCAGTATCATTGTAACATTGGTCTGCACAGGCAGGTGGTCTCCCAAAGGGGTGGTCACCCAAAAAAGGTTCTACTGTAACTTTGGTCTGCACAGGCAGGTGGTCTCCCAAAGGGGTGGCCACCCAAAAGAGGTTCTACTGTACTATGAAGATGTTATGTTTTCTGACTGTATATTTTTCTTACATCTGTGGGCAGGTCGAAAAAAGAGTAAGGTGTGTGCTAAAGTGCCCAAGACGTGCGCACTCATCGACCAGATAGAGCCTGCTAAAGGTTGCCGCAGGGGACAGGTATGTGCCGTAGAGACTTTAAGTCTTCAGCTGCTGTTTACACTGAAAAATCTAGAATTTGGAGGTCTGGTCAAAAACCAAGGAGCAAAAAAAAAAAAAAAAAGTTTCAGTTTCGATGTATGACCATCTTCACAGATCCCCGTGTGCGCCGGTGGGGCTATTAACAATGCTGCTTGAAACAGTTACAGTATCTCGCGTCAGAGGGCCTTGAAATGCACAAAAAGTGTGGTATGGTATGGTATGGTATGGTATGGTATGGTATGGTATGGTATACTTCTCCTCGGCGCATGTATCCATCTCTGCCGAGATGCTCATGGCGTCACAGGGCTGGAAGACGAAGCAGTGAAAGCCTGCTGCCGCTAAGCGCTACTTTATGTGCAAACCTCCACCCTGCTATTCACTCTGGTGCGTGCTACAGTATATCTGTTTTACCACGCCACCGGCCACAGCAAACTCTTCTTTGAAAGATGAACGTGGAATTTTTAGCGTGCACACTTGTTGTTTGTGCATGCATACACAAAGGCGAGACGGGCACCGTAAACGAGTCTGCACATGGATGTGACTCGATATGGTATGGAAAAATCCCACCATATTCCTGCCCACCGGGAACTCGAACCAGGCAGCTCAGGATCCGAAGTCGGATTCCTTAAACTCTCAAACAGACCACTGCTCGCAAAGGGAAACTAGCAGGATGGCGGAAGGGGGAAGTGGTGAAGGGAGACTACTCTGTACTTCTGGCTTTACACAATGACTAGCATCTTACAGTGCCACGGTTAGTGTCAGAAAAGTTCTGTCGTTAATTGTCGCTGTCTTGTTGCAGGTGAAATTTTCTGTGATGCAACCTGGAGTGCACGTATGGCCTCACTGCGGGCCCACCAACTGCCGTATCCGTGCGCACCTGGGCCTGGTCGTGCCCGAGGGACCCATGATAAGAGTGGTGAATGAGACAAGGTAAGTTGTGGCTTTTAGCGGTAGTTTTTGGCAGTGTCTTCATGAAGATCACCAGTAGATACAGCATGTTTATCAAACTGAAGAGTTACTAGAATATATTATTTCCTTCAGTGTAGCAGGCATGCTCTGCCATTATGGAGTGGCCGTATTTTGTCCGAGAAACGCGTAAAATGAACAGTCCATCCCAGAAATACCGATGTCTGGGTCGCGTCCTGGAAAGAAACATCAACGCACGTTTGAATCACCGTCACAGTAATTGACCTTGTTATTGTTTTTGGATGTGACAAGCAAGGTGACACAACTTGCACGGTGGAGTGCAAAAGGGACATAATCCAGACTAGATCTTCGACAAGGTGGTGGCTGCCATTATGTGTGAATGATTTTTATTGCCAAAGTCGGTCTCCTTGTAATCTCATTTCGACAAAACTAAGTCATCTTATGAACCTGTTTGGGACACATTTGTACAGAGTGTAATTTTATGCAGGTGAACCAACACAGTGATTAAATCTTAGTGTCTGAAGTTTGGTTGATGTACATATAATGTGCTGTATTCTTGGTGTGTTCCTGAAAGATGTGCTCTGTTCCGGATTTCAAGTTTTGTGTCCTGAAAACGTTAATTGCAAAGTAGGCATGCCTACGTCGCGATAGCCGTCTTTGATATCACCCTATGTTGTGGAAAAGGACGTTAAACCTCCGAACACCCACCCACCCCACGTCGCGATAGAATTTTGGTGTAGTTCAGTTTTGAGAATAGCGCTGTAAAACTAGGGAAAATGTGTAATCTCGAGCCATTCTGAAAATTGATCTGCGCCAAATTTCCACGACGATGTAGGTATGTTGGAAGATTAATGTTATCATTTGCTAAACATCTGAAACTTGACTCTGTCAGACTGTTTGGTCACGTTTTTTTAAAAGAAAACTTGTGAACTGATGTTGCAGAACTTGGAAGGAAGGCAAGTTCATCATATTTGACGACTCGTTCGAGCACGAGGTGTGGCATGATGGGAAATCATTTCGTCTGGTGCTAATCGTGGACTTCTGGCACCCAGAGCTGTCAGAGTCGTTGAGACGCAGCCTGTCTCCGATCTAACTGACGGTGGATGCTTTGCTTGTTCTTCAGCAAAGGCTGTGATCAGTGTTATACGTACATTCAAGAACCAGTAAGGAAGAGCTGCTGTAGGCCGGAGTTCACCTGAGAGGTGAGCTTCCCGTGTGTGCAGAATCCTGTCGCTAGTCATCGTGGCCGGGGAAATAATGAGAATCATGGTTTACCAGTCAAGCATGACTCATGGCTCTTCATGCTCTGATGCATTCTCACTTCATGAACAGATCCCCTCAGGAGAGTTCAGTTCATGTGAAAAGCTCTGCCTTATTGATTCATCAATTCATGAACTATGTCGCGCAACACTGTTTGGATGATTTTGTGTTGAAGTTGAGACTGGCGTGACCAGATGAGGTCGCAAGGTCACAATTTACTCAGAGAAAATGACACTTAGGTCCTCGATTTCACTGCTTAAGGGCCTGGCAGGCCTGTAGATTTGCTGCTGTCGGCTGGTTGATTTTCAATTGGAGCACTCAGGTACATGTTCGGGCAGACTTTACATATCGAACATGGGTATATTCTCATTGAGACTGCATCATTTTGCTTTTTTTCCCCCATATTTTTTCACCACAAAGACCCATAAGCAAGCATCTTTTTGGCTCCTTACATTTTGGGAGTGGGGGGGGGGGGGTACCTTTGTTTTGCTGGCTTACCATCCCTGTTGGCCACTGGCGTCCCTAACATTTTTGCCACTGAGATGGGGAGAAAATTTGCACTGCTAGGAAAGACTAGGATTCTGTTTATCATTAATCAATTCCTACCAAGTAAGTTTGGGGTTGTGCATCAGTGGCCCCATTAAAAAAAATCATAATTCATTCATGACCGCATGGATTTATGTTTATGGCTTAGTGGAAGTGTTGCACTTTGATTTTATTCGTGTTTGCTGCAATAGGAGCCGTCGAGGAACTTGCCTGATTTTCGCGTACAGGGCCAAAACTGAAAAAGAGTCAAAAACGCGCGATACTCGTGCGCGGTACGGAATGTGTTAATTTCAGCAATGAAATTCTCTAAGGATTGATTGTTTCATTGCATTGCGATGACTTGTGCCATCTCTTTGTGTGTTTAGGTGCGGGGGGGTTATAGTGCAGCAGTTATCTGTTTGTGAAATGATAGTCTCAGATCATTCCACCGGGTTTGGCAGAGTTGGAATGATTGTTATTCCATGCGAACTCCTAGCTGTGTACCTGTAAGTGCGCTGTGTGTGCTGGTGTCAGTCATGTGTAACATGGGTCCAATTCATGTACAGCCTTATTATGATGCTTTTTTTCACTGGCCTTACACCCTACGCATGAAAATCACTGCCTTGTTTATTGTCTTTTGTGCCTAGGCTCCCAACAGGGTGTACATATGTGACCCATTCTCACAAAATGTTTGGAATGTTTAGGCGTGGCATTTCACCCAGAAAGATGAAAAAAGTGTTGGGGGTCAGTCTGTATTGCCAACACCCTTGCCATCTTCATTTGACTACTTCATTCATGATTTTAGTAGAACAAATACCATTCTAATATTATATCAAATTAAAGAACATTTTCTGCTCTTTCTTGGTATGTATCTCAGTGTCACCAAACTTATCCACCATTTTGTGAGAACAGGTGAGCTTTGAGCCTGAATGTATGACGTGAGGTCACATAATATTTTGTTTTAGCAGTTCAGGGTCATATATAGCAGGGTCAAAGCACAATAGATCAAAATTTGACTCAGAATACCAGATGACTAAAATTTACAGTGTCAGATGAGAGGACAGACTTTTGTGAACTTTAAAAAAAAAAAAAAAATTACATTTGGGACAAATCTTGTTGTCTAAGAGCTAAGAACAATACGTGTACTGAATAACATTTACAAGCTGTATGGTATAGTGATTCCTAGATTGTTTATCCTGTTATGGGATTAAAATTGTGTGTGGTATTACTTACCTTGTTGATAATGACAAAGCGAACAATAGTGTATACGTGGTTTATATGTTGTGTCCTCAATTTAAACGTTTAAATTTGTTTGTGTGTGTAAATTGTGTCATGACAGGTTTGTTATTCACCTGACTTGAGCTGATTCTATACTTTGCGATTTGCCGTTTGAACTCTGAAAAAATAAAAGAAAAAAGTGATGCTTCTACTTGTACTTAGATGTTTGTCGGAGAACACAGCTGAAAGATTGTAAAATGAAGCTTGCTTTTTTTTTTTTTTCTGTTAGAATTTGTAACAGTTGTTTGTGTCAAGTTTTATGATACAAGACTTTTTGGCTAGACTATGAATAATTCAAATACATACTCATCCACAGTGATTACTGTGTAACATAAATGTGATGCCTACACATAATTCTTATTTTTAATGCATAATTATTTACTCCTCATACTTCAGTTCGTGTTTTTTAATATTCATTTTTCATTTGCTCACGTCATCTGTTGATTTTATTGTATCAGTTTTGGGTGTTTTGCCACCCAGAGTATGTATCACCTGTGTTTGGACAGTGCTGCTTTGCGTGCCTGCGTTTGCGTATACAGTATTTACCAAGAGACTGATTTCTCGTGATGAAAATCAGTGTTTTCCAAACTTGGATGTTCTTGAAGTTGTACAGGCACACATGGCAGTGCAGACACAAAGAATGATCAAATTTGATGAATTGCAATTTTACTGACTGAGCAGACTCAGTTTGTGTTTTATGGGTAAACTTTTGTTTTGCATGGTCTAGTCACCTGTAGTAGTGGAATGCTCTGTTTTTGTGCTTTTTGTGCATGCGTTGATAATCACCAGCAGCTTTAAGTTTAAACCCAGTAATTTGTATCATAGGGATTGTGTGTATTATGTGCATGAATTGTATTATTTGCTTTTAACTCTTTCAATGCCGAACTGCTAAGCACAGTATGTGACTGCAACAGCTTGCTTCAGATCACGCGCTGCCAGTGTCAATGTATCTGGATCAGTCATGTTGTTAGCTTTGTGGTGTTACTAATCAGCAGTATCCTAGGAAAACTACAGTTTGCCCATGTCAGTCTTAAAAAACAGTTTCGGTAGAGGCAGGCTCACAGATGGATAAAATATACAGGTAGAATTTTTCATGCTCCTAAAACGAAAAACGTGTACGCAAAACTCACTCATTGTGAACAAATATTAGTAAGTATCCATCAGCATTCATGTTTGTCTGCAATCTCTGTCATTCGTCAAAGTCATGCACCAAGGAAGAGAAAGCTTCTCATAATAGAATTAGATGAAGTACAGTATTATCAGAAGTACACATCGGCTTGCATGAAAGATTTTTGTTTGTTTGTTTTCAGCTTCAACTGCTTAGAGTTAATGCTGTTATGTACACATTCCCCCCCCCCACCCCCCACAACAAAAAAAAAAAAAAAAAGAAGAAGAAGAAGAAAAAAAGAAATGTATGAGCTGTTTGCATGAAATGAAAACTTTATTTTACAACAGTTGAGGTCATTGACGTGAAACAGAAGGTTAGCTACGTTGTTAGTTGATGATGGTACCTTTTAGTGTTCCAAAAGAGGTACACAAATTTTTTTTTTTGAAATGAAATCCTGCGTTGTTTTTGGAAGAACAGCTGATTTGCCTGTTGCCTATGAGCTTTAATTTTATGTTCATTTACTCGCATAATAATATGCTGCTTCAGCGCCTTTTTTTTTTATTGTTGTTGCCATGAACAGCTTAATGGAACTTGATCTGCCTGTCACAGTTTTAGGATGCATGCGCTTTAGACTTTTTAACGCTTTATATTTTTGTTGTCCGTCTTTTCTTTAATTGTTTGGTGTTTGGAACTTGCATAAATGTCAGATGTGTAGTGATTATAGCTGCATGTGCATGTATTGAGATATTGATTAGTATATATTTGATAGTGGAATTGGCCGCATGGTTAATGCGTCCGGTACGGAGGCACAAGTTCGAATTCTTGGCGCCATTTTTTCCACAGTGCGAGTCAGATTCACGTGCAGACTGGTGTGCAGTGCCTGTCTCACCTTCCTGTGCACTTGCATGCACTGTAGCAAGTGTGCATGTCAAAGATCCCATTCTATATCAGGTGGGTTCCAGAATGGAAAACCATCACACATCATGCGTGCAGGAAATAGAAAAAATATTGGGATTATGGCGACATTCTCCCCCCAAGAGTAGTCTTCAGGCTGGGGAATTATCAGTCATTTGGCAATTTTCAGCCAAATTTCCTATCTTTCAGCCAAAAAAAATTGTTTCAGCCAAGAAAAGGAAGGAGGAAAAAGGTTGCACACACAACCATATTGTATCGAGATGCATGTAATGCCATATGGGACTTTCTAATTCTAACTTCATTTTATAGTTGTTGCATGTCAGTATCACAGCAGCATTTCACGTCTGCGTGCCAGGAGAGGCTACTAGATGCTTTGAAAAACGCTAAAATTTGTTCTCTGAAGTGGGGGCATTGCCTCTGTGGTCCTCAAGCAGAGTGCTGCCCCATTACCTTGGCCTAGGTTTCAGTCTTTTCTGTCCTCAGCAATTCCCCAGCCTGAGTCTTGGCAACAGTCTTCAGCCCATGCTCAAGGGACCCACGAGGCAGAGGAGAGGGTCCCCCGAATTATCTTAAGTGATGACCTATCTGAGTCACACTAAACATGCTGAGAAATCTGTTTCATGGGCTTTTCTGTGAGAAACAGTACAGGTTTATGGGTTTCTTGTATCTTTATTCACATCATGTATTATGAAAATGAGCCTGCTGAAACTTACGTGTTTTTTGCCATGAGCACAAGTGCATAAGGAAATGTGTGCGTGTAACTGTATGCAGCATAAATGACTGAAATACTGAAAGTTTTTTTTATCACTAACAATAGAGCCATATTTTTGTGTACCTCATAATGTCATATCACTTCCTTGTGGCTGTAACTTGCTGTGCTATGTATAATTACTGCTGTGTCAGGATGACTGAAATGATAATGTTCTATCATACCATACATTAAGAAGGAGGTTTGCACGCTTTGACTTGTACACATCTGAAATATGAGTTAGCTGTTGCAGGAGGTTTGCACGTTTTGATTTGTACACATCTGAAATACGAGTTAGCTGTTGCAGGAGGTTTGCACGTTCTGATTTGTACACATCTGAAATACGAGTTAGCTGTTGCAGGAGGTTTGCATGCTTTGACTTGTACACATCTGAAATATGAGTTAGCTGTTGCAGGAGGTTTGCACGTTTTGATTTGTACACATCTGAAATACGAGTTAGCTGTTGCAGGAGGTTCGCACGTTCTGATTTGTACACATCTGAAATACGAGTTAGCTGTTGCAGGAGGTTCGCACGTTTTGATTTGTACACATCTGAAATATGAGTTAGCTGTTGCAGGAGGTTTGCACGATTTGACTTGTACACATCTGAAATATGAGTTAGCTGTTGCAGGAGGTTTGCACGTTTTGATTTGTACACATCTGAAATACGAGTTAGCTGTTGCAGGAGGTTCGCACGTTTTGATTTGTACACATCTGAAATATGAGTTAGCTGTTGCAGGAGGTTTGCACGTTTTGATTTGTACACATCTGAAATACGAGTTAGCTGTTGCAGGAGGTTCGCACGTTTTGATTTGTACACATCTGAAATACGAGTTAGCTGTTGCAGGAGGTTTGCACGTTTTGACTTGTACACATCTGAAATATGAGTTAGCTGTTGCAGGACGTTTGCACGTTTTGATTTGTACACATCTGAAATATGAGTTAGCTGTTGCAGGAGGTTTGCACGTTTTGACTTGTACACATCTGAAATATGAGTTAGCTGTTGCAGGAGGTTTGCACGTTTTGACTTGTACACATATGAAATATGAGTTAGCTATTGCAGTATCTCTCACTTCTGCACTCACTTCTCCATTGAATCTACCATCATCTCACTATCTCCCCCCCCCCTCCCCACACACACACACACACACACACTACCCTGCCCTTTCCATGTTTTTCCTGACCTGTATTCCACTCTGGAATATGCAAAATCAAAATGTGTGCTGAACATCAATTTCAGATATACATACTGATGTACAGTGTACAAGCAATCTGGTCACTCACTTTGGGTGCAATGTTATGCCCCACAAGTCCTGGGGTAGATGATGATTACATGCCTCTGGTGATGTCACTTGACACACTCTGACAGGGTTTGTTGCACAGATACATGTATCACACATTCAGAAAGCACTTTCCTTCAGCATTGCACGCTACACGTGCTGACTGCAAATTTGAAGATAGGCTTTTTCTGAAGCTGAATGCGATTCAGTGTGATTGCAAATGTTAGAAAGTGTTGTTGTTGTGGAAGTGAATTGAATTTGACTGAACCTCTTTCTCTTACGCTCATTTACAAGAACTGTTGGAACATTATTTTGTTGCCTTTGTTTAAAGAAAAAAAATTGTGATACTTCAGGCGTAGTAGACATGTTGCTGTGCTGTGTGTAAGATCACTTTCAAACTGAAAGATTTTCTTTGTGGATCAGTATAAAATGAAAACCTTTGTCATACATAATGTTAAAGGATTTTTGGCAATGATGAGATTTTGTCAGTCTGTTGCTAAACGTGTCCGTCCGTTTCAACTTTCCTGCTGAATTCGAAATTGTCCTTTGGAATAATAAACAGAATCTTTATCACTTTAGAGTGTGTCCTTTTGTGTGTGTGCCCGTTTGTGCATATGTGCATACAAGTGTGTGTGTGTGTGTATGTGTGTGTGTGTGTGTGTGTGTGTGTGTGTGGTGTGCTGTGGTCTGAAATACAGCCCAGAGAACCCTATTGCAAAAGAGGTGTGGGATTTGGGTCTGGAACTCCACCACATGATCGTTCGTTTAGTCCTTTTGGCTCCTAGAGAAGCATAGGGCCTCAACAGCTCTCCTCCATCTCACTCTGTCCCTTAGCGCAGGTCTTGGCCTCCTCCCATGTCAGGCCGGAGTCTCGCAGCTCGCAGTGCAAGCTCCTCCTCCAGGTCTGCTTGAGGCGCCCTCTTTTCCTCTTCTCCTGCGGGTTCCACTCGAGCGCCTGCCTGGTGATGTTGCAGGGTTCCTTCCGCAGGGTGTGGCCGACCCATCGCCACTTTCGCCGCCTGACCTGGACGTCCATTGGCTGTTGATTCGCCCTTGTCCACAGGTCGGTGTTTGGCACTCTGTCGAACCATCTCAGGTGGAGGATCTGCCGGAGTCATCCGTTGATGAAGGTCTGGATCTTTGCGGTGCTGGTGTTGATGACCCCCCCAAGTCTCTGACCCGTAGAGTAGCCCACCACACGATACTGATATCCAAAACTTGACACCAAGGGAAAAGCCAGCACGTTTTTTTTTCTCTCCCAGCTGGGATTCGAACTCAATGCCATAGCATTGCAAGTCCAGTGTTGGCTCCCCTTTGAAAGCAAAGACGTACATGGGTTTAACTTTGTCCAGCAAGCAAAAGTGAACACGAGCGAGCCGCCGCTTAGTTTTACTGGCCAGTGACCCAGTAAGTATCCTACGTATATCTGTGGCCGTTAGTGTGTCAAAAACAATCAAACTTTATATCAAGCAATCAATCAGTTTATATGTCCGCGTTATTATGAGATATTTATATCACAGACTACTGTCACAACAAAAGTGAGTAAAGGGAACCTTAAGATGAGGTTAGTAAGTGAACTGATCAAGAACTATCAAAAACAAAATAAAGCGTACATGGCTGTCAAACTCGCCGAACACTTTAAATACTAGGGGGGAGGAAGTGGGGGGGGGGGGGGAGGACAGTAGTACTCATCCCCTCCAAAAAAAATAATAAATAAATAAAATAAAAATAAAGGAAGGTACTTTGTTGACTCATGCGGCAGTGATATACAGTCACCAACTGTCAGGTTTGCGGAAGAGTAACGCAGGAAGCAACACATCCCAGTGTGTCCACGCTCCATGTTCAGTGTCAAAATCGTCTCATTAGTTACAACTGGGAAGTAGGGCGTATTATAGTATCCCGAAAGTACAATGTGCAATTTGTATATGGGTGCGGGGTGGAGGAAGGTTGGGGGGGGGGGGAAGGGGGGGGAGGGTTCGTGACTAGGGGAGGACGAGTTCCGCTGGACAAATTTGTATCAGTGTTTTTGTATTCACGTATGTGAGCGCAAGTCCCATGTTACCGCAGCTCAATGTTTTCGACATTCTATGTTCCATTCTATGTTCCAGAGTTCTATGTTCTCAGCATTCTATGTTCCGAGAGCTCTATGTTCTCAGCCTTCTATGTTCCGTCGGAGAGCTCCATGTTCTCAGCGTCCTCTGTTTTCTCAGTGTTCTCCGTTTCAAGAGCTGTATGTTCCCAATGTTCTATGTCCCGAGAGCTCTGTGTTCGTTCTCAGTCTTGTATGTTCCGAGAGCTCTACGTTCCTAGCGTTCTACTATGTTCCCAGGGCTCTGTATTCCCAGAACCGGTTCTTCTCTGTGTCCCCCCCCCCCAACACCTCCTCCGTATGTGTGTGTGTGTGTGTGTGTGTAAGAGAGACAGACAGACACACTGAGAAGGGGGCTGAGACAAAAAGGTGATGGGAGGGGGGGGGGATGCTACAAGCATGTACTGACACATAGTTGGAACATACGTAGAGCTTCGCCGGGTAACACAGAGCGCCGGGATCATAGACCCGTGGTAACGTAGAGCTGAACCCCTCTGACGTGTGTTTTGATTGTGTACCCAGGCGGTCCCAACGTCTCACTTCCTAAGCCGAAGTTAAGCTCCGTAATCACTAACCGTGTCAGACATTTGCATGGGTGATCGCGGTTCGCGTAACCTGACTGACAGGTTTCTTACCGGCTTCTCCCCCAGTTTACCCACCTGTGAATAGGTACGTAGCCCTTTTTGGGGTTTGGAAAAGGGAAAGCAGTGGGGGAGAGGAGATCTGCGCCACACTCACAAAACTGGCCTAGTGAGAATTGAAGTGTTGAACTCTACGACCGTACGAATGCCGGGATAATGTGGCATTTCAAATATCGCCTGTGTGTTCAAATTTGCCTCAAAGTCTAGTTCGGTTGGTATAGTTCGCCCGTTAGGGGGTGCAAATGTATATATCAGTCATGCTCAGGAAGGGCAAATAAACTCCAGTCGTCCACTAACGGAGGCCACTGTATCCCCGCAACGCGGGAGGGGGTGCAAATGTACTCCGGGGCCGCTGACTTCGTTCTACGACTTTACTTTATGCGAAATATCGACGGAATTGACTGGTATACATTTGCACCCCGTAACGGGCGAACTATGCCAACTCAGTGAGCCAAAGTCTAACGCTACGACCGCATCAGTGAATGTCCATTTTATACCTGCACAATAAAGTATTTTTAAATTTGAATATGAATTTGAAACGGGGGCGGGAGGAGGGGGGGGGGACGTTAACTTGGGCGGGGAGGAACCAGCGAAAAAAAGCTTGGAACAACTTACTTGGTTTGCGAAATTCTCTCATCGAATCGATTCAAAAAAATCCACGTGCAGACTCGTTTTCATGTACACACGCATGCACATAATTATATCAAGTATGCACGCGAAAGATCCCATTGCGGGAGGGGGGGGGGGGGAGAGGGGGCGGAGAAAACTAACTCGGGAACCAAGCCAATGATACGTCTTGATACGACCTCGACCTCTTAGTCACGTGACTGGGGTTAGGAGAAAACAAGCATAATTATAAGATTCTGATTGAAACGTCAGTGCAGCCAATCATAGTGCACCAATACGCCCGGCGACAGACAAATCACACGTGTAAGAGTAAGATTGTTTGTCGCAGTATTCGGGGAGCCGGGGTGGTCGAATGGAAGAGCGTTGGACTTCTAATCCTCGGGTCGTGAGTTCGATCCCGGCTGGGGCCAAGTATATGTGCTGGCTTTTTCATCGTTGCCCCGTCTTTGATATCACCCTGTGTGGTGGAAAAGGACGTTAACCCCCCCACCCCCCTTTCGCAGTATTCGAGGGTTCCCTGCCACAACTTCCTATCTCCCTTTTTTTTTCACCACTCGATTTGCTTGACCAAGTTGCCGTGTAATGATGGCAAAACACGGTAAACCCATGACGTCATTGTGTGGAAAAAGGCCATTACGTCAGTGTCCTTCATCATAAAATCATCAACTGACCTCAACGACTTACCGTGTTGTGCCATTGCGCGACAGAAAGAAATCATGATGGGTTGCCATGGAGAATCAGAGGACGTGGCTAGCCTGTGGGCGACATGTTCATTATCATACTTACTTAGGCCCCTGGCTCCAAGTGGAGCATAGGCCATCGACAACCCTTCGCCATCGCACTCTGTTCTGGGCTATTCTTGCCGCTCCAGTCCAGTTGGTCCCCTGCTTATATAGCTCTGCCTCAGTGTCCCGCCTCCAGCTGTTGCGAGGCCGGCCTCTCTTCCTTTTCCCCTGCGGGTTCCATGTCAGGGCTTGGCGTGTGGTGCTGGATGCTGGCTTCCTGAGGGTGTGCCCAATCCAGCCCCACTTCCTCCGCAGGATCTGCTTGGCCACTGGTTCCTGCCCCGCTCGCTCCCACAGCTCTTCGTTCCGGATCTTCTCTGGCCATCGGATGTTGAAGATGCGCCTCAGACAGGTGTTGAGAAATGTCTGGATCTTCTGTTCATTATCATGCATGCAGGAAAAAGAAGAGAGAGAGAGAGAGAGGATAGCGCTGTACAAGTGGCTACTCGGGTTGTGAGTTCGAATCCAAGCTGGGCCCAAATATTTGTGCTGGCCATTTCCTCTTTGCCCCGTCTTTGGTATCACCCGTACGTGGTGGAAAAGGACTCGCAGACACCCACTCACTCTGTACAAATGTCTACCGTGATGGAACACAAATATACCAGTACCAACGCCAACCTAAAATTCTGTCTGTATACGCATCTGATCACTTTATTTTAATAATAATAATAATAATAAATAATAAATTTCATTTATATAGCGCACTTGGCTTGCGCGGCTTTAAGCCCTAAAAACTCACTCACTCACTCACTTTTATAGCGCACTTCTCAGACACAGTGACTCATTGCGCTAACACACGTCACTCATACACATTCACACTATACAGACCAACACGTCAATCAATACATATTACACATCACACAATACAAAGACACATCAGTTGAAGGCCTGTTGAAATAAGTGGGTTTTCAGTGCAGATCTAAAAGCTGATAAAGATGGTTGTTGTCTCAGCCCCATAGGCAGCGAGTTCCAGACTGTAGGGGTGGCGAACCGGAAACATCGTTCACCATAAGTTTTCAGGTTTATCTTAGGGACCTTGAGTAGCTTGTCATTAGATGAGCGGAGGGTACGGGACGGAATGTAGGTGCAGAGTGAGGCAGACAGATAAGGCGGGAGAGTATCATCGAAATGACGATAGGCTAGAACTGCCAACTTGTATTTAATGCGGAAACTGACTGGCAGCCAGTGCAGTGATTTCAAGAGCGGTGTGATGTGGTCTCGCATGCCTTTCCTCAGCACCAGACGGGCAGCACTTTTTTGTACTCTTTGCAGGCGCGCGATCTGTTCCGCGGGAAGGCCAGCAAGAACCGAATTACAATAGTCTAGGCGGGAAGTTACGAACGCTGTGACCAGCTTGGCGCAAGTGGTGTCTGAGAGGCAAGAACGTATGGAAGCGATACGCCTCAGTTGCAGGAAACAAGCTTGACATGTTTTTTTCCGATTTGTTCGTGCATGGACAGTGTCTGGTCGATGGTTACGCCTAGGTATTTATAATAATAATAATAGTGGAGATTTTTAACGCGCCTAACCCATGGGCTGGCTCTAGGCGCTTTACAATATAACGGGAGGGGGGGGGGGCAGCAACAACCCGCGAAAATAAAGACTGATAAAATAAAAAAACCCGCATTGTCTCCCTGCAGGCAACAGAGACCATGGCAGTAAGAGAGCGGGGACCCCAGCATCCTGCCCAAACACAGGATGTGGGGAACCCAACCCAAATAAACCATCTTACACACACACACACACACACACACACACACACACACACACACACACACAGAGTGTACAAGACAATAAAAAGCTGAGTTGAATTACTGGGAGGAGAAGAGATGTGTTTTCAGTTTAGCTTTGACGGACTTATGGAAGGGAACCATATGACCACCAATGTCCGCGCACTCGTTCGTAGGCGAGCAGGCGAGCCAATGAGCAGGACTTCTGTTTTATTAGTGTTCAGTAACAGCTTGTTGCTATTCACCCAAGACAGAATGTCTCGTATGGACTTTTCAATGCCCAACTGGATGGATGGAAATTCATCAGCTGGTCCACCCTGAGACAGTTCGGTGTCATCGGCGTACTTGTGGAAGTTACAACCATGCGAAGCGATGACGTCAGACAGTGGCTGCGAGTACAAAGTAAAGAGGACCAGAGTGAGTGAGTTTTTAGGGCTTAAAGCCGCGCAAGGCGCAAAGACTAATTCGCGGCTGAGTGTGCCTGCACTACATGAAAAAAAAAACAAAAATGTAACGTTGGACAAAGAATGCAAACTGGTCTACGGGAACTGGTCTACGGGGCGGTATAAACCTAGGACATGCAGGAGACGCTGCACCTTCATGCTAATTTATCGAACTCCCGGTTAGAAAAAAGCGTAGAAACCAAATAACAATTACAACTGGGTAAAACAAAGATAAATACTAAGCGCATATACAGCAAATATTGCAACTTATCATCTCCTAGGCGCAATAAACCAGTTCGCAGCATATGCCCAACATCACTTATTCCTAACCACTGATAGTGAGTGAGAGGTTAAAAAGAAAAAATATAGATGAAAGGGCCGAACTTAGAAATCAGCTGAGAGATCAGAGGAAGGACAGAGCGGCTAAATTCGGGAGGTTTTAAAGAGAAAGAGACAGCCGAATGGGCTGGTGAGGGATAGACAGAGAAGTAGGAAGGAAAATTCCTTAGTTGCCAATGAAGACAACATGCCTGGGAGGCAGTTGGAGAATAGACCGCTCCAACACGGAACCTCCCCGCCGTGAGGCGGTTTGGGAAAACAACGCACCAGAGAGGGGTGCGTTGTGAAGGTCTTCAACATGACAGGTGTTCAGCAGCACCAGCAGGGCGCTGCGAACAAAGCCCGCCAGGCTGAAGACCAGGTGGGGGGGAATCCAGTGAAGTCGGCCTTCAGAAACGACCCTCAGATGTCTCACTGGACCAAGGGTCAGCAGACACCCGCTTACTGACCTCCCCCCGGAGGAGATTTTAAGCGAGCAAAAGACAGGTGAATGGACCGATGGAGGCAGAAATAAGAGTAAAGAAAGAGCAAAAAGGGTGGGCAAGCTTGGCGAAATCAACCCCGCCACGTGAAGGCGAGCCCACGGGGCCGTAAAGAGGACCGGTCCTAGGACGGAACCTTGTTGTACCCCGTATGTAAGCGGGGCTGCGGCAGACAGAGAATTACCACCAGGCTGGGCTGATGGAACGCCGTCAACAAGGACAAACCAACAACGCTCATGAACGTACGATTTAAACCACTCGAGGACAAGTCCTCTGACACCGAAAGCCACTTCTAGTCGCTTTAGAAGAATAGAGTGGTCGAGCATGTCGAAGGCAGCGCTGAGATCGAGCAGTGCCAGTAGTGACACAAGTCTCAGTCTCGTCTGAGCTAGCAAGCAGACTGTCTAAGACACTCAATACTGCAGTCTCTGTGCTGTGGTTCTTTCGATAGGCCGGCTGGTTTAACTCTAGCAGGTTGTTTTCAGATAGATGTTTTAGTAGGTGTTTCAAACAACCTTCTCCAAGATCTTGGAGATAATAAACGGAAGGTTGGAGACCGGTCTGTAGTTTTTGAGTTCATTGGGATCCAGGCCAGGTTTCTTTAGCAGTGGAGTAATAACCGCCTGCTTAAACTGGTCAGGAACAATACCTGTGGCGAGAGAAACATTGACAATATTTGTTATTAGAGGAACAAGATCAGAAAGGCACTGTTTGGTGATGGATGCTGGTACAGGATCTAACATGCAACTCTTGGTTGGGGACTGAGTGATCAGTTCATGGATGTCCTTCTCTGAAACAGGACCAAAGAAGAAAACATAGGGCCGTGGTACACAGCAAAACAGGGAAGTTCACATAGACGGGAGTCAAGTTCAACACGAATACGCGTGATTTTGTTCACGAATAAGTCACTGAACCAACGGAAACGCCTCTACACACCAAATTGTACGGCCCTCAGCGGGAGCTGGAGAGGACAACAGACTTCATGCTCAGAACTGAACTTCCAGTGTGACCAAGAAAGACGAACGACAACAACAACAACAACTGAACCGTTGAGGCAATTTTCATTAAATTGGCCTTGTACATTACGCGTTGGCGAGCATGACACTTGTTACTGTGCTGTGGATCTTTCCTTCCCGATCAAAGTGCACAACTATTCCCACGGAATACACATTACGTGTCATGTGATTTCGATCTAGATTGGTGACTGTAGACGACATACTTTCTGCGAGCTTCATTTGGTTGTTTGGTTGTTGTTGGTTTTGTTTACACCTCGGAATAATTATGTGTGAAAGCGAGTACATTTATCGGAGGGAGGATGCTCTGACTCTGAAACAGCTGTTCGTAAAGTTGGCATCCTCCCTCCCGCATATCGTGGTGGTTGCTGATGGGTTTTCCTTCAATGGCTGCGAGATGGATATATCTTCTGGTGAGGTAGGTATTGCTTTGTTGTGCCATTGTGCGACAGAAAGAAATCATGATGGGTTGCCATGGAGATTCAGAGGACGTGGCTAGCCTGTGGGCTACATGTTCATTTTCATGCATGCAGGAAAAAGAAGAGAGAGAGAGAGAGGATGGCCTGGCGCTGTACAAATGGCTGCTCGGGTCGTGAGTTCAAATCCAAGCTGGGCCCAAATATTTGTGCTGGCCATTTCCTTGTTGACCCGTCTTTGATATCACCCGTACGTGGTGGAAAAGGACGTTAAACTCGGAGACACCCACCCACTCTGTACAAATGTCTACCAGTGCCAACGCCAACCTAAATAGAGCTTACATGATTTGTTCGAGTGGCTTACGGCGAAAGACTAACCCCGAGATGGTTCGATTGTTTGTGTAGCTACCGAGCCTCCGGAAGGCGAAAGCCGAAACGTTGACCTGTGCCGTCCTTTGTGAAAGTTAAGTGGTTTCTGTCCCTTTTCTGTCGCTTTTATTTGCTCAAGAAGCTCGCAGGTAAATTTTAGCACACAGACAAACCAGTGAAGAACAAGAACGAGCACCCACTGACAACAACTGAGGAACAGCTGAAGCGATGGGCAGAACACTTCAGGGAGCTGTTAAATCGCCCCATCCCTGAAACACCACCAGACATCCCACCAGCAGAGACAGAACAACCCATCAACTGCGACAAGCCCTCTAAGGCGGAGATCAGGAAAGCCATCATGACACTGAGAAATGGGAAAGCTGCAGGGCCGGACGAGATACCAGCAGAAGCCATCAAAGCAGACACAGAGACACCCGTCAACATGCTGCACAGCCTATTCAGCAAGATCTGGGAGAAGGAAGAGGTGCCAGCCCAGTGGAAAGAAGGGATCGTCATCAAGCTGCCAAAGAAAGGGGACCTCAGGGACTGCAGCAGCTACCGAGGGATCATGCTCCTATCAGTGCCAGGCAAGGTTCTGAACAGAATTCTACTGGAGAGGATGAGGGAGGCAGTCGACCCCATGCTCCGAGACCAGCAGGCGGGCTTTCGCAGGAACAGGTCCTGCGCTGACCAGATCGCCAGCCTACGCATCATTGTTTAGCAGTCACTGGAGTGGAACTTCCCCCTCTACATCAACTTCATAGACTATGAGAAGGCTTTCGACAGTGTAGACAGAGAGGCGCCGTGGAAGCTGCTAAGGCACTATGGAGTTCCCGGGAAGATCATATCCCTGATCCGGTGCACCTACCAAGACATGAGCTGCAGGATTGCCCATGCCGGCCAGTTGTCAGAAAGCTTCGAGGTGAAGGCCGGAGTCCGCCAGGGATGCCTGTTGTCACTGTTCCTCTTCCTCCTGGTCATCGACTGGATCATGAAGACCACTACAAAAGGCAGGAAAAACGGGATACAGTGGACACTCTGGACGCAGCTGGATGACCTCGACTTTGCGGACGACCTGGCGCTCCTGTCTCACAGCCACAGCCAGATGCAGGACAAGACTACTTGCCTAGAAGCCACATCAGCTGGAACAGGGCTCAAGATCAACAGGAGGAAAACCGAACTGATGAAGATCAACACCACTGCCAACACACCAGTCACAGTCGGTGGAGAGCCCATCAGGGAGGTAGAGTCTTTTGTCTAACTGGGGAGTGTGGTTGATGGACAGGGAGGCACAGACCGTGACGTCACAGCCAGAATCGGCAAGGCAAGAGCAGCAATGGTCATGCTGAAGAACGTATGGGCATCCAAAGTTGTCAGCGTAAGAAACAAACTTCGCATCTTCAACTCCAACGTGAAGTCAGTTCTGCTCTGCGGATGCGAAACATGGAGGACTACAAAGACGATGCAGCAGAAGATCCAGACATTTCTCAACACCTGTCTGAGGCGCATCTTCAACATCCGATGGCCAGAGAAGATTCGGAACGAAGAGCTGTGGGAGCGAGCGGGGCAGAACCAGTGGCCAAGCAGATCCTGCGGAGGAAGTGGGGCTGGATTGGACACACCCTCAGGAAGCCAGCATCCAGTACCACACGCCAAGCCCTGACATGGAACCCGCAGGAGAAAAGGAAGAGAGGCCGGCCTCGCAACAGCTGGAGGCGGGACACTGAGGCAGAGCTATATAAGCAGGGGACCAACTGGACTGGAGTGGCAAGAATAGCCCAGAACAGAGTGCGATGGCGAAGGGTTGTCGATGGCCTATGCTCCACTTGGAGCCAGGGGCCTAAGTAAGTAAGTAAACCACTCAGTGGGTTATGGAAAATCATAAGTCACACTTTCACTCTCTGTTTCATTACTATTTTCGGACGTAAAGCACTCATAGTTAACTCACTGAGAGTTTGCACTGGCGAGTGGTGTAAAATTCTGTCTGTATCCGCATCTGATCACTTTATTTTCGTTAAATTTGTCCTTGTACATTGTGCGTTGGCGAGCATAACAATTGTTACTGTGCTGTGGATCTTTACTTCCTGATCAAAGTGCACAACTATTCCCACGGAATACACATTACGTGTCATGTGATTTCGATCTAGATTGGTGACTGCAGACGACATATTTTCTGCGAGCTTTATTTGGTTTGTTTCTTTGTTGCTGGTTTTGTTTGCACCTGGGAATAGTTATGTGTGAATGCGAGTACATTTATCGGAGGGAGGATGCTCTGACTCTGAAACAGCTGTTCGTAAAGTTGGCATCCTCCCTCCCGCATATCGTGGTGGTAGCTGATGGGTTTTCCTTCAATGCCTGCGAGATGGAGATATCTTCTGGTGAGGTAGGTATTGCAAATTCAAGTTCCTTCATTATGCTAATAAAATGAACAGTATTGACTTACGCAGTGTACAGGACTGCCTAGTGGAAGTCATTGCAAAGGAGGCTGCATGAATAGGATTTTCTAAAGTGTCTGAGACTAAGGCAGTGTATGGAAACTAGCACCGTTGACATTCCTGCTGTTTACCCTTTAACAGTGGAACGGTAGTGCTCGATTCTGTGTCTTGACTACAGGGGAAAGGTATAAAATTGCAGGCAAGAGGATCAGAACCTTGTAATTTAAATCTATCGATGAAAACTTTCGCTAGAAGTAGGATAAAACCCATGGGTTTGTCGGTTCTGATATTCCTGTCTGTGTGGCATCCAAAATAGTTCCCTTGGTTTGTCTAAACATATCAACAGTCATCACTTGATCTTGAAACCAGAGGCGACAAGGACTGAAGTTTACCATGATTTTGGGCGACTAGAACTGTTCATATTCCCAGAGTCAGATACGATGCTCTAGCTCTTTGCCCTTCACAAAAGGGCGGACCCACTCTTCACAAAATGTATGGGTCTTGGCGGACCCACTCTTCACAAAATGTATGGGTCTTGGCGGACCCACTCTTCACTAAATGTATGGGTCTTGGCGGACCCACTCTTCACTAAATGTATGGGTCTTGGCGGACCCACTCTTCACAAAATGTATGGGTCTTGGCGGACCCACTCTTCACTAAATGTATGGGTCTTGGAGGACCCACTCTTCAAAATGTGTCTTGGCGGACCCACTCTTCACAAAATGTATGGGTCTTGGCGGACCCACTCTTCACAAAATGTATGGGTCTTGGCGGACCCACTCTTCACTAAATGTATGGGTCTTGGAGGACCCACTCTTCAGAAAATGTGTGTCTTGGCGGACCCACTCTTCACAAAATGTATGGGTCTTGGCAGACCCACTCTTCACTAAATGTATGGGTCTTAGCGGACCCACTCTTCACTAAATGTATGGGTCTTGGAGGACCCACTCTTCAGAAAATGTGTGTCTTGGCGGACCCACTCTTCACAAAATGTATGGGTCTTGGTGGACCCACTCTTCACTAAATGTATGGGTCTTGGCGGACCCACTCTTCACTAAATGTATGGGTCTTGGAGGACCCACTCTTCACAAAATGTATGTCTTGGAGGACCCACTCTTCACTAAATGTATGGGTCTTGGCGGACCCACTCTTCACTAAATGTATAGGTCTTGGAGGACCCACTCTTCACAAAATGTATGTCTTGGCGGAGCCACTCTTCACTAAATGTATAGGTCTTGGAGGACCCACTCTTCACAAAATATATGGGTCTTGGCGGACCAATCGCCGCCCCTGGAACAAGGTTGTTGGCGGACCCACTCTTCACAAAATGTATTGGTCCTGGCGGACCCACATCGTCGGGACAGGTATATAAACTGAAATCGCTCTCTGGAAAGTACGGGTCGTGCACGACCCACTTCGTGGTGTATGTGTAATCCAAAGCCTCGTACGGTAAAAGTTTAAGTGAGCCTTCCTTCGGTTGAATGGAGCCATTGTTTATCGATACTGATCAGGCGTGAAACGTGACAGGCCAAGGCTCAAACGACTCACATAATTATTTTGGGGTAAAACTTGAAATTTCCTGTTACTCAACAGTCCCTGCTTCTTAATCACCGAGACGTTCACGCGCGCGCACACACACACACACACACACACACACACACACACACACACACACACACACACACACACACACCAAACAAAAAAACTACCAAACTCAAATACAAACCAACCAAAATCCAAATCGAAACAAAACAGCTACAAAAACAGTCGCCACCACTAAAGGGGTGGGGGTAGGGATGGGGAGGGGGGGGGGTATGTTTTTAAGTGTCGCGTTAGCTAACTTGTAACCTGAAGCACTCTCTTATTCAGTTAGGCTCTAAAGACAGGACAGGGCAAGACAAACAGGACAGGACAGGACAGGACAGGACAGACAGACAGACAGACATGACATGACATGACAACGCAGAACAGACTAGAGAGACAGACAAGGAAAGACAGACAGGAAGATCGATAGATAAACAGACAGATATATAAAATAAGCATACATACGACAGTGTAAATAAGTACTCGTCTGCATGTGTGTGTGTGTGTGTGTGTGTGTGTGTGCGTGCGTGCGTGCGTGCGTGCGTGCAGGTGCTGTTGCTACACACTAGCGGCTACCAGGACAGGGCGCTTGTTCACGACGCAGACGGGCGCACACTGAGTATCCCACTGGACTACAAACATCGCTTCTCTTTTACAGAATACACACACGCAGCTGGTGAGAACCCACACCCACGCATTCTATAAAATGCTATCCTTTCTCTTTCGTATTTTACGTGATCATGGCCACCGCACTGTAAACATTACTAGTGACCTGTCCGTATTCGTTGATGTTCTTGATCTGATGTTTCGGCATTCGAAATGCTTCGAACGACATCTCTGACTGCTTACGTCACAGAACACAATGCAAATGAGGTAGGACCGGGATAATTAAAGTGAATTTCCCTTGTTTTCCTTGTGATTTTGTGACAGTTGTTAAAAGTGCATTTGATGCCAGTTTTGGGGTTCAGTTAGTGAAAAGAGGCATATTTGGTGTGTTGATAAATGGCAGACTTGACTTGATGAATGACCTAGTTTTAAAGGTCTGCAGTCTCAGCAAAACGCCGCAAGCGTTGCGTTTTTTAAATGCTGCGACTCCTTCGACTGTGCATAATCCAGGCAACTCTGTCACAGTTGCAGAGTTTTCAGCGCTTCGGGGCCCTCATAAAACCAGAGCACGAGTTTGCCGTGACATTATTTGGCTTTTGGTCAGTGAACGAGACACATCGCTACAGCGTCTAGCGGATGTTGAGTGCTGTACGATCTTTCTCGGTCAGTGTCAAACGCAAACTGAGCTGTGAAATCAGGCTGCCCTTGGCTTTTATTGGGGTTTCAGGGACGCTGAAAACTCTGCAACTGTGACAGAGTTGACTGTGCTTGCACGGTCGACTCTGTAATTTTTTTTCACACTTAGGAAAGCTTTTTGTTGGGAGCTTAGATCTTTAAGCATATCCTTGGGCATGTGCGGGACATGAATAGCAGAGTGCACAGTTTTGAGCTATTTCTCGGACATGGACACCGCATCAGCCGTAGACTATCAACATTATGCTTTCGATGCTTCAATTTTGGCATGCAGCTTGTTGACATGTCTTGCTTCTGGAAACCATTGTCTGTTTTGCTGGGCAAAATTGTTTTGAAGGAAGTCTTCTGCCTGACATCTGTAAGAGCCAAAGAGCAGAAAAGACAACTGTATTCTGTGACCCTCAGGCGTCAGTTTCACGAGTGCTTCCGGGCTTGGCCACGCATGTCAGTGCTTGGAGAAATTTGGCTGCACATGCGCAGTAGGGAACTTGTCTTAATCCCTCGTGTGGTCGATTATGGATGGTAATATGCCATGGCCTGTTCACTCAATTCCTACCGAGTAAGTTTGAGGTTGTGCATCAGTGGCCTCACTTAAAAAAAAAAGTATTCTAATTAATTCCTGTCTGCATAGATTTACATTGGGTATAGTGGAAGTGTAGCATTTTGATTATACCCGTGTTTGTTGCAATACGAGCCGTTGAGGAACCGATACCCCTTGAAAACCCACGCAAACATCGCAATTTTCCTTGAAATCTTTTGATGACTAGGAGCCACTTCAGGCCACTGTTATGCAATCAACAGTGGCCTCGGGCCTAGCTGGGAGGTCCCACTGACACCTTGCTTGAAGTGGCTACTGGTTTGCAGTGGGTGGGTGGGTGTAGATGGGTGTTTGGGAGTTTAACATCCTTTTCCACCACATACGCCTGCATATACTGGGGTCAGGGGTCGTTCGCCGCTGGTTGACTGATCACGAGCTCCCAGTGTGATGTGTGTGTGTGTGTGTGTGTGTGTGTGTTGTTGTTGGTATGAGTGCGGGAGTACGCGCATTGAGTCACTCTGTGAGAATTTCGCGCTATATAAGTACAATTCATTATTATTATTATTATTATACGGGTGATATCAAAGACGGGGGCAACGATGAAAAAGCCAGCGCAAATATTTTGCCCCAGCCGGTCAGGAATCGAACTCACGACCCGAGCACTGGAAGTCCAACGCTCTACCAGTCGGCCACCCCGGCTCCCCCTGGTATACAGTGGCTTGTTCTTTTTAACGAGTCTTATTATATAGTGGGCAAGGGGTGGACGGGGTCGGGTTCTTGAGAGTTAATCTTGCCTGATTTTAGCATGCAGGGCCAAAGCCGAAAAAGAGTGAAAAACGTGGAATACTCGTGCGAGGAACGAAATGTGTTAAAGGTGTTATTGGAGTCGCTATAAAAATACTTTATCCCTGGACGGGCAATTCCAAAACCTGCTCTACCTCGAATTTTCGTCTTTGCGTTTTGTTCCAGGCGAGAATTTAAGCCTGAATCAAGTAGTGAGGCGCAGCAGACTGCCGGTAGAGGTACAGTTCACCAAGTTAGACGAACTCCACTTCAGAAACGCCAGCCGAGCTTCCATGAGCCGCCTGACTGTGCTGCACGTGCACTCAGTGCCCTACTTTCTGGCCAGCCCTGTGTGCCCCGGATGCAAAGGTAATACTCGAAGAATAACCGTTTTCTTTGTGAAGTGACGTGTCATGTCGTTGCACGCGGGTGGGTAGGTGGGTGGGTGGGTGTTTGGGAGTTCAACGTCCTTTTTCACCACGTATGGGTGATATCAAAGACGGTGCAACGAGAAAAAGGCCAGCAGAAATATTTGGCCCCAACCGGCCAGGCGGAATCGAACTGACGACCCGAGCATTGAAAGTCCAACGCTCTACCGTTCGGCTATCCCGGCTCCCCCGTTCCAAGTGGGAGAAAAGACAAGTTTGTGTGTGTGTGTGTGTGTGTGTGTGTGTGTGTGTGTGTGTGTGTGTGTGTGTGTGTGTGTGTGCAGCGCTATGAGTTGCTTTGCTGTGAGATTTAGCGTTCTATAAGTACTATTAATAATAATAATAATAATGAGGATTTGTCTGGCGCCCTGGAGCTCTGGGCGCCTCACAATAGTAGGGTGGCAATACATACACATGAAATACGTAACATTACATACACATGAAATAAACGTCACGTACACGTTACATATGCACATCTATAATACATCCTAACACGAAATCCTAAAATGACAATGATGGTAACAGTGATGACAGAGAAGTTAGTCTGTATAATACTACCGGAAGAAATGAGACAGAGAAGAAATTATTATTATTATTATTATTATTAGGCGTACCGGACTCGGCTCGTACCATCGCTCTGCCCGTCTACTTGAAGCAGGTGTCCTTTTGCCCAGTGACGGAGCTGCAGAAGGCGGGAGGGGGCAACGAGGACTATGAACCAGTGGTCAGACGGCTCGCTAGCAACTTGGAACACACCTACTCGTCTCTCTTGGACGGGGACAAAGGTGGGAAGAGGATAGTGTTCAGTCTGACGAAACCCTGCCCAGTTCCTATCGAACCCTACGGACTAATTCCGTCTCTAGCACTCAAACTCGAAAACACGCGGTGAACGTGCTTTCTCTTGCTCCGGTCCTTCAGTGTGGAACTTTTTGCCTGCCTCCATCCGTCATTCCCCAACTCTGTCCCGTCTGTCTGAAACCCCATTCCTTTCGGGAGGCGCTTGATTACGTGTGTGTGGGGTAGTATGTATTGTAGGGTTGTTTTTTGTTGTTGTTTTTTTGTGAGCCTCAGTTGCATGCAGGATGCCTCAGAGTTGTTTTTTTTTTTGTTTTTTTGTTTTGTCGAGCATCCTCTCTTCATTGGCTCCTTTTTTTTCCAAAACATACATAAGTACGTTATTGTCGTACTTGCTCATTGTTGGCAACTACAGCAAAAGAAAATTGTAGTTGTTTTGTTTTTGGTGTGTGTGTGTGTGTGTGTGTGTGTGTGTGTGTGTGTGTGTGTGTGTGTGTGTGTGTGTGAAGCGTCTAGAACTCTTCACCACTAGATCATCGACCGCCCCCCCCCCATACACACACACACACACACACACACACACACACACACACACACACACACACACACACACACACACACACACACAAAGCTAAGGAAAGTGCTTATCGCACCACAAATGTCTTATCACGACATCCCGGTTGCATGGGTGTATTTTATGTGTTTTGTTTTGTTTATTGTAGCGGCATTGATGCAAATACGACCCAAAGAATAAGTAAGCCCCCCCAATGTTTCTGTTTCAGAAATTATATTGCTGTCCGCGAAGCCCATAACGGACGTGAAGAAACTCGATAGCAAGATCACAGAAAATACCTACATCCTTGTCACAGCGATCGATTCAGGGACACGTGACCGGACGAAGAAACGCGATGTGCAAACGCCCAACCGCAACGTGCCGCTCCTGCCTCCACGTAGAAAGTTCCAGGCCAGGACAGAAGCTGATGACTCTTCAAACCAAGACGAGAAATCGCCTGCAAGGCGGAGGCATGTCGACAGAGCTCTTCCAGACCCCGAGGCCATGGAATTACGCACGTTTTCCACTTTCAAACCTCAGTCGGACGCCGGCAGGGCACTCCACAAGGCGCTGACTTCGCTCATGGCAAACACTGGAAATGGAGGAACACATTCGCAGACGCCTGCTTCACAGACTGAGATGGACACAGTGCGGCCGTCCACGCTGCTACGTAGCAAAGGCAGCACACTTGCATCGTCGCCTCCTCCTTCGCAAAGTGCCATGGACGACTCAAGTTTATCGCCATCTCCCCGGCCACGGATTGCCACGGCGGACAACTCATTGCCACCTCTCCCTACGCAGACTGCCATAGGCAGCTCCCTTCCTTTGCCACCCTCTCCTTCAGAGATTGACAACTCACATCCATTGCCATCACCCCCGCCGGACTTTGCCACGGACGACACGCTTCCGTTGCCACCTCAACCGTCAGAGATCGTCGCGAGCATCTCACTCGCACTTCCCCCGGCACAGATTGCTATGGCCAACTCAGGCCTGCTGCCACTTCCCCTGCCACAAACTTCCGTGGGAAACTCACGTTCATTGCCTTCCCCTCCGCAAGAGATTGCCACGGACAACACGCTTCCAGTGCCACCATCTGCAGTGCAGACGTCAACAGGGAAGAAACTTCCCCAGCCGCCTGCCCGTCAACAGAGTGCTATGGATAACTCTTTGCCGTCTCCCCCGTCACTGGCTGCCTTGGACGATTCACATTCGCTGCCACTTCCCCTGCAAGACTTTGCCGCGGACAACACACGTACACTGCCACACTCTGCAGCACAGAAGGCAAAAGTGAAGAAATTTCCACAGCCACAGAATGCCACGGACACTTCACTGCCATCTCCCCCGTCACGGATTGCCACGGACAACCCCCGTCCCTTGCCATCTCCCCCGTCCGAGATTGCCAACTACAACTCGCTGTCTTTGCCACGCTCTTCAGCACGCAGGGCGAAAGTGAGGAAACTTCCACTGCCGCCGTCCCCACGAGGTGCTGAGAGCAATACAGGACCACAGTGGTCGCAACCAGTAAAGACAAGACGGGGAAGGAGAGACGCGCCGTTACCACCTCTGCCGCATGAAAGTGGACCAGGCAAAATAGGCACACCGCCGTCTTCTCCAGAAGGGGCTGTGCGGAATGAAACAGCTGCACAGCAACCCTTCTCAAAACGCGAGGAAAGAGCGACGCAGCAGCCACCACCGCCCCCACCAAAGCCAAGAAAAAGCAAGACAGGTCCACTGCCGCCTCCCCCAACACAGACTAGAACAATTCCATCGGTTGGAGCGGATCAGATACCCCCGCTTCCCCCCTCTCCGTTGCTGCGAAGTGACAAAGGCGAGAAGCTTCCAATGTCTCCGCCCTTACCGTGCGGCAAAACGACCCGGCGGTCGTCTGCTTTCAGCTACAAAGCTGTCCCACCCTTGCCCTCCTCAGACCAGCACCCGAGGCTTGAGGATGTTAGAGGTCGACTTTCGCGGGTCCTTGCAGAACCTCACAAACGCACCTCAAGCTGTGGCGGTGAAGGTTTTAGTGTCAGGGAGGTGGTGCACGAGAATGTGTACGACGAGATCCCGGATAGTCTCGTGAGAGACAGTCTGCTAGCGGATTCGTCGAGCGTGACCTCCACGTCATCTTCCAGGTCATCCGTGTATACACCGTCCTCTCTCGTGTCCGAGTTGACTGGAAGGCTGAGCACTCTTCTGAAGTCGAACAAAGCTGGCAAGAGCTCGGAGGACAAAGACGTGGGGAAAGGTTCATTAGGCATTAGAGAAAATAAATTCACGGCGTATTACAATGTCGAGACGGCCTCTGACGGCGGGCTGACGTCAGCCGCCGTGGGTGTGCAAAGGTCAGCGTCATCAGACAACTTTGGCGAGTCGGAAATTCGTCTGAAATTCGAAAACGAACCTCCTTCGCCGCTGACGCACGAGATGACGTCAGCACTCGAATGCATGACGAGTGATGACGTAGTGGCCGTGCTCACGAAGCTGAAACTGAGCAAATACGCGAACAGTTTCAAGAACCAGCTGGTGGATGGGGTCATACTGACCCAGCTAACAACGGACACGCTGCGTGAGGACTTTGGCATGACCAGACTGGAGGCTATCCGATTAATGACCTTTATAGAGAGGGGACACCTCCCTAAGTAGTCCATCATAAGTATCGAACCATAGACACTTGGAGCCGTATTGTCAGCTGAGCTAGTGGGGGATAGAGAGGGGACATGTCCCTCAGTAGTCTATAATAAGTACCGAACCATATACACTTGGAGCCGTATTGTCAGCTGAGCTAGAGGGGGATAGAGAGGGGACATGTCCCTCAGTAGTCAATTATAAGTATCGAACCATAGACACTTGGAGCCGTATTGTCAGCTGAGCTAGAGGGGGATAGAGAGAGGACATCTCCCTAAGTAGTCTATCATAAGTATCGAACCGTAGTCACTTGGAGCCGTATTATCAGCTGAGCTAGAGGGGGATAGGGAGGGGACATGTCCCTAAGTAGTCCACCATAAGTATCGAAAGAAATACACTTGGAGCCGTATTATCAGCTGAGCTAGAGGGGGATAGAGAGGGGACATCTTCCTAAGTAGTCCATCATTGATCTCAAGCACAAATGAGAGTCGCTCTTTGTAAAAAAATAAATAAATAAATAAAAAAATAAAAAAATAAAAATTAAAAAACCTTAGATTGCTCCAAAGTTAGGCCTGTGATCACGCCAAGTACAATGTAGTTCATAGTTCAACGCAGACAAACAGGTGCCCTACATATCAGTGTGCACTTTTCACAGGGAAATCTTTTCACCAACTGCGGGGTCTCATCAGCAAAACTGAAACTGATACTGCAATTTGTGTTATAAGGCATTGATTAACTACAGCAGAGACATACATATACATGTACGTCTCTGAATGCAGTCAGTTTGCTGCCTTATTTTCGTTGACACTGACCTTGCCAATGATGGGTCTGCATTTGTACCTTCCAGTGGTAAAAGCGCGTAAGAGCTTACTAAGTCCATGGCACTTAGGCATTTTTACCAAACTAGAGTAGATTTGTTTCTGCGTTTTGTATTGCACAGCGCTGCCATAGTCATGGCAAAACACACAAAATCCATGATGTCATTTTGTGGAAAAAGACTATTAAGTCAATGTCTTTCATCTTGAAATCACCCCTTTTCCCATAAAATGGTGTCATGGACTTACTGTGTTGTGCTTGTATTGTCCATGTGTGTACAAATATGTTTATTAAATAAAGTATGTAAACAATAATAACATGTAATATTCAAAATAATAACAAGGAAAATACATTTCAAAGGCACTTTATTTCACTGTACTTTCACACTAACTGCAAACATCTTTGGAAGAATTTCAGGTGGAAGATCTAAATATCTATATACACACACTCTTTCATACTTCTACATATGACGATCGGAGGTTGCACTTGCATGTATAACAATGTCTTTTCAAAAAAAAGGACAGAATGGCACATTTCAATTGTCTCGCACACAAAATGTCTTCCTGATATACCAAAAGCAGAAGAAACAAAATCTTTCTCTTTTACAAAGGGAAACGGTAGATCTTACTTAACTGGTCAATTTTTAAAAAGCAGCAATTTAAAAAAAAAAAAGACAATCTCTACTGGCATCTCTACCACCATTTGTAATTACACAAAAATGGCCAGTATTTAGCAATATTTTCCAGGTTCTAATTAATATGTGCAGTTGTTTGGGGGTTTATGCACTTCTGTACAAAAACAAACAAACAAACAAAAACACACACACACACACAAACCACCCAGCTTAACTCATGCAAGCAGCTATTCACAGAAATACAATATTGTATTGTACTGCTGAATAACCTGCTTTTTTCTGTAAAAGGACCACATATACACAGGGTATACACACTGCGAGTTCAAAATAAACTCATGCTGTAACATGACAACAGACTTGTTTGTTCAGTGTTAAGTTGTATTGCAGTTAGTCTGCTTCTGTCATGTCATTTAACTACAAAGAAGAATTAAAATAACAAACAAAAAACCCAAACCTAAATCACATGTAAAAGCAGCTTTGTTCAGTTCAATACTCAGCCCAGCAAAGGATCACGTGCTCTCCGTTTGCACACCATGCAGATCACCTCAGTTCTGAGTTGGATTATTTGGGCCGAGTTCTGACTTGTGGTTACACACACATGCACACACACACACACGCCACACACACACACACGCCACACACACACACACGCCACACACACACACACACACAGTCACACACACACACACACGAATGTCACACACACACAAATGTCTGGTAAAAGGGTCTCAATGCCATGGATTCGATAAGAACTTGGGCCCTCTTACGATTCAACTGTAGTAGTGCATAGATATGTCTACAAGTATGTGCCATGACACAATGTATCGAGCCAAGTAAAGTGTATGATGTAGTTTATAGTAACACACACACACACACACACACACACACACACACACACACTGTCATACACACACACACACACACACACACACACACACACACACACACACACACACACACACACACTCACCCCACAGCCCTGGGGTTAAATATTTCTGCTGGCTTTTTCCTCATTGCCCTGTCTTTGATATCACCCACACTCTGTGAAAAAGGATCTTCAACCCACCACACCACACCACACACACACACACACACACACTTACACACACACACACATGCAAACACACACACACACACATACACACACATCCACATCTACCATCATTTGGTAAAACTAAGTGCCACGGATTGAACCAGCACTTGGGCCTTTCACCATTCGATAGTAGGCAGGCATGGAATGCATCAGGTAAATCTGGAATGATGAATCTCATGAACTGATTACAATCACAGGACAAAGTCGGGCTGTAAATTTACCACCAGTAACACAGACCAACACAATCCTAATGAAGAAACCCTACAATACAATAACGGCTGATGCGCTGACTGAAGGTGCAAAATTCTGCGACGTGTCACTAGCAGGCCGCTGGCGAGCTGAACCTGACAACGTAGCGACATTTCTGATCTTCGTGGATGCTGATCACATGGTCCTCAAGACCACACAGAAAACGTATCTGCAACAGAAAAAAAAAAGGTTCTCAATGGACCACTCCATTCCTGTCAATAAAAAAGGCTGAGCCCCCAGAATTCAGCCAATCACAGTATAATGAGCACAACACATGCCTGGTACTCAATCTCATACGAACTGACGGTTTCAGAGCCTCGTACGGTAAAGGTTAAGAAAGACTGTTTCGAACATACAGGCGCACGGACAACTGTAACTGTTACAAAGGATATGAAGTGTTGCCTGTGATTCGAAAATACATATACAAGGGTCCCCGGGACCCTCCCTCCATATTTTTGAGGGCCCTTTTGTAAATTTTCAAAGTCCATGTTTTCTTTTTTTTTAATAAAAAGTCTGCAAGTCGGAGTGCTGAAGCCAGTCCGATTTTGTCTGTTATGCACAATGGCTCAGCAGAAATGTGATGCTGCAAGTGTTCGCTGCTAGTTACAGATCGCTCTTTGTTCACCAAGTTTTCGGGACAGCGTTGGAAAAGTACTGTTTGTCACGGCGGGACCAAAACGTGCGTCTCCTGTGACGCACTGTTCTCAAATTAGTGAGTCAATTTCACAGTTTTGTGTGTACAAATACAAACACCTGTGTGTTGTATTTTTCTCCTGCTATGTCGCTCTCTCGGTGCACTTGCAGAGAAGACACGGGATACAACAGGCTGGAACTCCAATACTTTATTAACAGAAGATGTGCAAGAACAAACTCATGAAAGAGGAAGAACCCAGAACGCTGTGCAGTGCTGCTTATATACTAACAGGTCAGATCTAGAACATTCTGTAACATACTGGCAAGTACGGAATCTTTCCGAGGTTACGTAATCTGCTGACGTTACTGCACTCGCATGTTCTGGGATGGTCTAGAAATTTCCATCGAAATGCAGTGACTTTTCGCGATCTCTACAACACTGTGTGTAATTGGGAACACTGATAAGATGGCGTCTGCAAAGCCTAGTAATCATGGAATATATGCATCAAATCTGTAAATGAAACTCTGACACATAAGACTCTAGCAAAATGACAAATGTTACCTGTGTTTGTCTTGGCTGGCCATCAGGACACAGAGTCGCATCCCCTTGTGCCATGGTCAAAAGGTAATCGCCAGGTGTCAGCTGCACCCATCTTCCGTCGCGCCCAAGGACGGTGTGTCTGACGGCCCCACTGCTCTGCTTCACCGACTGGAAAGGGCAGATTGTGTAACGGTACTCGTGAGTTGAGTGTTCGTAGCACTGTTGGCTCAGGAGGTAGAATATGCCTAAGGGTCCGTAATTCTGTTGAGAAAAAGCAAAAAAACAAAATGCATAGGTAGTGTTAAAACAGCCCACAAAAGAATAAGCAATTGCAAAATACCCTGTTGTCACTGAACTTTTTCATACTTCTTTTACTCTCTGAGCAAACTGGGTGTCATGTAAGAGAAATGTATTTGTATTGCCGCAGAGCACTTGATAACCCAGTGGTACAACCAATCAGTCAACATGTTTTGCTGATATATTTCTGACCACCTTCCGGCTCCTAAGGTACGGCTCAGCCTTGAAAGGCATCACCTTTTCATCATAGTACGCTGCCCAGATTGACACGCAAGCTTGAACAATGGAACTCTTTCCATCTTAAACAAACAACAGTTTGGAGTTAAATTTTACAATTCAATGTTATGAGCATTTCAGTTTTAACACTTCTGCCTTTTATGCCCTTTGAGAGACACTGGCCTTTTTTTTTTTTTCTTTTTTTTTTTTTCAAAATTTGAGAAGTTGGAGCAAAACAAATATACACCTCTAAAACTACATCCAATTTGCTACCATTACAAAACAAATCAGTAAATTGGTGCTTTTGTTCAGAAGTTAAACGAGATTAAATAGTAGAGGTGTACAGAGGCTGCAGTCAGCCAGAACCACACCTGGCTCTGAGAAGTGCTGCATTCCTGAGTAACTGGCAATGAAGGGGGTAAAATAAAGGCACGATTCACCCACACTAACCAAAGTGATAAAACAGTAAAACCGTGGCTGCAAACCTACCGTTTTTTCTCGAGGAGACAACTGCTTGGCAGCATCCAGGTAACGTTTCTGAAGTAGCAGGCCCTTCTGTTGAATTCGTCGCTCGTCTTCGATCAGTTTTCTGATGTCACCGCATCGGTCAGCACAAGGTGCATGGAGCACTGCCCCAGTTTTTCCTGTCACACACAGTATATTGTAAGAGCTGAATCAAACCAATGACTGTAAAGCAACTAAGTTGACCAGCTCAGTGATTTTTGGCTCATCATAAATAATATTAATAATAAAATGGGTACTTAAGGGACGCCCTCCCTCTCGCGGGAACACACAATCACTCACCCAGAAACACACACAACATGTCTCCACACATACATTTAACTACGAACACATAACGTGCAGCATCATACACGGGCTGCCCCTGGCGTACACACACACACACACACACGACCAGCAAAATGATGATGTGGCAACAGTTACTGGTTGAAGGGTGTGAAGAGGTGGGTTTTCAGATTTGTATTGAAAGATAGTTTTGTGTCTGCATATCTGACAGAAACTGGGAGAATCAGGGCTTAAAACAGTCCATGATCTAAAGAGAGGAAAAGTGTGTAGTATTTAGTGACGAAATAACGAAGCCACGAGCACATGCCTGAAAAAAAAACAAAACAAAAGCAAACAACAACAAAGAAACATATTAATATGCTAGGGGTGTTCAAGGGCATTGTGTTCCCTCAGAATTTACAAAAGTAGAGACTAAAAAAAAAAAAAAAAAAAGAAAGGACTAAAATCTGTGCAATTTGGTGTAGTTTGGCATGATTTTAGGTGCTTCAGAGGAGCAAACACTTCTCTTTGAGGAAAGTTCTAAGAATTAGACAAACATCTATGCAGTTTAGTGTGTTTCGGCATGATTTCAAGTGCTTCAGAGGAGCAAACACACTTTCTGAGGGGAGGAAAATTTGTATCCAAAGATGGAAATCTGCCAAAAGGTGGAAAATTTCAGGCCCTGAGAATACATCACGTAAAATTAATACCTTGAAGATTTCTTTAAAAAAAACATAAGTGGAAAAGGTGACACTACAATAACTACAATAAATCATTAAACACCATAAGAAGTGTGGCTTTCAGGAAAAAAGAAAAAAAGAAAATGGACCTTTCCTGCAGCCCTGAGTCACTGTTGCTAAGAATCAAGTGCTGCTGCTTTCTTCCCTTGTAGGTGGCAGTTCATAAGAAGCATCATTATCAATATCAAGTGTTAACGAAACTAACTCCATTTGATGGCGTCTATGAGGGACAGGTTTCCTGTTTCTTCACTGCTTCAATAGCAGTGAAGTTAGATCTATTTACTGATTAGCTAAACATGCTTACTTTGAAGAGGTCTGTTATGTGGATGTTGTAGAGATTGCGAAAAGTCACTGCATTTCGATGGAAATTTCTAGACCATCCCAGAACATGCGAGTGCAGTAACGTCAGTAGATTATGTAACCTTGGAACGATTCCGTACTTGCCAGTATGTTGCAGAATGTTCTAGACCTGACCTGTTAGTGTATAAGCAGCACTGCACAGCGTTTTGGGTTCTTCCTCTTTCATGAGTTTGTTCTTGCACATCTTCTGTTAATAAAGCATTGGAGTTCCAGCCTGTTGTATCCCGTGTCTTCTCTGCGAGTGCACCGAGAGAGTGACATAGCAGGAGAAAAATACAACAGTGGAATAAGAAAAACAACAAGTACCTTTTAGCCTCATCAGCGGTGGTACCTCCTGGCCTGCCCATTCGTCGCTTCCGTCACAACAGTCGCATATCCCATCATTCACTTTGCTGGAGTGTACAAACTGAGGCCCTCGTTGGGGTATCTGCACCAGGCAATAAAACCTGACCAAAAAGAAAATCAGTAACAAATAAAATAAAATATAATAATAATAATAATATTTATAGGGTGCCTATCCCCGTGGAACGAGCTCTAGGCGCCTTACAATCTAAAGCCTAAAAAAAAAACAAAAAAACCCCTCAATGTACACTACGTAAGAACAACTTAAAAAAAAAAACAAAAAAACAACACACACACACACACACACACACACACACACACACACACACACACACACACACAGCTGAAAAAAAAGAAAAAAAGGCATATATAAAAAAATTAATAAGTATGCAGCAGATGTGCATGATCCTTGTAACAGATGACCATTCGGCAAGCCCAGAGGCCAAAGCCCCGCCCCCCTTTACTCTGCCGTGTATTGGAAAAACACTGTACGTCCACGACGTCATTGTATGGGAAAAGGGGTGATTTCAAGATGAAAGAGACTGATGTAATGGTCTGTTTCCTCAAATGACGTCAACGGACTTACTGCTTTCTTTCCACGTTTCAGTCATATCAAACTACACGTGCTTCTCTTGGTGTGGTATCTGGCAGAATGTTTGCCAGATCATGCCATGTGTCATGCCATGTGTTGTGTTCATTATGCCATGATTGGGACATGTTCTCTCTGCTTTGGAAATGTTCAGCCCACCAAGTTTGAAAAATAAATGCATATCTAAATTCCGAAATTTAAATAGCTGAGCTGACCCTTCGCACCACGTGATTGTAATACGTTTATGTCCTGTGTGTGAGAGAATGCGTGTGATTCACGTGAGCGTGCGTGTTGGGTTTAGCTCGCGGCGCTTTGAGCCAAAATATTTGGGATAAAGCACCTATATTAATGCGATTATTATTATTATTATTATTATTTGATTGACAGGAGTGGAGTCTTCCATGATGATAAGCAGACAACATTAAAAAAGGTCATTCAAAATGGTCTGTGTGGAAAGGTTTTATCACTGTCTATCGCCAATCCAGTCTGGTGCTTCTGGTGTTTGTTCCTGAGAAAATGCCAAGGTATAGTTTGTCACAGACAGACAGATGACGGAGGGTTATTACCTATAGACTCACTTTGTTACACACGTGTACGTAAGCACTTTTCTTAGGTAGGCATGCAGGTACCTCAAAAAGCTTCTTCTTTTTTTTTACATGTATGAAGACCGATAAAGTATCTAGGTGGTTAATGTTCAGTGATGTGGCAAGCCGTCGGACATCAGTCATAGTCCGATTGAAGGGGCAAAATGTCCCATTGATTTCACCCTTGTTCGACCATTTGTCCCATTCAGATGCGACGCTGGCGGACATTGTCCCACTGACTTTGTGTCTAACTCGGTCATCTCAAACAGTTTTCCTGGTTGGTGTTTGAGAAAGAACAGCCCATGTTCTGTTCACTTTGTCTTGAAGACAAAGTTGCAAAAAACTCATCTACCAGAGGCTGTTGTAATTTCAGAAAACGTGCTATGACAAAGCATGCTGAAACACATGTTCTATAATGGAGAACTTGATTTTTCTGATGTTCCCATTTCCCATCGCTTTTCTGAACCAGGACAAAATGTCCCATCACTTGGGTCAGTTCCAGGACAATTTGTCCCATAGAGTTGTCAACCTTGTCACAACACTGAATATTCACCACAGGCAGCTTTACCCCTTTCACAATTTTTTGTCACTGGCCGGCACCTGCCGGTAGACAACTGCCGTCGCTGGTCGGCACCCTCACGGACAACGCGGAAGGAGGCGGCAGTGGGGATAAGAGCGGAAAAAGAAAAACAATGGTACCTGCCATCCGGACAGGCTGAGGTTCCTGGTTCGTCGGAGGAGTCGGGACAGTCGCAGAAGTTGTCATTCACCCGTTCCATTGGAATTCGAAGCTGAAAGATTGAACAGGCCCTGTTAATTTTTCATGTGCAGTTGGTTGAGCATACACATACTTGACAGTCAAAGAAAACAGAACCAACATCCCAGTTTGCTTTCCAGCAATTGACAGCCTGTTCAAACTGAAATGTGTGTGTGTGTGTGTGTGTGTGTGTGTGTGTGTGTGTGTGTGTGTGTGTGTGTGTGTGTGAGAGAGAGAGAGAGAGAGGTCAGCTGATGGGTGGCAGATGCTAGTGTAACCAATGAACAAGTAAATCTACTATTTACTAAAACTACCAAAGACACAAGACACACACACACCTTTGATTCCATACACGTGAACATGCCATCTGAGTCTTCTGAGTACCGTGCCACATTTGACGGGTGTACCCCTCTGGGAGCTGACGGTATATGTGCAGGATGCTGAACAACTTCATCCGAATATTTCTTAGAAAGATCTAGTGAACCTCTGTCCTTATCTGGCGAACCCCTATCCTGATCTGGTGAACCTCTGTCTATATCCTCAGCAGATTCTGCATGCATCACCTGGACATTTTTGTTGCGATATGTACTAAGTCGAGAGACTGAGAAAAACTGCAGCAGGAAATACAGAATGACTATGACTGCCAGCAACGCAAGGGTTTGAACTTTCCGCTTCCGACACTTTTTCGATTTAACACAGTGCATGGTAGTCCGAAACTATGAAGAAGCTACGACCAAGAGCTTCTGGCGCGAGCGACAAGACTTTCGACGAGCAGGAATGTATAAACCAGCTGTTTTGGCGTCGTCTGCTACGCTGCAGATTTGACCATCTTCTGCAGCTGATGTTCAATTAAACTGCAGCGAAACCTACTCCTAGTTTTGTTCTTGGAAAATAGTATATGCATCGGTAACCTCACACATGCAATAAAGAAAACTCAGACTGGTGTGAGTTCTAGCAAATGGCGCAGTTAACCGCTTTCTTCTTCACATGGTTCAGCCAACGTTGGAGTCCGGCGCCATATTGTTTACAAGAACGTAGCGAGTGGCGTCCCTTGAAGGCATAGGGCGCCAAATGTACACATAAGTTCCCACGATGGCGCAGAGGACAGTTTGAACAATTTTTCCAGTTCGGACAGCAGTGACAGGTCGACAACATTTGATTTTTCCTGGACTGTGCCGGACAAGCTACAATTCACACAGCCAGAGGAAAAAGCAGTTTTAAAAGTAAGCGGAACGTAACCGCTGATACTATGATAGCCGGCGCTGATTCACTGAGTTTCTTTCTTAATCAGTCTCAGTCAGTTTTATCTGTCGCTGACTCAGTTACCGCGTCACTTTATTGACTATTTTCAGATAAGCAATAGATTACAGCGATACTGAAGCGCAATGACGAATTTTAAATCATTCACTGGAAACGGCGGCATTATGGTATGTCAGTGACTGAAAACTAGTGCACAGCTCACACGACTCACTCAGTCGAGTTCCTCACTTGACTCCGGTGGGGTTTTCTAAATGTTAGGGCGCTATCAGATGACGGAGCAAAGCTGATTCTTCATGTTTACGGAGATCTAAGCCTACATGCCTGCGGATGACAAGAAATTGAAACTGTGAGTTTTCATCTCGTAACTATGTTGGGCAGAATGAGAAGTCAGCCGGTGTGATGATGGATGGCCACCGCTGACTGAGACACTGAAATCACTCAAAGGGGTGAGATCAGTCAGGTAAACTGACAGTTAATTCAAGCCGACATATGGGTATACGGTAAAACACAGCCGAGAGACCCGTATTTCGAATGACTTCCAGGAAACAAATAAATACTCTCTCTCCCTCTCTCTCTGTCTGTCTGTCTCTCTCTCTCTCTCTCTCTCTGTGTCTCTCTCTCGTTTTTTTTTTCTTTCTTATTTTTGACGGATGGGGGTGGGGTGGGGAGAATTTGCTTGACTGTTTGTTTGTCTTTATTGTGTGTGTGTGTGTGTGTGTGTGTGTGTGTGTGTGTGTGTGTGTGTGTGTGTGTGTGTGTGTGTGTGTGTGTGTGTGTGTGTATGTGTGTGACGGTGTGTGTGTGTGTGTGTATGTGTGTGACGGTGTGTGTGTGTGTGTGTGTGTGTGTGTGTGTGTGTGTGTGTGTGTGTGTGTGTGTGTGTGTGTGTGTGTGTGTGTGTGTTGTTTTTGTTTTTGTTTGTGTTTTGTTGTTTTGTCTTCGACAAAGGTAGTCAAGCAAAAACGGAACCAGAACTTCAGTCAAGTACAACCGTCAGCCTCTTCGACCCTCTCAACTTTTCTCTGCGTATTGCGTGTTCAGAAATTCATTCTGGTGGAGCGGTATCTCTGGGATCAGCAAGACCCCACCACCCGAAAACGTACTCAAAGTTTCAAGTTGCGGATGCAGTTGTATTATCAGTCCTGTTTCCTCTGTGTCAAGTTTTTTCCTGTTATTTTGTGTTCGTGTTTTTATTTCTTTGCTCAGTCTAGCTCCGAACACCTTCTTGCCATCCCTAAACCCTGCACCAAGTCCTTTCGACAAAGACCTTTTCAATACCAAGCCCCTGTAGTTTGGAATTCTCTTCCCCAGTGCATTCGGATTGCACCTAACTTGCTTGATTTCAAAGTCAAACTGAAAACCTTCTTGTTCAGACTGTCCCACGGCTAGTTCGCCCCAGATCTTCTGCATTCTGAGCCCTCTTCCTGGTGGAGTGGCAGGTTTTGTGTGTGTGTGTGTGTGTGTGTGTGTGTGTGTGTGTGTGTGTGTGTGTGTGTGTGTGTGTGTGTGTGTGTGTGTGTGTGTGTGTGCGCGCGCGTGTGTGTTTTGTGTCAGTGCGTGTTGTGTACTTTTGTTTCATTAGTTTCGACTGTATTTGTGAAGTGCCTTGAGCCCACTTTGTGGGGATACTGCGCTATTTATTATTATTATTATTATTTCTGGTGACCTGATTGTCAGTCTTGTATATTTTTTGTGACCAGCAAGACGCCTCAACACCCGTGTCGTTCGTCCACAAAACCGTTGCAGGCCCGCAGAAGACCGGCCGTGATGCACGCTTCACCATATCGTGACAGTGTCACAACACTAGGCGACGACAGTCACACAACACCGTCACATCGTCAGATTGGCCTGTCACCATCGCCAGGCGGTCGTCATCACCCTGGAACGTCATCACCACTGAGTGGTCGTCATCGTTCTGGGCAGACGTCATCGCCACGTGCTCGTGATCAAACTGGCCTGTCACTACCACGAATTGGACGTCATCATGCCGGAACGTCACCGCCATTAAGTGGTCGTCATCATACTTGGCAGACGTCACCGTCAAACCGTCGTCATGAACCTGAACTGTCATCATCGCCAGGTGGTCGTCATCTTCCTGCAACGTCATCATCGACAAATAGACGTAACGGTCCCGGAAGGCGGCAAGCATCTCCATGCGATCACTACAGGGGCGGTGTTTCGAATCGTTCGCCTCGGCCGCTAGCTGACGCCGGAAAAGTATTTTACAAGCTGACGCAGTGGGAAGAATCACACAAGATGGTAAGGGAACTCTTGTACTCCGTTGACGCACACGACTACGTTCCAGCGACCAATAGACCGACCGGTTTACGTTCAGTGGAACCAGCACGCACCGCCCGGTTCTCTGACGGCCAGACAACATCCAAGGCACCGACAAAACCTTCCAAGGACCTGGTTGCGTTTCGGCGTCTGTCAGACGTGACTCACAAAGTGAAGGAGCTGCAGCCTCAGCCAACACCTAGCGTGAGTATTGCAAGACGACAAACGCACCAAGAGTGTTCTACTGGGGGCCCGGTCATGATGCAGCACCAAGAAGCGGCCGACCCCTGCAATGTATTACCGTTACAACCGGCACAGAAAACGGACAACGGATTCGGCGAGTTGTACACTTCAAAAACACTTGCTGAAAGACAGCAGCAGCAGCAGCAGCAGCAAAAGAAGCAACCCGACAGTAGTCCACCGGAATTGCAGTACAACGTTGTACAGTCACGGCAGTTATCAGACAGTCAGATTGTCGCACACAGACAGCAGACAGAGAGACACGTAAGTCTGGTCCGAAAAGCTAACAGCCATGACAACGTGGGGTGGCTAAGCAACACACAAACTGGGGTTAACTTATCCGACAGACAAAATACGACGGAGTCTGTGGCTAGCCACAGCGGACTACATCCATCCCATGACAATCAGAGCGCCCAAGATGCCGACAGACGAGGAGTGGAGCAACAAGTCATTTACAGTCACCAACGAAGAATGGAACAACCTTCTGAAAGTCTCGGCAACGGCAAAGGACACACATCACGCATCGGTCGTAAGGTGGTACATCAACCCAAGGACAATTACAGAGTGGCGGCATATTCATCTAAAGGCATTCCAAGAATAGTGGAACATCTACCCGATGACAGTCATGAAGTCCCACATCCATCCAACGACAGTCAGAGATTGGCATATCCAGCCAGTGACAGCAGCATAGTGGTACATCCACCCGACGACAGACAGAGAGTGGCACATCCACCCGACGACAGACAGAGAGTGGCACATCCACCCGACGACAGCAGGAGAGTGGCACATCCACCCGACGACAGTCACAGAGCGGCACATCTACCCGACGACAGTCAGAGAGTGGCACATCCACCCGACGACAACAAGAAAGCGGCACATCCACCCGACGACAGTCAGAGAGTGGCACATCCACCCGACGACAGTCAGAGAGCGGCACATCCACCCGACGACAGTCAGAGAGTGGCACATCAACCCGACGACAGCAGGAGAGTGGCACTTCCACCCGACGACAGTCAGAGAGCGGCACATCCACCCGACGACAGTCAGAGAGCGGCACATCCACCCGACGACAGTCAGAGAGCGGCACATCCACCCGACGACAGTCAGAGAGTGGCACATCAACCCGACGACAGCAAGAGAGTGGCACTTCCACCCGACGACAGTCAGAGAGTGGCACTTCCACCCGACGACAGTCAGAGAGCGGCACATCCACCCGACGATAGTCACACAGTGGCAAAGCCACCAATTAACGTGGCAAATCCAATCAATGACGCTCACAGAGTAGCACAGCCACCCAAGGAAAACCATAACGTGGTCAACCCACCTTTCGACAGTCTCGGCAATAGCAAAGCCAGTGATGTGCTAATTGTGAGTAACGATGCTACAGCTGCACCAAGACTGACAGAATCCCATGCCAACTCCCCCTCCCCCTCCCCTTCCGTCTCCTCCGCCATTGCGACTGTGCCGTGCTTGACGTTGTCAGACAGTTTAGAGAATATGCTGCTGGACAGTAGCACGGACACAGGATCTGGTAATCGTTGGGCGTCGTACAGATCCTCTGGCGGCAGGGACTGTCAGTTTTGCGCCGGCTGCGGCAAGAGGCTGCACCCTGACAGTCCCTCGCAACAGGAAGGAGATGGACAGCAAGGCACACAGCAAGGATGGGCGGAGTCGCGAAGGGCACAACCGGGGGGACAACAGCGACAAGGACAGCAAGGAGCGCAAGAAGGAGCACAACAAGAAGAAGGAGCACGACAACAAGGAGGACAAGAAGAAGGAGCAAGGCAACAAGGAGAACAACAAGGAGCACGAGAAGGAGCACGACAACAAGGAGCACTACAACAAGAAGGAGCACCTCAACAAGGAAAACAACAACAAGGAGCACGACAAGGAACACGACAAAAAGGAGCAAGGCAACGAGGACACCAACAAGAAGGAGCACGACAACAAGGACAACAACAACAAGGAGCAGAAGAAGAAGGGGTTTGGCAAGAAGGAGCGCGGCGAAAAGCACAGCGCAAAGCATCACAAAGAAGTCTTCGGCCTGCCAGGGGGAAGTTTGTTATTTCAGATCCTCTGAGAAAGGGTCTGATAGCTGGTGATATGCCGGTAAGTGAAGGGATCATGTTTTGACTGCATTAAACGTCTGCAATCTCAACAAAAAGCCCAAGCAGTGTCTGTTTAAAAAAAAAACCAAAAAAACTATCCGACTGTGCAAAATGCTGTCAACTCTGTGACAGTTACAGAGTTACAGCGTACCTGAAACACCTATAAACGCTAAGGGCAGCCTGATTTCACGGCTCAGTTTGCGCTTTGACGTGGGGCGAGAGATCGCAGTGGCTAGTCTCGTGCAGCAAACAACACCCGCTACACGTTACAGCGATTTGTCTCGCTCACTCACAAAAAGCACAATGAAGTCACAAAATCACGCGCTGGTTTTATAAGCGCATTTTGCACAGTCGTAGGAGTCGCAATTTAAAATAAGGGACAAAATACGGCTTTTCGTTGACATTGCAGACCTTTAATGAGACTACTGTTAATTGCGGCAGTACAAACAGTGTCAAAATGTGTTTGAAAACACACTATTTAACTAATGTTTTATTGGAAGGCGATTAGGACGTACGTTCCATAGCAAACGTCGTCATCATCTTGTCGTACCATAGCTCCATATCACCACCCTCCACAATTCAGTGCACCTGACGATCTACCAGTTATCGCCTTCATCATTTATGATATTTTTCTTTACCAAACACTTTCAGTCGTCGAACACTTTCGGTTCTAGCTGAAAGCTCAAATGAGGCTTAATGGTATCGTGCTTATAATGAAAAGCTCCACACGATCCGTGACCAAAAAAAATAAAAAAAAATAATAATAATAATTCACAGCAAGTGCATATTTAAACACGCCTAGTCCAAAATTACTGGGCTCCACGGAAAACGACATTTCTCTCTTTCTGTCTCTGTCTCTGTCTCTCTCTCTGTCAGTCTCTCTCTCTCTCTCTCGTTTTACAAATGCGCTTGCGAGTGTGCATTTACGCTTGCTGCTGCTGCTGCAGCTGCTGCTGCTGCTGATGATCATTGTCGTTGTCGTCATCATCATCATCATCATCATCATCACTGTATATTGAGTGGGCGCTTTAACCAGCTTCTTGCACTGGCTCAAAGCCCCGCGAACTCCTCGCAACACACACACACACAAAAAATCATAATCAGTTTTGTCTACGTGGATTTAAATTTGGCTTAGTGGGAGTGCTACACTTTTGATTATACTCGTGTTTGCTGCAGTAAGAGCCGTCAAGGCCGGAACCCGTTAATCTGGCCTGATTTTCGCATACAGGGGCCACAACCGAAAAAGAGTCATAAAACGTGCGATACGCGTGCTTGGTACGAAATGTGTTAAAACGGTAATGAGACTAAAAACGATGTACCAACTACCAATAACAATGATGGCTTTCATTCTTTATGGGAGAGCAAGGAACATTTCGTCGAGTCAACGCCGCCACGTGTGCGCGGCAGGCCGCTGTGGAGAAGGTGCTGGAACTTCTGGTGCTGCTGTTGCACTGTGCCCCCCGAGGCAGTGACTACGGGGGAAAGATACAGGGCAGGTTCAGGGGACAGCTCCAGTACAACGTCAAGTGAGGTAAGCCGCGGACATCAGGTCAAAGGACACAAATACACAGGGCCTCAAAATGCCTATGTATTCCCTATTAGCCTCAGGCATCATGGTCACCCCTAAAAAATGCTTCAATCTAGAAGGGTGGGTGGGTGGGTGTTTGGGAGTTTAACGTCCCTTTCCACCACGTACGGGTGATATCAAAGACGGGGCAACGACTGAGAAAAAGGCCAGCACAAATATATGGCCCCAGCCGGGATTCGAACTCACGACCCGAGCATTGAAAGTCCAACGCTCTACCATTCGGCTCTCCCGACTCCACTTCAATCTAGAAATAATTACTACCATGAACAGACCATTCAAAGGCACGCACCTGACAGGGGTTAAACAAACTTTGAATGTCTCCTTTCCGCTCAGGCCTCACTGGAGGAATGCACGTCTACTTTCTCTTTAGGTCAGAGGGACAGTTCACAAAAATCCGCTTGCGTCACTTCTGTCCGACCTCTGTGCAAAAAGTCCCAGCTTCAGTGGCTGCTTGCCTCTTTTTGTGACCGCCTGGCATGCACCTTGACCTACACAGCACAAAGACTGTCACAAAAATCACGCTTTTTCATGACAACAAAAATCACTACAGACTAGCACACTCGCCAAACAGGGTACCTCAAATAAACACCACACATGCCCCCGCTCTCAATTTGTGTCCTTACGCCTCATCATCGTAGCAATGTAGGCACGCTATATGCCGTGACTGTCTCAGTATGAGAAAGTTGTTTTGTCAAACAAACGGGAAGCCGAGATACACTCGGTGTAACGTGGTAGTTTGAAGGTGTCCGATGAGACAGCGATTTACGACGACAACTACGACGACGACGATATGAAGCTCGTGTCGATGTGATCGGTTCAGTATTTTCTTTTTCAGATGTTCGGCGGATTGGTGACTCTGGTCGGGTTCCGAGATTTGTCGCAGAACGCTTCTACCCCGCAGGATGAGGGACGCAGAACGGAAACTGCGACGCCAAACAGACCGCGACGTGTGTTCAGAGCCCACACGTCTGGTGTGGAACGTGAGATGCCAGTAGTGGAACATTTCCCGCCGCACATGGAACACGGGAAGCCAGACAAGGGACTCAGAAAGTCACCTGTGGTGCACAAAAAGATTCAAGGTCCGTTGACTCCGAAATTTTTACCCGTGGAAGACGAGATCGACTCAGGATGTGCTCACAGCACCACCTACACCAAAACAGCCTCTGGTTGGACTGACAATTCAATTTTCATCGTCAGAGGCCACGTTTCGGGTCGTGCCAAGGACAAGATGCCGGGAGTGGAGAGCCGAGTGGTAGTGGACACATCTAGCAAGCTGTGCTTGCGGCAGTCCAACTCGGCCGCCAAGACTCAAGAGAACTCCGCCGCAGTGAAGATGCCAGATCCACAAAACTCGTGGACAAGAAACAGCCGACGGACACTGAACGTCGGTTTAACTGACTCCTGCAGAAGTAGGACAAACTCGGTGCTAGTGTCCCTGCCTCCTGACAAGGACGGCACGAAGAGGTCCCCTCAACCAGACAGCAGGTCGTCACGGAAAGTGAGCTTCAACCAAACGATGGAAGTGATAGAGTGTTCTGAAGTTTCCGACTGTGACAGTCGCAGTGTAGACAGCTATGACGGGCCAAAGTGCTGCTGTTTTAAGACACCGTTCCCATAAATCTACCAGATGATGACTGGCCAGTTTGAGGGCGCAGCAAACAAGCTTCCAGTGAGCATTCTCACGATCTGCGCCTGTAGGCTTTGGGGGAAAGGAAGACAGCGGTTTTTTGGTTGTTTTTTTTTTTTGTTTTTTTTTTTAAACACAACCAAACCCGGATATTAGACACGGACTGTTAACAGTCAAGCCATGAAAACGTTGAGCTGTGACATGATATTGTGCCCGTTCTCGTACTGCGTAAGCACGATTGTAACAAAAATCACACATGTATGAGAACAAACACTTACGGTGTTACACACCAAAAATGACAACAATGTGAAATAGACGAAGGTACCTTTACCGCATTTTTATGTGATACACTGTCACTACATGGTCGAGGGAGGCGGACCTGCGTCCTAGTAGGCGGTCCAAACTTAAAGCCTGGGTTAGGACCGTAGCCGTAACCTCGACTTTTACATACGAGCCCTGGAAAAGAAAATATAGGGACAGTTCGCATAAAGGCCGTTCTTAACCGGGCGAACCACCAGTCGGGCGAACTTGTTCGGCGAGCTGTGTATTGCATACGAACAGGGCGAGCGCGCACACGTACGTAGTTCCAGAGGTTCGGCCGAACTAGTTCTCTTTCTTAACCGACCGTTAATGAGATATACATACGTCATCACCCGAACAAGGCGGAAGTTGAGACAATCGTAAACAACCAAAACGGCGTACCTTTCGAACCAGGGTTAGAAGTGTTCGGTCGGTTAAGAAACAACGTGCGCGAATCTAGTTCGCCGTACTCTTCGAACCTAGTTCGCGAACCAAAAGTTCACCCGGTTAAGAACGGCTTCCCGCTTAAAGGCCGTTCTTAACCGGGCAGACTTTTGGTTCGCGAACTAGGTTCGGAGAGTACGGCGAACTAGGTTCGCGCACGTTGTTTCTTAACCGACCAAATACTTGTGCGGAAACCCTGGTTCGAAAGGTTCGGCGAACTAGGTTCGAGGACTGCATAGCGTGTCGTGGGAACCCTCGCGATCCTTTTGCGGATCCTGCGCTCTGATTGGTTGCTCGGGGAGAGCTGTTGTGCGCATGTACAAACTTGAGGAAAATGGCGGACGGCATCGCGGCTATCGACTCACTTGACATTTCCCTCTCTTGCGCTCTTTTCCTCTTATCTCCTCTTCCTCGGCTTCCAAGAGTTCACTCAAAACGATAACTACCGCAAATGCCTGGTCGTCTCGATCTACGAAGGCGGCCATTTTGGTTGTTTACGATTGTCTCAACTTCCGAGTCCGCCTTGTTCGGGCGATGACGTATGCATATCATTAACGGTCGGTTAAGAAAGAGAACTAGTCCGGCCGAACCTCTGGAACTATGTACGTGTGTGCGCTTGCCCTGTTCGTATACAATACACAGTTCGCCGAACAAGTTCGCCAGACTGGTGGTTCGCCCGGTTAAGAACGGCCTTTAGACCTACATCACACGCCACTAGCCTGTGGACCCATCCCGCGCTAGTCGATCCCGGCTGGGGCCACATATTTGTGCTGGCTTTTTCATCGTTGCCCCGTCTTTGTTATCACCCTATGTGGTGGAAAAGGACGTTAAACCCCCAAACACCCACCCACCCACCCGCGCTAGTCGAACGGCTTTTCTTTTCACACGCTACGAGCGTGCAGTGAGCGGACTGCGTCGCGGGCCTGGGTGATTTGGGGCATATGGAGTTGGCATCTCTAATAGAGTGCAGAACGTAAGCTTTCTTTTGATATAAAAATCATTTCTGTAACATGGTGCGGGGCTGAGATATGTTTGTTGAAAATTTGCTGTTGGAAAGTGGCCATTTTGAGAATATGGCTGGTAAAGTGCGACATGGTAATCATGTCGGTACAGCGTGGTCGTATTACATACTCACTTTTAACGTGTTCATAAGTTACACCCAGCCTTGAAACTTTCACAAAACTTGTATTAATTGTTTATGAACCCGAAAATGCAAAGTTCTGAAATTCTAACCCCCCTCCCCCCCATTTGTTGTTGTTGTTGTTTTATTTTCTTTGAAGTAGCTGAGCAAATTTGTGCTCCTATTGTGGGATCAAGTGACATTTTGTTGTATCATCTAGTACGACATTAAATTGTACAAACAAACAAACAAACAAACAAACAAACGTCGAGTAACATTGCTCAGTGTGCTAATGTGTTTCCTTTCACACTCAAAACGCCGACAGGGCGATAAAATGTAATTCAGTTTGATGGCGACACGTTTTTATGTATGACACGTTTATTGCACGGTGGTTTTAATTGAAGTATCCTGTACTCTTTCACAGATACAACTGATAAACAGCAGCACTCTCTCTCTCTCTCTCGCACGCGCGCACACGCACGCACGCGCACGCACACACACACACACACACACACACACACACACACACACACACACACACACACACACACACACACACACACACACACACACGTGCAGACCGAACGGGCTAGAAAATATGCTAAACGCCAAAAAGCCAGTGTGTTAAAAAAAAAAAAAGAAGAAGAAGAAGACGGCTGGGACTGTGCAGAATGCGTAGTCAAGACTTTCGCGGTTACACAGTTTTCAGAGTCTCTCAAACTACTCTAATACAAACCCAAGCTCAACATGTCTTCACTTCAGTATGTCTTCGGACACCGACCGAGAACATCGCTGTGTCAATTCTTCGCACCGCGCAAACGCTACATTCTCGTTCCTTGTCCCAAGGCACACTGAACGAAAACTTTCCAAAAATCTGATCTGAACTTGACTTGACTTGACTCGACTTGAAAAGTGTGACTGATTTGACTGCGTACCAAGACTAAGTTTTTGTTTGGCCAGTGTCTGTGGTGAATTTTTCTTCATGCAGTGGGTCTGTAACGGGTGAGTGGTGGTCTAATAGGCAGCGCGTCGGATTTAGCCGCTGCGTTACTGTACGGCCGTCACCAATGTCATGGCGATGAAGCGTGGGCTCATCGAGGGTTTCCCTCCGGGTAATCCGGCTTTCCTCCCCCAGCAAAATTGTAAAATACGATAGGTATTGGGTAGCGCTGCACGGCGGCGACGCGCTTCCCCCGGTGGAAGCAGCCCGAATTTCCCGAAAGGGATAATAAAGTAGTAAAAACAACAACAACAACAACAAAAACTTTATATGCCCCTTTCCCACGTTGATCACACAAAATATTGTACAGATAATAATAATAATAATGAGTAGTGTATAGGCGCATTACCCAATTTCGTGAATCGGCTCGAAGCGCCGCGAACTGAACCCAACACGCACGCTCACGTGAATCACACGCATTCTCCCACACACTGGACAAACACATTACAATCACGTGGTGCGAAGGGTCAGCTCAGCTATTTAAATTTCGGAATTTAGAATTGCATTTATTTTTAAAATTTGGTGGGCTGAATAAATTATTTCCAAAGCAGAGGGGGAGGAAGCCGGAGTACCCGGAGAGAACCCCCGACGATCGGCCCGAATGAACGGCGCCACATACGAGAAGGAAAAATTCTTTGCCCCGAGTGGGACTCGAACCCCGGACCTCTCGCATTGGTGACTACAAGTCTCTTTACCACTAGACCACCGACCGCCCCGACACACAGATCCCAGACACAAGTTCCTGGCAACGGCTCTATAGCAGATCTTTCACCCAGACCACCACAATATGTCCGTGCTTGTGGCCAGGGATTGGGAGCGTAGAATACTTTGGGAAAACTTCAGTATAAGCCTACAAAGATATTGTAAAGCTGCACATCAATTAGCAAATGATCTCACGTTGTTTTGTTTTTTCTTGGTTCGTTTGTTTTGTGTTTTTTTGCGGGGTTTTTTGTTGGTGTTTTTAAGGTTTGTTTTTTTAGGTGTTTTTTTGTTGTTAGTTTTTTTGTTAGTTGTAGTTGTTGTTGTCCCCCCCCCCCCAAACCAGAGCGTGATGATGCATGTAATCAGAAATGTACACTGAGTAACTATATGTTACCTATGAATGGTATATCCTATGCCACACTGCGACCTAATCACGCCTTTTACACAAAACACAAAACGTGCTGGGTGTCAACTGTTGACTGGCCTTCTTTTGTACAAACATGAGACAGCAGTATGTTCTTTTCGGCTACATCAACACTGTTTCCTTCATCTGTGCCTGCCGGGGGGGGGGGGGGGGGGATACACTGATCACGTGACGGTTTGGCCTATATTCATTGGTTCACCGTGTTCGTGCTTGCCAGGGGTACACCGGCCATGTGACAGTTTGACAAATTTCATTGGTTAACTCTGTTCTTCCGTATTTCGCCCGATGTACACTGATCACCTGGCGGTTTGAACTGATCTGATTAATTCACCGTGTTCGTCCATGTACACTGATCACTTGACAGTTTGGCCTAATTTCATTGGTTCATTCTGTTTGTCCGTGGTTCCCCGGATGTACACTGATCACGTGATGGTTTGGCCTGCTTTCATTGGTTCACTGTTTCTGGCAGTCTTCTCTGTTGCTGTTGATGATGGTTATGGAGCTGCCGCTGCTGTCAGGATTTGTGAAGAATGGCGTCCACGATGAGAATGGGACCTGCTAGGAAGCAGAGCGGACCACTGACGGCGTTGAAAACAAAAGCCCAGGACAGCATCTGGTCGCGAATACTGGTATAGTTCTTGGCGAACACTATCGTACCGGACACGCTCATCACACCTGAAACACGGAGAAATAATAATAATAACAATAATAATAAGAAGAAGAACAAGAAGGGGGTGGGTGGTGTGGGTGTTTGGGGGTTTAACGTCCTTTTCCACCACACAGGGTGATATTAAAGACGGGGCAACGATGAAAAAGCCAGCACAAATATTTTGGGAGCATTAGAAGTCCAACGCTCTACCATTTGACCACGCCGGCTCCCCAGAACAAGAAGAAGAAGAAGAAGAATTGTATATTGTTGGGGCGCTTTACCCAATTTCTTGGTTCAAAGCACCGCGAACTAAACTCAACACGCACGCTCACCTGAAGCAAACGCACACACTGGACCCTCGTTGCAGTCACGTGGTGCGAGGGGTCAGCTCAGCTAAATAAGTTTCGGAATTTAGAATTGCATTTATTTTTGGAATTTTCGTGGGGGGGGGGGGGGGTGAACATTTTCAAAGCAGAGCCGAAGGAGAGGAAGCCGGAGTACCCGGAGACTGAGAACCCCGACGATCGGTGACACGTAAGCGGCAGCACAACCACCACCACCACCACACCAGTAACTGAACAAGCAAGAAAACAAACAAACAAACAAACAAACAAACAAACAAACACATAACATACCGGCAACTACAGCGCTGAGGCCGCACGCTATCTGCCAGATATTGTTTGACAGGTTGACCCTCATCAGTCCTGTCACCAGACCGGTTAACACGAACACGGTGGCGGCGATCTCAAGCCCCTGCACCGCACGGAACCACGAGTGGTCTGCAACAGAGCGGGTAGATCCACAATGCAGATTAGGATGGCTGTCTTTGATTAGCAGTTTATCAAGCATACTCGAAATTTTGTAGAGAGATACATTTTCTACAGGTACACTTACTCTGGTTCATTGCCACACACACACACACATACACAAACGTACGCACGCACACACTCATGCACGCGGGCACACACAACTGACGTACGCACACTCTCACACTCGTATATGCAAGCGAGTCCTTACTAACGGTTCCGTATGTGCGGTGAATAGATTTTGTCATAGTTTACCAACAGCATCTCTCTCTCTCTCTCTCTCTCACACACACACACACACACACACACACACACACACACACACACACACACACACACACACACACACACGATTCCGCATGTATGCTTATTTTATCTGTCTATCTACGATCTGTTTGTTGTCTTTCCTTTTCTGTCTGTTCTGTTCCGTACTGCCTTGTCCTGTCTGTCTGTTTGTCTTGCCCTGTCTTGTCTATTCTGCTAAGTCCTATCAAGCCATGTCATGTCCTATACTGTTTGTTTTGTCTTGTCCTGCTCTGTCTTGTCTATCCTGTTCTGTTTGTCCTGTCAAATCCTGTCCTGCCATATCCTGTCCTGTCCTGTTTGTCTTGGCCTGTCCTGTCTTGCCTTGTCGTATCCGTCTTGGTCTGTCCTGCCGTCTGTCTGGCGCCCCTCTGTTTGTCTGCCCGTCTTGACTTCTGTCTTGTGTGTCCTGACCTCTCTCTGTCTCGTCTGTCTGTCATGACCTCTGTCTGTCTTGTCCTCCCTGTCCCTCTGCTTATCTTTGCCATCTATCTTAGCTATTATGCTTATTCGCAGCTTTCTTGTATTTCAGTTTTAATGTCTGTAATGTGTATAATCCTTAGCTTACTTTTACTCTCGTACTGTAGTCTAGCAACGGCAAGGTTGCAAACTGGCCTTTTGGCCAAAACCTTCTACCTTTGGAAAATAAACAGTTGTCATTGTCATTGTCATTGTCTTTCAGGCTATTCTGTCTTTTCTGTCGGTTATCTTATGACTGTAAAGTCCATAACAGGCCAACCGTCATTTTCAGCCCAATCACCAACCAACACAGCACATAACAGCAAGAAGTGCCTCACTCACCAACCGCGTTGAGAGCGTGGGTAATGTCCACACACTCCTCATGTTCGCCATCGGCTTTGGCTGTGACGCAGTAGTTCCACAGGCCGAGGTGCGCCTCTGGGGTGGCCAACCAATGAGGGAAGGCGATGCTGATCACGTGACACACTCCACCAACCATAAACATCGTAGGGCTGACTCCCCACACAATGCTGCTCGCGTCATGCTCGAACATGGCGGTTTTGACTCGGATGATGTGGTAGACACAGAGTTAGATGTCTGTGTAGTTCTGGTCGTGGTGCTTCCTTGGTGGAGATTCCGGATGGTGGTGGTGGCCGGTAAGGTTACTGCTGTGACTGTCAGGCGGGATTCAGTGGCTTCACTAGAATACTGCTGAAAGCACACACAAGTTGCGGAGCCATTAGTGAAGTATCGAGATACCACTACCACACAACCATTAGTGTATAATTATGGCTGTAGTGTCCTCCCCCCCCCTTCCTCCCACACCTTCACGGCTATGAGGAGCCGGGATAGAAGACTGTCTATACAAGGGCCGTGAATTCAAATCCCAGCCGTTTTCCCTTGTTGCTCTGTCTCTGATTTCCCCCTTGCGTGGTGCGGGAAAAGGACGTTAAAACGTAGAACACCACCCATCCCCTCCCCCACCCTCATCCCCCCCCCCAAAAAAAAAACAACAACAACAAAAAAAACATATCCCATATATAAGAAGCCTAAACACAAAGAGAAAAGATTCTTTAAACAAAATCGTGAACACACACACACACACACACACACACACACACACACACACACACACACACACACACACACACACACACACACACACACACACACGGGGAGCCGGGATAGGCGAATGCCGGATAGAGCGATGGACTCTCAACTAATGCTCGGGTCGTGAGTTCGATTCCTGGTTGGAGCCAAATATTTGTGCTGGGTTTTTTTTTATTATCGTTGCCCCGTCTTTGATATCACCCCTATGTGGTGGAAAAGGACGTTAAACACCCAAACACCCACCCACCCACCTACCCGCGACCACACTAAGCGCTCCAGTAGTGTAACAACAATCGTAGAATTTGAATGGTCGACGCGCGGCAACTGAAGTGTAAACAACATTGCACTAATCATCAAGGTATAGTATTTAGACCGCGCATTCACACTAACGAGTGAGTGAGTGAGTGTTTGGGGGTTTAACGTCCTTTTCCACCACATAGGGTGATATCAAAGACGGGGCAACGATGAAAAAGCCAGCACAAATATTTGGCCCCAGCCGGGATACGAACTCACGACCCGAGCATTAGAAGTCCTCACACTAACGAGCGAAACTGTTCCAAACCATAAGCTGGCTTAGCAGAGATGGAATTAGCCCGCTTAATTTGTCTCACCTCTTATTGGAAAACCAACGAAACGTCTTCTTTGTCGGCAGCCTATAACATTCAGCGTCAGTCTAAGATTATCATTTCAGCTGAACAGAGCAGAAGAGCGCATAAACTATACTGCTAGTACCACAAATTAAGCAGCAAGAACGTCAGCTATTATATACACCCCCCAGAAACGATAAGTGTATAATGTGTATGCAGTATGGTATGCAGTGAAGTAACAGTACCTTGCCTAATGACAGGTTTGAAGTCCAGTCACGTGTCACCTCACACACCAGCGCATTGGTCACAGAGCCAGGAGTGTGTGTACATATGTTACAGGATTTCGAAACTCAAACCCATTGTTATATGTCAGTGTGGTGCAGGCGGTGGTGTTGAGAAAGTTTAGCAGTTATATCTTGTCACAGAATCTTGATACGCCCGATAACAGGATTAAATTTGTCTTAATATGCGCATATCTGATAGTACGCGTTGATAAGGCCGTCGCGATGTGGAGTTGTTGTCCTTGCGAAACCCCGTATGTCAGTGTTACGTGTGTATCTGCAGTAACGCGGTAAAACTAAAAGGGCGTAAGTGCTTTTCAAGTTCATGGCCCTTAGGCCTTTTTACTACCAAATGACAGTGGAGGATGGGGGTGGGGGTTTGGGGGTTTAACGTCCTTTTCCACCACATACGGGTGATATCAAAGACGGGGCAACGATGCCGGCAGTGGAAATAAGTTTACATTTAGATGGAATAGATCAACATGAACGATACTAGACAGGTACGTTACACTTCAAAGGTAAAATGGCCTGTAATTACTTAGGAAAACCGTGGGGTTTAATTCCTTTTACCGATTGACAATGGGTATAAAATAATGCGCTTAGTATAGGAGATTGGTTACGTCGTCGTTCCGGCGTGAATCAGTGACTCAGTTATGTAATTGTGTTTGTTTAAACAGTTTGTTAATCTAGTTAATCACCCAACGTGTCAGGCTAAGTGTGTGTGTGTGTGTGTGTGTGTGTGTGTGTGTGTGTGTGTGTGTGTGTGTGTGTGTGTGTGTGTTTCGGATCACATGCATTGCCTTCTAAAGCCCTCCTACTACAAAGCAAGACAGAATACCAACGACCACTGCCATTGAATGAATAACCAAATGAGACTGGGCACCTCCCAACATCTAGAAGTGTATCCTAGTTTTATGTCTGCCTTAATTTATCCAAAACCCACACCAGATAAAATTCTATATACTTCAGTATTCCCTGAAGCAGAGGTCAAGAAAGTACTTGAAAGCACATTGCTTGGTAGTCACGCTGACAGGCAGTGTGAATTATGTCAGTCGCGTGTGTTGCTGTGTTGTGACACTGACATGTACGGATGTCACCCAGACGTCACGTGATCGGATACGGCGGAACCCCCCGCGCCTCCCCCCTCCATCCCCTCAACACTTGAGACTGGAGCTCGGCTCTTTACTTGGAACAGGGACTTATAAGTCCCTGCTTGGAACAATGATGAAAGGCACACAAAATGCAAAGACAGTGGGGTGGGGGTGGGTGGGTGTAGTGGAGTTTAACGTCCTTTTCCATCAAGTAAGGGTGATATCAAAGACGGGGCAACGAGAAAAAGGCCAACACAAATATTTGGCCCTAGCGCCGGCCGGAAATCGAACTCACGACTCGAGCATTGAGAATCCAACGCTCTACCATTCATCCCGGCTCCCGCAAAGACAATGACACGATTTATTAACTAATAGGCATATTGAGTAGGACTCCGTAGGGAGGACTTCGCTGAGCGGCGCAACCCATTTTACTGTTACTCATCTACAAGAGCAATCTGAAAGCGTTCCTTCTTTGCAAAGCCCTTCCAGTAAATTCCCTCAGCCGCGTGCTGGTCTTTGTTGCTTGAGCGGCGTGAGGCCACAAAGAACTAACACCAGTAATTTTCTGTCTGTTTCACCAGTGTAAGTCTGTTCATATCGTTGTATAATGTCAGTGCCTGAGTGTGAGTGAGTGACAGGCGCATTGAGTTTTAGTTAGAAATGCGCCCTACAAATACCATTTATAATAATTATTATTATTACATGTAAATTAGACACGTTAGCTAATTGCAGCGCATTGGCCGCTCGCGGTCGCTGCCATGTGAGCCTGATATACATGTGACTGAATGGCCAGGTCAGTTACGTTGCTCAGCGACGGAAGTCCCCCGGCTTTACGAAGTCCTACTAAACATGCTTGCGGAATGTTTGTAGCATGTAAACTGTTTCTGTGAGGAGAGTGACCGTGTATACCTCAGTCGGGGCATTCGGAGTTCATCAGTAACGAGCCGCATGAAAACCGTGACTGCACTGAGCGGGTGTTTCCGTATATCAAGGACCCTGCCTACGCTACAGCGCAGCTGATATAGGGTACCGGCTCCGACCACGTCGGCTGGCCACCAGTGGTCATCAGTGACACACTCCAGCTTCACTGCCGCCGCCTAAATTCCTTGTCTGACGCGATTATCACGGCGTGTGTAGTAAATTATAGTGAGTTATGCCGCTTACACTTCAACTTTATGGCAAAAAGTAACACTTAACTGACTCAGTTTTAAGTCCGGCACAGGTCAGTGACTGCACACTGCGACATGCACGTTTTCGCTCCGGTTGCCGGACTGTCTCGTGCGTTGTGACTCAGTGTGGTCTGTGCTGTACCTTCTGTTTCACACTTTCTTACCCCAGTCACAGAGCTTAAGTGCGTTTCATATTGTATTCTTGATCAGCAGCACCCCCCCCCCCCCCCCCAGTCAGCAGAATTTCAGTGAGCTGAACGACATGTGTTTGGGCGGTAACTTTAACGCTGCCTGAAAGCGGCGCCGCTCTCGTGTCGCAGCAACATGTATACCGGCCATATGTCGGTATGCCTGGCATTGCCAAAAACGTTTTTTTAAGTTCTCTCCTCCAGCATACCTACCGGGCCCCGACGCTCCCCTCCCCCCCCCCTCCTCCCGCCCTTCAATCCCCTCCCTCCCACAGTCAGCTTTCCGACATCCACCCACACTGCACTCAGTCTCCAAAACGTCAGCAGCAAAATGAATGCAGACGCGCGACGGATCAGTCCAACTAAAACTGAGCACTAGGCCGAATTCTAGAAGTCAGCTGTACTAGGAAACGTACCGCTGAAAACAATCGTGGAGGAAAACATGTGTTACCGTTTCTGTAGAAACAACGCATCTACGGGGAGGGGGGCCGGGGGAGAGGGGGGAGAGAGAGAGAGAACTCGAACTTGAACTCGAACATTTACTGTTGTGGGCCACCGGCCCCCTTCATCACATGGTGAGTATTTTTACAATTGTCATGTCCAGACTGACATATTCATTCATTCATTTGAGAGAGAGAGAGAGAGAGAGAGAGAGAGAGAGAACTCGAACGTTTACTGTTGTGGGCCACCGGCCCCCTTCATCACATGGTGAGTATTTTTACAATTGTCATGTCCAGACTGACATATTCATTCATTCATTTAAAAGAGAGAGAGAGAGAGAGAGAGAGAGAGAGGAAAACTTGAAATGAGAAAAAGAATGGGTTGTCAAACCTGATAACTTAACCACTTCAACTGCCGAACTACATGACGGCAACTGACTGATCCCAAAGACAGCCTAAAGCAATCCCTTTTTAAAGAGTGTGTCTCCACAGACAGCAGCTGATCTGTCTACATATAAAACAGTGCTTCAGGCGTATGCTGTACCACATGTTTTTAATCTCAGCTGAGGTGAAGACACTCAATTGCCCTCAGTCAAGGGCTCCAAGCACATTATGTGAGCATAATCATTATGCAGTTTCCTCAGCTATCGTTGAAGTTTTATGGTCTTGCATATCGCGATGTAAATGATAAATCAGCGTAGGAGTGGTTTAGCACCGCGGTGGGAAATCGTTAACTTAAACAGATCAAGATTGACTTTCGATCTGTGAATACAGATGGACTCAGTGACACTCAGTGCAGGGGAGAGACTAAATATGTTAGAAAGGGGTAGGGAGGTGATTTTCAGTTGATGTACAGTTGGATCCGGCTCACGACAGAGAAGGGACAAAGACTCGGACATATTAGTACGCAGCGTGTTCGACGACTGACTATCCGGTGTCACTACACACGTTTATTGAACGCGGCCCGCGTCAACCGTGCTCAGGTTTGTGTGTCACAGCGTGTGTGTGTGTCAGTGTGTGTGTGTGTGTGTGTGTGTGTGTCGCGATGAGAGAGAGAGAGAGAGAGATGGTGGTGATGATGACGACGACGACTGATGATGACTGATGATGGGTTGGGCTCAACGTCCCCACATCTCAGCAGCGCGCCAACAATGAACACAAAAACGAATGTGCACGGTCGGACAATCTTGGGGTGAGTGAACACGGGCGAAAGATCACGAAAATCGTGACACACGACGTACTTCCAATAGTCCATGGGGCATGATGCACGGATTCCAGCTGTATGTGTACGATCGAAGTCCCAGTGCTTCGGAACTAAACGTACGATCCTGTGTCGTGTCACGCTTGACCGACTCCTCTTCTCCATGAGAAAAACAAAGGTCGTATAAAACAAACCACACGCTGAGCGGAATGTCTCCAGACTTGCAGGCATTGTTTAGATCACATGCAGCAATCGACTCATCAGCAAAAAATGCAGTAGAAAACAGTCCTTGACAGTAATTTGCAGTTAATTATGCAGGAGACTTTTCAGGAAGATGTTTACTTGATCGTGAACACTGTTCACCCTGTGTCACAGCGTGTGTGTGTGTCAGTGTGTGTGTGTGTGTGTGTGTGTGTGTGTGTGTGTGTGTGTGTGCGCGCGCGCGTCGTGGTGTGTGTGTGTGTGTGTGTGTGTGTCGCGATGAGAGAGAGAGAGAGAGAGAGAGAGATGGTGGTGATGATGACGACGACGACTGATGATGACTGATGATGATGAACCGCTCATCATTACAGGAGAGAGACAGACAGGCAGTCACAGAGATTGAGACAGTGAGATAAACCTTGTCGTTGCTACTCACACTACTCAGTGAAAAGAACTGAGAAATCAGAAAGATTGAAGTGTTGTCAAGAGCTGAGAGAGAGAGAGAGAGAGAGAGAGAGAGAACGAACGAACGAACGAACGAAACTCTTATTTTACAAGGATACTTGAAAAGATTAAGGTGCGCAGACCTTTTTTTTTTTTTAGATGTCCTTGCTAAACTACAAATACTAAACTTGGAACACTGCAACTATTTCTTAAAACGCACACACACACACACACACACACACACCGTGGCACACACACACACACACACACACACACACACACACACACACACACACACCGTGGCACACACACACACACACACACACACACACACACACACAGCGTAGATATACATATACAATAAAAGCATTACATCAATGAATGTGTCAAATGCTGAATAAAGTACGAACGTGACCAAAGAGAGAGAGAGAGAGAGAGAGAGACTCTGACTTGTGAAGTACCACGCGACAAAAAGCATAATATAACATTCATGCAACTGCCTTCGGTGTCCACTGACTACAAATATGCATCAATGATACCTCAAATTAATTGTCTTACTGATTTCATCACTTACCGTGCCAGCAAAGTCAGTGTACAGTACACTGACTGGAGACTCATCTGATTTTCCCCCCAACTGAAATTCCGCACACGACCACTGGCACACACTGGCACTGACTGAACAAACAGGGTCAGGTCATTCTGAACCTCAACTGAACCAAAAATCACCAAAACGAAGAACTGTAACTTGTTCAAAAACAATCTTGAGATAAGGACTGTATCTTTCCACTGACAAGTTGCAAGAAGCTGTCGCGAGGATTGCAGCAAAGCGGTTGACACACAGCAGTACTGGCAGTCAGTCAGTCTGTGCTGTGTTGTTACTTGTGGGTTAATGTGCGTGTAGGGCCGTGCCGTCACGCCACGCCCCCCTTTTCCCAGGCATTCAGTGACGCCACGTCGCGAGCTTAAGAAAACCAGCCGCCGGTGTGCCCGAGGCGCCGTACCTTTTTAAAAAAACAAACAAACAACAACAACAGTTTTTGTGCTCCAGCGAAGCCGTTAACTCCGAAGAGAGTCTAGCTTCAGAGCACTTTTTGCATAATTATGTGACTGCTGGGCACTATTTGCGTACGCAGAAATTACCCCCACTCCACTCACTGAGCCTCTTAGAATAGTCAGACTGAATGATAACTCCGGCCGATGGCCGAGCACTGACTGACTTTTTACATACGCAGAAATTATTCCGGCCGCTGGGCGCTTGCCGGCTACGCCGTAGAAATGACTCCTTGGCACACAAAATGACCCCACACTGCTCAAATCAGACTAGCGTCAGCCGCAAGAATATATGTATACAAAATTAAACCAAATACTTGAACTTCAGTCAGTGATAAAGAATAAACCAAATCAGTGTAAACCGGCCGAAACTATGATGGTCCCGGCGATCAGCTTGGTCAGTTCTTGCATGCGCCGCGAAACACACAAAGTTCAGCTGACGCCTGCTTTTTTTTTCTCCTTTTTTTTTTGCGTTTATTCTTGCGCATGTAGTCTCAGTGTTGACGGCTCTCAGACTCGAGGGGAGCCGGGGTGCAGTGGTCGAATGGTAGAGTGTTGGACTTCTAATGCTCGGGTCGTGAGTTCGATCCCCGCTGGGGCCAAATATTTGTGCTGGCTTTTTCATCGTTGCCCCGTCTTTGATATCACCCTATGTGGTGGAAAAGGACGTTAAACCCCCAAACACCCACCCACCCTCTCAGACTCGAAAAATATCTCCTTAAGCAAGTTAACCACACGAAATGTGATGTGCATTTAGCGCACATTTAGGTTTAGTCTGAGTTATTTCCCTTGATGTAGAGTGCTTTTACTCTCAAAACTAAAATAAAAAATACTCTTCAAGGAAATTCTGCAGTAATATAAATGTACTTTCAAACAGAAACTATTTATCTAAACATTATTGGGAAATTTAAGTGCAATTTCAGTGTTTTCCCCTAGTTTCTACAAACGTTTGGAAACATTTTGGGTTGTGGGATTCAATTGTATTTATGAAGGCGACAATGTATTTCCGCATTGTCTGTGGCTTGCGTTGGATAAACACGAACCTATTACAGGCTGTGGCAGAGTTTGTTGGAAAGGGCGTGTGCTCTTTTTAGCACGGCCTTCTAATTTACTGATGGGCTAGGCCGTTTTACCAGAAACAGAAGTGTTCGTGTCCGTTTGTTTGGAGTAAACATGAAAACGTTTGGCATGCCGCATCAAGTTTTGTTTTTGTCATCGTGTCCGGTTGTGGTGGTCAGCTAAAAGAAGGGAATGGCTTGAGTGGACACTTGAGAGTCCTTCCCTCGGAGCTGGAAAATCCAGTTTCTTTCTTGTTTCATGTGAGTAAACTCTATGGTGTGACTGTTTTTTCTTGGGGCCAGCTAGAAACACTCCCGAGTTTGGTATGTCTGCATCTTTATTTCAATGCAGTTTGAAGAAATGAAAATCTTATTTTACATACAGTTTGCATTTCAGTGCAGTATTAGTAGGATTTTACTGTGTGTACATATCGGGGTTGGGGTGATAGTAATAGGCAACGCCAGGCTAAATTCATCCGAGCATTTTCATTGCGGTTAATTGCTTTCACTAGCATGCTGTTGAAGTGTGTGAGTTTTGTTTTTTAATGGCTTAATTAATTGCCACTCTCATGTTAAGTTTTGTTTTGTTGCATCAGTTGAGACCCATGTCCCACCATGTACTGAGTGATTTCCCCATTTCTCCAGCAGCATTATCTGCCAGTTAACCATCTGAATTGTTACGCCTCGCTGATTCCTGCTGTAACTGAATGTTTTATCTCAACCACCAAGCCCCTACCTCCCTTGTGCAATTCCTGCTCACCCCTCCCCCTCCCCCCCCCCCCTGCATTTTGTCACTTGCAAATGCTCTTAGTGTTACTGTTGTGAAAAAAAAAAAAAAAGACTGATGCTGATAGGCCTGCCTCTGCTCAGCCTCAAGTGATGAAATACATGCACTGCTGACAAGGTTCAGAGCACTTCGTTATCTCATCACTGTCCTTTAAATACACTTCACATACATGTATGTATGTATTGTGATGCATGTGGTAGTTGCTTGTAAAACAGCCTGAGTTACTAGTCTAAGGTAGATAATAGTTGTACTATCTAAATTCTAATATCCTTGCAGGGTTGCACATTTTCCACAGCTTCTATAGGACGAAGTGTCCTGGAAACAGCAAAGTGATAGGACACAGTGTCCTGGCCACTTAGTGGCAATCAAACTTTTAATAGGACAAATGTCCGCTTGAGGTGGGAAAAATAGGACATTTGAAATTTTTATAGGTCAATGTCCTGGGACCGACTTAAATGTGCAACCCTGTCCTTGTTAGATACAGTCATCCTTGTCAAAGTTGACATAGATCTAGACGAATTGATGATCAACATTAGCACATTGATTAACAACAAGTAATTCATTTGTGCATGTCTGTACCAGGATTTTTGTTGTAACCTTCAGGCCTAACAGATGCATAATTTTTGTGTGTGTTTGATAGTTTTTGTTACTGGTGTGGGTAGGGACCTACTTTTCCTGGCTTAAAGTTGTACTCTGAACTTTCTTTGAACCCAGTCAGGAAGAGAAAACCCAACTTTAAGGTTGAACAAGAGGCACTCAGGTTAGCCAGACATCTATAGAGTTCACTGACTACTTCAAACCGCTAGCACTACAGACAAATTTTCCTTTGCATTTTTTTTTTGTTTCTTCTTTTTTTGGGGGGGGGGGAGGGGGTATTATGATAAACAACATGGCAAATATTGGCAAATTGTGAATATCATTTAAATGAAATAAATAGCTATACTACTAGTACAAGTCCTGTGTGAAGGTATACATGTATGTATAACAGTAAAAATGCTTTGGGTAAGATTGCCAATGTCTTTGTATCTGGACAATGAAGCCACAAACTATTTTTCCATACATGTTGTATCAGTTCACTCTGTATGGTTTCACAACTGTTCAAAAGCACCACTAATGCTCACTCTGGTCCTGAGGAATTAATTTGTTTTGTGCCGAAAAAGCCGTAGTCTGGAATATTTGGTTCTCAGTAAGAGTACTAAGACCAGGGTTGGTTTAAACAGATTTTTTTTTTTTTTTTTTGGTTGCATTGGAGGAAGAACAACAGAAAAACAGTTTGAGCATAAACAAGACGTACTTATGACTTGCTCAATAAAAATTTCAGTTAAAGCAATCTTTGCAATGGCAGTTCACGAGTTAAGGGGGGGGGGGGGATGTCTCAGTTGGGAGACCAGGGTTAATGTTGGGTATTCACAGCATCAGTTAAAGTCCTCAGAGTCAGACCTACAATTTATGATTTATAATTATGGGGCATACTGCAGAACTAATTATGGCACTGAATGTGGAGTCATGGGTTATATGTGGCACTTGGTAATTCTGCACAAGGAAGTGCTGTCAGCGCTGAGCTGGGCGTCGCTATGTCATATTGTTGGGGAGGTGAAAGTTCATGGTCATTGTTCTTCTGTTTCTTATCAGTTTTATGAGGAAGTTGTCATTTCAAATGAAGAAAAGTTTCCTGATTATTGTTCATGAACACAATGACTTTTGACTGTTAAGTGGTTTGCACAGTAAAAGGGGGTCGTTCTTTTTGTCACGCATTCTGTATTGAAAGTTAGTGGATTAAAATTATAGTATTTGAATAGTAAGTTGGAACCCTTGTTGAATGTTTGATCACAAGCACTGTGCAAGTCTGTAGTTGCTGGTATACAATGCAACTTAAATGAGTTGAAAATGATGATTGATACCAGATTTTTATTGGATTTTAATTTAGCCAACTCTGAGGTTCTGTTACATTAGGACGACATATATGCTGCACTTACACTGTTAGTTATTCACTTCTCAACGTTTGGGTGAACATTGGATGCAGACATTGTCAAATTGAGAGACTAAAAGGTTTTAAAAAAAAATAATTTTTTAACTACTTTATTATCCCTTTCAGGAAATTCGGGCTGCTTCCCCCGGGGGAAACGTGTCGCCGTGGTGCAGCGCCACCTAATACCTATCCTATATTTTTTTACAATTTTGCTGGGGGAGGAAAGCTGGATAACTTGGAGAGAAACCCCCGATGAGCAGCCTGGTAGCCAGGAAAAACCGGTATATCACAAGCTCGACCTGGGCTCGAACCCACGCTTCATCACCGTGACATTGGTGATGGCCGTTCAGTAGCGCAGCAGCTAAATCCGACGCGCTACCTATTAGACCACCGCTTACCCCGTATCAGAAGGGAAAGCACGGGACACTGTTATATATATATATATACGGCAGGCATACAACTACGCTGAGGAAAACCTTTCATCATATATGCGCTGAATCTTTGCATCAGAATCAGTCAGTTGGGTCACAGTATTGAGTATGGCATCTGAGACCATTGTGGTGACTGTGGCCAGCGTATTTTTCTTCTAGAAGTGTACCTCGCACTTAGCAGACAAAGTTATTTGGATGCGGACAGGAGACGAGCTAGACAGCGCTGACTGGTTGCTATTTTGATCAGCTTTTTTGAGTCCCAGTTTGTTAAAAAAAAAAAAAAAAAGGACCGTAGGCTCAAAGAAAGTCGTATTTCTCTAATCTTAGCAGCCACAAAGTCGCAGAAACGGTTGCATTGGCCAACTGAAACATCTTTCTATAGATATGGTAAACAACCCTTCTAGCTTTGAAAGCAGCAGTTGTCCATCTCAGTGGCATTATGAACATAGAGACTTTAAAAAGATGAACTTGAAAAAAGAAAAAGGCCCAGTTTTTCAGATGTTCATACTCACACATCATTCTGAGCTGTTTTGGTGGTGCCTAGTCTCACACTGCTTAGAAGTTAGATGCCTGCACATTTACAGCATCTCAAATGCTGGCCCTGAGTCATTAGAAGGTTACAAAATGACGCAGCTAACAAAGGACTGAGTGAAACTGAAAGGGTCATCGGCTCTGAGTGGGAGAATTTAAATTTTAAATCTAAAAGTAGACAGTATTGTATCACATTATAATGATAATAATAAGCTCATTAATATAGGCGTTTATCCCAGATATTTGGCTCGGTGCACCCCGAGCTAGAGCCAACAACCACGCTCACGTGAGTCACACGCATTCTCTCACACACTGGACATGTACACATTACAAATCACGTGGTGTGAAGGACCAGCTTAGCAATTTTAAAACTGCATTTATTTTTTTAATTTTGTGGGCTGAACATTTCCAAAGCACAGTTGAAGGAAGTCTGATTACCAAGAGAGAACCCCCGACAATTGGCCGGAATGAACGGTGCCACATATATATATATCCGAGTGGGACTCAAACCTGACCTCTCGCATTGTTGACTAAGTCTTAACCGCTAGACCACCGACCGCCCCAAGCTCATATTCTGGAACATGAAGACCTGTTGGCTGTACTGATCATTAGGATAGAGTATTTTGAGCGTATGGGCACCCTCACAAGCAAAACTGTACCAGAATATGTTTGATTCTTCGAAGCCTTGTAAACATGTTTTTAGGGCGTTTACAATTTGCTTCTTTGTTTTCTTCTTTTTCGAACCAGATGATGTACTGAGTGAGTCATCGTGTTGCCATGGAGACAGCCCCCTGGCAACGACAGTTGCTGAGTCTGGCGGAGGAGCATCAGGAGGAACTTCACTCGCTGACGGTGGAGACTGTGGCAGTTGCCGTCGCTGTGGCCGTTGTGCTGGTGCTGGTGGTGTTGCTGTGTACTTGCGATGGCGGCAGGTGTGTGATGCATAACCTGTTAAAGGCCTGGTGCGCAAATATCGCTCCTGCATTTTTTTTTAAAAAAAATGCCTGGTCATACAGTCAGTGCTGGAACTGGCTGTGTCGCTGCACGTGAGATCGGTTTCGAATGCCCTCGGCTCCGTTATCATTATGTCATGCACACTTTACCGTGACAGGTCACTGCATTGTCCATACTGACTTACGCCATCAGGGATCAGGTGCTACTGGGTCCTGCAGTTAAAAGTCGTATTTTTTTTGGGGGGGGGGGGGGGGGGCCGTATTTTATTTTTTTAAACTCCCATTGCAGGAGCCATATTTGCACACCAGACCTATAATGGAACTCAGTCATTTTTGGCACAGTAACACTAACAGTCTCTCACACTTGTGTCCTGGTATTCTAAGTACTTGTACTCCCTGTTTGTTTTCAAGTTTGTGCACACAGGCCCGTGTCTGCATCAGAAACATTAACATATTGACTATTTCGGCATCATTACAAAATTTCATTTTCAACCCTTTTTACAATGTTTTTCAGCGAATATGACGTGTCAAAGGGGTCTGGGTATGTATTTCGTATAGATGTAACATTAGTCCATGGTCGGGTATATATATATATATATATCCTTCAGTGAGCATAAGTAGCCTACATGTATACCCATGGGTTTCCTGGCAGAATGCAGTCATCGGCTTAGTTGCGGTGCTTTTAGCCCATTCATGCAGTTGGGTAAAGTGCCTACACAGTACAAAGTTATTATTAATTTATTGAGAACTGAGAAGAATATGCCAGCATACATTGATTGACCGGTGCGCTGTATTACATGTAGCAGTAGCGTACAATATCATTACATGTGTGGCTTTGGTGTGTATCCTCTCTCCAAAACCATAATGGATGCCATTTTCATTTGTTTTGGGTTGGTGTCATGAGCTGGATTTTTCACACGCATGGAAAAATAGCATGCTGTCCATTTAGTTATCTCAGAATTGACTCAATGACTTTTATCAGTGGCGTGGGTTCATGAAGCTGTCAATCCCTGTTGACATCTATACATGTACGACAAAATGTGGGTTTGTGGGTGCCATTTTGTAAAGATGGCTTCGCTGTGATTGTGAAAGCTTGAGTAGACCACATGTGATGTTCTGTTGCACACGTTTTCTCTCTCTCCCTCTCTCTCTCTCGCCTCTGATAGGTATTTTATCAGGGATTAAAATCTTCCACCTTTTCGCAGATTTCCACCTTCGGATAAAATTTTTCCTCCTCCAAAAAGTATGTTTCATCCTCAGTAGCATTTAAAATCATGCCAAATTGCACCTATTTTAGTCAAATTCTAACATTATCCTCCAGAAGAAGTATTCCCTCCTCTAAAGCACTAAAATCGCACCAACATGCACCAAACTGCACAGATTTTAGACTTTTAAAAAAAATTTAATCCAGGGGAGCATGCCCCCAAACACCCCAAGCATAATGCACCGGCAACGCTCATGGCTTTGCCACTTCACAAATGCTACACAATTTTCTGCCTTGAGCCATTATAAGCCCTGATTTTACATACATGTACAGCCTTCACAAAAAGTTAGGACCACTTGCAAATACCATTCAACTTTTGTCATGGTGGCATGCTGGTGTAGTGCTGAACATCGCTGAAACGGCGGCTTATGTAGGCAAGCAAATGAGCACAGTTCATAACCAGGGATGCATTCTTTGACCTGCATCTCATTTTTGCCGTGCAGAAAGCCCCAGGTATCGCTCACTGAACACTGAAACTCGGTCTAGTTTTGCTGAAATTGCAGATTTTCAAACGTGCCAAGCATGCTGTGTGACGCGCACGTGCCATCCACACAGTGGTCGCCATGTTCACTAATTACCCCTTAACCTTGCTGCCGAATTTTACGGGAAAAATCTTATTCGTTTATTTTTTTCTGATTTATTGAAACTGTCACCCATTATGTTGACTGGTCCGTAACTTTTTGTGAAGACTGCATGTATGCATACATGTATCAGATGTGTTGGTGTTCCTTCATGATGGACTGGTTTTGCAAGAAAAACCAAGCCCAGGGTCTAGTATGCAGACTGGGGAACTTGCCCTTGTTTGGCAGTTTTCAGCCAAATTTCCTATCCTTTCAAAACATCAGTGTCAGTCAAAGAAAAGGAAGGGGGAAAAAGACTGCACACACAATAATGCATCATGATACATCATGTAATGTCATTGGACAGTCCTTACTTCATTTTTGAAGACTTGCATGTCGGTGTCAACGCAGTATATTACGTCTGGGTGCCAGGAGAGGCTACTAAATGCCTTAAAAATGCTAAAATGTGTTCTCTTAAGTGGGGCATTGCCCCTGTGTTCCCCCAGCAGGGCACTGCCTTTGCACCCTGGCCTAAGTTTCACTCCCCCCCCCCCCTCCCTCAGCAATTCCCCAGCTTGAGTATGATCAGTGTTGACCTCACTGAGCTGTCACGTGGGTGAAATGTAAATGATAGTGCCACTGACACTGCCGTACCCGCGTTGCACAACAATGACTGCATAATTCCTGCTGACATTTGGAATTGGAGCGTGGTAGATTTCATGCAGTCACCATGAGCAAGCATATATATCTGTTTGTAAAACGATTTTACATTCAAATTTCTCTTGTGCATTAGCTCCTAAATTATTTATGTCTACATCCACTTGACATAATGAATGCCTCCCAAGCTACCGATTAAGAATGGTCGCTATACTCTGTACAATTCTCTGAATGCAGGTACCGTTGCTGTTGTTTCAACACTGTGAAACATGCCAGTTTGCAGAACAAATGTGGTACATGTATGCAGTGCATCTACATGGAGAATGGGCGTGCCTTGATGTGCACTGTGTTTATAAATACCTCCCAGCATTAAAAAAAAAATGAAAATCATTTTATTGTTACTCAGAGTGTATTGGATACACTGTCGACCAACTTGCAAGTAAGTGGCTGAAGAAAGGAGAAAGCCATCATGAATATGAAATTATGATGAAAGTTACCAGGTCAAAACTCTGCTTTAATACAACATTATCGTGGAATTTTGGTGTAACTCTATTTTGAGAATAGTGCAGAGGTGTCTTATCATCCTGTGTCATTCTCAAAACCCAGCTACGCCAAAATTCAAGTGATTTTGACATTGAAGCTAATTGCCTTGAAAGAAAAACTATATATGCTTTGAAAAAAAAAAAAAAAAAAGCATTGAAAAACGTTTCTAACATCTCAGTAGGTTTGTCAGGCTTACAACAAAAATGTTGAAAATGTCCGTGCATCGGAATCAGTCACTTGGGACACAGTATAGCGTTTTAAACCTTTGTGGTGATTGATGTAATGTTCTACGTACGGTACTAAAAGTGTACCGCGCACTGAGCAGACATTATTTGGTTTCGGACTGAAGACCAACTGGACAGCGCTGATTTTGAGTGACTTGGTCGATCGTCGTGTAGTACAGATATGGAAGCTTTAGGGCAAAGAAATTCATATATTTCTCTACTATTATAAGCCGCAAAGTCACGAAAATGGTCGGGGAGCCGGGATGGCCGAATGGTAGAGCGTTGGACTTCTAATGCTCGGGTCGTGAGTCCGTAGCCCGGCTGGCGCCAAATATTTGTGCTGGCTTTTTCATCGTTGCCCTGTCTTTGATATCACCCGTATGTGGTGGAAAAGGACGTTAGTTAACGCCCAAATAACCCCAGTCACGTGGCTAAGAGGTCGAGGTCGTACCTTTAGCCAAGACGTGTCATTGGCTTGGTTCCCGAGTTAACTCCCAAACACCCCCCTCCCCACAAAAATGGTCGCAGTGGCCAACAGCCAGCCTAAATGTAAGCGGCAGTTTTGACCCTCATAGCCCAGTAAACCTGGATACATGGAACTTGGAAACAAAGAACAAAAATACACGTTTTCTGCATCATTTTGATTTGATACCTTTCAGCCATTCCAGCAAATTCTACACATGTAGGTCACAATTTTACGTTCACGTAGAGTTGATAGCTTTCCGGGAGAGGGATTACAAATAGCGAGTGTGAGGAACCAGCGCTGTGTTGAAATGTCAGAGGCAGATTTAATTCTCCGCTGCGTCTGCAAAAAGCGCTGCGTCAGGCACTTAGAACATCAATACCTGTGAAGGGCTTGCAACACCCAATACACGGGAGGAAGTCAAAATGGCCGTAATGCGTGTGGTGTTACTGTGAATGTGATTCAAAAGTCCTGAAGATGATTGCTCTCAACCTCAAGACCTCTCACACTGATGACAAAGTCTAAACCACTAGACCGCCCCCCAAGTCTGTTGGAAACACTCACATTTTGAAAATGGAAATAATAATAATAATGGATATTTATTTATCCTGAGGAAGCTCTAAGCACTTACAGAGTTAGACAAATAAAAATGAAATAAAATGGCATGAAAAAGATGCCGGTAGGAACAGTAAAAGAAAGATTTAAAAAAAAAAATTAAAAAAGGAAAAGAAAAAAAAGAAGGGTACAACTGTTTGGGAACATTCTGTCCCAGCAGTGCTAAAATGTGGAAACTCAGTTTTGAGCTGGACTAGCACCAGAAACACATGCGGCCATATTGATTACCCCCTGTGCTCCAGGCGTGTGGGCGAAAAATCAATAATGGTTATGCCGGTCTCCACTTATTGTATCCCACATTTGTAGTCAGAAGCAAATGGACTGTTCAGAATGCTTAATCATGTGTCTACACATTGAACAGATAGGCCATTGAGTCATACAATACCTGTGTCTGTCATATTAGAAGGAGAAGGTAATTTGTTTTAGGTACCTGTGTGTGCAGATCACTGTACTGGCAGTCAGTTACGCTGTCACGTTAGGTGAAATCTGAATGAAATGCTAGGCAGCAGCCGGTTGTGGCAGATTTTTATTATAGGAAGAAAGAAACAAGCTTGCACACACGTCCGTGCATACATGCACACTCACTCACACACACACACACACACACACACACACACACACACACACACACACACACACACACACACATATATATACATGTATACATAAGGGCTTAAAATCGTCCATCTTTTGGACAAAAAATTTCACAAAATCATGCGAAAATGCACAAAATTGCATCAATTTTTTAAAGTCTGATTCTAAACATTTTCTACACCCCACTCCCCCCCCCCCCCAAAAAAAAAATAAATAAATAAATAAATAAATAAAAAATTAAAAAAATCCTCTGAACCAACCTGAACCGGGGGGGGGGGGGGGGGGGGGGGGGGGGAGCATGCATCCCAGACATCCCTAGCATCAAGTGTCTCCTTCACATGCTTACGGCTTTGCCACTTCCTCATTAAATGCTGCACACTTTTCCTCGTTTTGGATCATGAACCTTGATACATACCACACCGCAGCAACACACATGCGCAGGGACACTTGTGTACACAATACATACACACACACGCACACACCAACACACACTCATTGTGAAAGTGAGTGAGCTGAAGAATGAGCCATTTTCACAGGGCGACAAAGAGTCATCAACCGAAGATAAATTGAAACCGAATATGTAGCATACATTATATGTATGTAACATGTTTTGGCCTTTGTCTTAGACTGATGTCACACAGGAGATGTTTTTGTTTTTCAAACAAACATGGAAAACCAAAACACGCTCCAGAAAAATTAGGGCAATGGCATGTTGTAGCCACGTGCCACACGACAAACACAGAAAAACGCCATGTGCATTGTTTGTACGGACTAAAAACATCCCATGAACCGGCCCCCGTAGTGTAGTGGTTAGCACTTCGGACCATGGACCGGTTGACCCGGGTTCGAGTCCCAGCCGAGACAAGCGGGATTTTTTCCTACCTAGGTCGGCTCCTACCCAGAGCGGGTGTGCTATGGGCCCGATGGGGAGGCTGTTGCCACACAGCCGAGATTCACCCACTTCACGGGTGCGACTTTGGGGGTGCTTCCCTTAGTATGACACGTCGTATGATGTGGATGATTACACGGCCGGCACCGCAGGTGCCGTAGTTCCCGGGCCTGGTTAATGCTGGGATATTTATGACAGGAAGCGTGGAATGCAGCCCTGTCCCGCAGTCCCAAACCACATGGACCTCCATAGCATCATCTTACTATCATCCTCATCTCCATCATCATACATAATAAAAATTGTCCCGGCTTCCGAGTCCTCCGTGGGTTCCACCCATGACCCGGGAGGAACACCACTGTAGCTGGCAAAGAGTTGGGACAGCAAAAAAAAAAAAAACAACAAAAAAAAACATCCCATGTCACATCAGCCTTACAGTTACATGTGGAGCCAATGGCGCTCTGTCAGTCTGTCTGTCTCTGTCTCTATCTCTCTCCTTTGCAATACATGTACCTACTGATTTATATGTTATTTCTCATTTCATTAATTTTGTTCTCGGTGCAAGAGGAAATAGTAAATTGTGTACACGTATATTTGTGTTTTTTTCTGAATACATGTACTAATGTCTCTCTATGACCTTATATTTCATGGTGCGTTTTTGGCCGTTTGTGTGTGTTACAGTAAAAAGAAGGATCCCACAGAGCTGCGTGGCGTGTCCAGAAAAAGCACAGTCAGTACAAAAGCTTCTTCTGTAAGTCTGTGACCTCTAGTTCTGTCACCAGGTGTTTCTCCCTCGTGATCAGGTCATGAGTTAGTTGTTTGGGTTTTTTGTTGTTGTTGTTTGTTTGTTTTCTTTTCTTGTTGTTTTGTTTTTGTTGCTGTCACTTCTGTTTGACAATCCCAGTGGTGTTCATAAATTCTTAGTTCGTGGATGGAATCCACAGAGGGCTTGGAAGCTACATGTACAGCAATATTTTCTTATCCATGAGGAGGAGGAGGAGGGTGCTGTAGAGGTCCATGCGTGACAGGGCTGCATTCCAAAAAATTGAAAAAATCCCAGCGTTAGCCAGGCCTGGGAATGGCCAAGTAATCATCTGTGAAATAGTACATTATAATAAAGAAATTTTTTGCCTATGAAGTGGGCAAGTCTCAGCTGTATGACAACAGCCTCCCCCGTGGGACCCATAGCATGCCCACTCTGTGTAGGAGCCCACCTAGGTATGAAAGATCCTGCCTACCTAGGTTGGGATTTGAACTCTGAGTCCCAAGACCTATGTTTGATCCACAGAAGTACTACACTACACCATGGGAAGCAGTTAAAGACTTCTGTCTGTCTGGAACGTTTAATGCACACCTCAGAGTTGAGTAACATGCACATTGAAATTAATTGTGTTTTAAAAAAAATTAAACCTTCTGTTTTTGTCTGTGTGTAAAAGCAGTGTTTCATTTTTTTTTTTTGGTAGAATGCTGAGGACCCAGCAGCTGTTAATCTTGAGGTGCCAGCCAGTGGGGAGGCAACCCAGCCTCCTGGCTCACCAGGGGAGCTAACCCCCAACAGTAATGGTGTTGCTGGTCGAAACAGTGCTGGTGCCATGAGGTCAGTCTTCGCTCTTATCTCTCGTAACAACTTGTCCATTTATAATTTTTACACCTTTCCTCCTCTGACCACATTGGCACAACTACAACCACCACCCCTCGCAATGCGTTGACACACACACACACACACACACACACACACACACACACACACACACACACACACACACACAGAGTCTCTCTCTCTAAAAGAGTTCTTTCTCGCTCTCTCTCTGAGAGTCTCTTTCTTGCGTGGAAAAAGTCATAATTTTACAGGATAGAATGTGAGGGAACAATCAAACACCATGTTTGTGTGCTGCGCTTGTCTTGCCATTGTCACTGAAACTGCTAAGACTTTATTTGGTATACCACACACGAAAATTTACAGTATATGTTTATTTGCCATTGTTTTTTGTGTATATGTACTTATGTATGTGCCTGATGCTAGTGTGTGTATGCTTAAGTAGCTACTCAAGCTGTTATCAGACTCCATTTACGGAGCATTCACCGTTTGCTTTCACGTTTCCTTAACAGCCACACACGTCAGGCCAGCAGTGGGTCAGGACAGATGCGCCCCACCAGTCTGCGAGAGTTACCTGACCTTCCCGGCTCCAACCACAAGCGGAACCCGTCGGGAGCAGGCGTCGTCGACAAGCCGATGGCGCAGCGAACCGGTCAACAGGCCGGTGGAGGAGAAGGAGGTGACGGCAACAGTTACGATCATCTGGGGACAAAGGTCAGGACTTATGCAAATCATAGGGTGTTCATTACAAGCCTGTTGCTTATCTGCTTAAAGTTGTTTTGACTGAAAAAAAAAATCTTTGACTGTTGTTCAAATGTTCCGGTTGGAATAAAACGATAACGATTCATGAAAACTTTTTTCTATTCATATCAAACCCCTTCACTAGTTTATGAAAGATATCTGTGGCCCATGCTCTAAGCAGGGACAAATGCGCATGCTCGTGCTGTTCCGCTGTCAGACACGCAACATGCAGTGTCAAGGGAGTACTTCAGTGAGAGGGGTCACAACTGACTACCTTTTCACTGATACTGGCTTGGTTTTGTGATGAAGGCGGTTTCAAACAAGGGCACAGCTTGTGAAATTCTGTGTTTAATTCTGAAATGGTTCAAATGGCCTGGTGTTCTCGAAAAGCTGACAAGCTGCTGGATTCTTACCTTTTGGCATTCCTCCATTTTTCTTTTTTGTTTTCTTTTTTTTTTTAGGGGGGGGGGGGGATCATGTTTCTGTGGTGGGCTTTGAGTAGTGTGTGTATTTGTGTGCAAATTGTTTAGAGCTGCAAAGAAAGAAGAAAGAGTAAGTTTGGCCTGAAAATTTTCTCTTTGTATTTGTCAGAAAATTCACATTCATGTATTTGTCTGGCAGATTAACAGTACCAGCAAAGGTGCAAACTACGATCACATCACTATCGAACCTCCTCGCGGCGATCCTGGGGCAGGCACAACTCCAGTGTCAGAGTCAGAAACGGCTTCCGACGGCCACTATGCTCAAGTCCGTGAGCGTACCTATGATGTCGTCCAAGATGTCCGGGCACGGTCCAGTGCCAAAGCCCCAGTCTCTGAGTTCGACCCTTATTCCAAGGTAAAGGCAACTAGGCTTTATACACAACAATATGTGTTGTGGAATTTAAGTTGCACTTGTGAATGTGTCTGTATGCTCAAAATTGCCTGTCTTCATTAGACATGAGTTTTTTCAGCCATCCTCTGTGTGTGTGTGTATGTGTGTGTGTGTGTGTGTGTGTGTGTGTGTGTGTGGACATTGGTGTGTACGTATGTGTGTATGTATGTGTGTATGTAAGTATGCACTATGACTGGGGTACTTATGTGAATGTATATGCAGTCAGAACGTATGTACGAGTGAGTGTTTATATCCTTTTTTTCCTGATTTTGTTTTGTTCGTTGTTGTTTTTTTGTTTGTTTTGTTTTGTTTTTTTGTCTTTTGTTGTTGTTGGTTTTTCTTCGCTTGTTTTTTTCTTCTGTTTTTGTTTTATTTTTGCTTTCCTGTACCCCCAGTGGGTTGGAAAAATAAACTTGACTTGACTTGGCAGAATTCTGCTGCCTCTAGGCGAGTTTCCGCCATTTTTATTGTTTCTCCACAGTTCTGCCATTTAGACAAAAAAAAAAAAAACCCAAAAAAACCAAAACAACAACAGTGGGACAAGCATGACAGTTTATCAGTATCGCGTATCAAATAAGTATGAGTCTTTTTGTGCAAAGTTCACATTGTAATCGTGCAATCATACTATGTTCTGATATTATTTCGTCATCCAGGTCAGGGACGATGATGACAAAGAGGACCCGTACGCCAAGGTCAAGGACACAGACAAGGATGACGGCGATGACGACTACGCCCACCTCAAGCACGACCATGCAGGTTCTCCCCTTGGCACCAGCAACCACGCAGGCGGCGCTGGGGTCGACGATGAAGATCCGTACGAAAGAGTGCTAGGAGACTCGGCCAGTGGCCAGGTTCAGTCATCCGCAACCAGAGTTGACCCTGACGACCCGTACGCTGTGGTTGGCGATCAGCCATCAGTGACAGTAGTGCCGATCCGCAGCAGTGGCACATCCGTTCGCGCCGGAGGCGAGGCCGCTAACGCTCAGCCAGGGGCGAGTAACAAGACATCAGAGGGTGACAACTTCCACCTACAGTTTGCTGACGAGGAGGGTCAGGATGACTATGCGGTCGTGGTGAAGGACCGTCACGGTTCAGCAAGCAGGGACGAGGAGTCAGGCAGTCGGGAAAGAGATGCAGGTGAAGAGGAGGAGATTGAGCCGTACTTCAGCACGCCACCCGAACCCCCGCGCATGTACGGAGCCAGCGAGGTCGGGGGTTTCCCGGGTGCGGTAGGCGGAGCTGAGGCATCGGACAACACAACCGGTAGCGGTCAGCGATCTGGTGAGTTTTGCCTGCTGTAGATTCTGACAGATTCAGGGTTGAAAATTCTCCACCTTTAGGCCGATTTCCACCTTTAGCTACATACAAATTTTCCTCCGCCCAAAAAGTATGTTTCCTCCTCTGAAGCACGTAAAATCATGTTAAAAACACACCAAATTGCAGATTCAGTCTAATTCTAAAATTTTTCCTCCAAAACAAGTGTGTCCTCCTCTGAACACCTAAAATCGTGCCCTTCATGATGGTGACTGAGGCAATATTTTGCTATAATCTTCGACTTACTTAAAAGGAGGAAAAGTGTGGAGCATTTAGCGATGATCTTGCAAAGCCACAAGCACACATCTGCCCCCCCCAAAAAAAGCATTATGTCCAGAGGCATGCTCCCCATGGAATATATAAAAAAAAAATTAGACTATAATCTGTGCAGTTTGGTGCATTTTGTAGGTGCTTTAGAGAAGGAAACACTTGTTTTGGAACAAAAATTGTAGATTGAGAAAATGCCAATGTTATGGTTTACTGCAGACACGCAGACAGACACACACACACACACACACATGATGGAGGTTATTACATAGACTCCCTTTGTTACACAAGTGAGCCCAAAATAAATGCTTTCTGTTTGCTTCTAGATGCGAAAGAGCACCGTTACACAAAGGTGACAGCTCGCGAATCCCTCGCTAGCATGACGGCCAGAAATGCACTGAATACGTACGAGATTGTTCCGGACCTACCCGAGAATACTTACGCCACGGTCAGTTAATTTGTCATATGTGTTGGTCAGTTGAGTTTAACTGTATGTGTTTGTCTGTTGTTGATCTGTTTGCTTGCTTGTTTTTTTTATTTTTTATTTTGTTTGGTTTTGGTTTTGTTTTTTTGTGTTTTTTTCTTCTGTTTTGGGGATTTTCATACAAGTGACAAACACATGATGATGACCTCAAACAAGAACATCAACAAGGCATGAGCAGGGATCTAATTATATCCGTACAAATGCTGGTCGCTCCAATACACACACACACACAGAAGTGCCTGCAATCTGGGATGTTCATGTACACATGCGCTTATTCAATGAGCAGATTATGTAGCCTGAGTATTTTATTTCGGAGCCAGTGAGTCATCATGTTTGTTTGTCAGTTAAGAAAAAATTAATCTGGAGCCACAATCAGGATATATGAGTGTATCAGCGAGTCCACATGTTGATTTTGTCCAACATTCCGTGTGATGTAATCATCATCATCATTAGCTTGCTTTACGTCCTATGGCTTTTGGCCCTTAAGGACAAGTTGTTCCTGGCGTGTGACTTTGGCTGCTTGGCTAGGCGAGTGTCTTTGGGGTGTGTGAGGGCTGATTTGCTTAGCTTTGGTCAGCGACAGAGGATCTTCACTTGGCTTTCAGATGCCTGGTCTGGGTTTGTTTTTCAGTGCCTCAGTCTGTTCTGTCATCCGTACTTTTGCCATTTAGATTATCACTGGGGTGTCCCCTCGCTTTTTGGTTTTTAGAACCATTTTGTCAGATCTGATCTGACGATCGCGTCGGCCAGGGTTCTCATTGGCCTATCACCTAGGACATGGTGTGGCTTGAGGAAGGTCTACCGTCTTCAGTGAGTATCTGTCTCTCAGGTCCCAGATCGGCTGGAGGCTGGCGGGCAGGCCATCACAACCGTTTACAATGTGGCGGATGTCTGGGGGCTGCCCACACTGGCAGAGGTCGTTACTCCATGTGTGTGCGCAGCACAGTGTGCGTATTCTGCAGATGGTTGCAGAGTGTCTGCGCGGGAAGAGTGGCACGTGGTTTTGGCCACCCGGGAGGTGGACCCAGCCATTTTCTTCGCACAATGCACGGAGTCTCCTCTCTCTGAGAGTGTGGGCCGCTCTTTGTATCTTACTTTTTACTTCACTGAGTGTCTGGAGTAGTTTTGCTTCCATGCCATCGCCGGTGGCGTCCCGGGCCGCGCGATCGGCCAGCTCATTTCCTCTGATCCCGCTGTGGGAGGGTAGCCACATGAGGGCTAAGATGGTTCCCTTCGTGATGATCTGATGGGCCAGAAAGAGGATCTCGCTTTGTACATCACTCCTATTCCTCGTGCCCCCTCTCTCTAGGGCTTGGAGTGAAGACTTGGAGTCGGACAGAATGACCACCCCCAGCGGGGGGTTTGGCATGTCGTTGACAAACGTGCAGGCCATGAGGATTGCATACATCTCTGCTGAGAAGATGCTTAACCCGGCGTTGAGTTTGTAGCGCCTTGTGATTCCAAGGTCTGGGATCACGAAGGCGCACCCAACCTCTCCTGAGTCTAGGACAGAGCCGTCCGTGTAGATTTTCAGGTGCTGGGAGAAGCGCTGTTCGATCTTCTCTCTTGCCAGGGTTGTGGCAAGAGCAGAGTCTGCTTTCTTTGACGCGCCTTCAGCATAGCGATGTTCGTACTCGGGCTTAGCCAGCTCCCAGGGAGGAAAGACCGGCTTGGGAGTTTGTGCCACCTCAGGTTTCGCTCCGCACTCCTGTGATGTAATATGATGGCATATATATATATATACATGTATGTTACTGTGGAGCTGCCATTTCTAATTCACTTAAGCTGCTGTAGCTTTCAATGGTTTGAGGAATATCAGCTATTGAAACATTTTTTACACATCTGCTCAAACTTTCATGCGTTTCTTTGCAAACCAGGTGGAGGGTGGATCAGGCGACGGGGTGGTGCGATACTCCACGCCGACTCACTCAACTCTCCAACACAGCAACAGTCGTCTGAGTGAAACGTACGCTGAGATTGGGGCGTCCGCTTCAGGTTTGTACACACACTACCAAACTGAAAACCTGTTCAGAAGAACATTATCAGTCCACTAGACTGTTTTTTTTTAAGGTTTTTTTTAAAAGCTTTAAGTGTTAAGACTAATAGGACTGTGTTTGTCCACAGTGATATTCACTAATGTGTTACTGTTATTGTGGATCTTCTTAATAAAAAATATTTGAATTTTAACATCTCCCCCCCCCCCCCCCTAAAAAAAAATAAATAAATAAATAAATAAATAATTAATTAATTAAAAAAAATAAAAATAAATAAATAACAAATAAATGAATAAAACCAGCAAACAACCCCCCCCCCCCCCCCCCAAAAAAAAAAAAAAAAAAAAGTATATTTTTTCGTAAATGGCTTACTGTTCATTTGCCAGACTGCCTTTTTAAATTTTTTTTTTATTTTTTAAACAGATTTTAACTCTTCTTTGTGATTACTCTGTGGCAGTATTTGCTTTTGATTGTCCTTGAAAATTATATCTTTTTCATCAGTGTTGTCTGGCATTAACATTTCTTTTATGTCAGCATCTGTGTGTGTGTACAGGGAGTTATACCCCATCGGCCCCTGAACCTCCCTCACTCGACTCGCTGCACTCCATGACCAAGTCCACCACCTCCAACGACGGTGACCATGGCAACCGTGGAATGGGCAGTCCCTCTGGCGGCGCTTCCGGCATCACGATCGCTGACGATGGGTATGCGGTGGTGACAAAGACTTCCTCAAACTTTTCTCCCAGCGAGACGGCCTTGCCACAGATCCCCAGGGTCAGCGCAAGCGGAAGCACACACAGTGTGACCGATCTTGAGGAGGACGTGACGATCAACGGGGTCACGCTGCACCCAGACTACCATAGCGTCAAAGACTGCATCCCCGATCAGGACAGCGAGAATGACCCTAATTATGAAAGCGTGGACGAGGCAATGTCGAAATCGCCAGCCACGTCATACTCGGTCGGCAGCCCTAAGACTGGGACAGAGGGCACCCCGAGGGTGACTGTCATCAACACCAGCTCCTCACCCACCAGACGAACTCACGAGTATGAAGAGGTCAGCCCTCCAGCGAGTCCTGTGGTTTCATCCTCCGTTACTTGGACAATCGCCGGGCAGGCTGGAGGGTCTTCAAACGGTACAGTCCAATCTGGTTCAGTTCCCAGTGGGAATGCCTCAAACATGCCAAACAGCGCCGCGAGCGCTGGATCGGCAGCGGCAGCAGAGGTAAGGGAGAGGGTACTTCAAGGTCACATGTACGAAGATATTTCGGAAGTGAAAAAAAATCCTAAGAGTGCTTCGCAAAATGCCAAACCCAAATCTGGCGGAGGGTCCGGATGAGCTGCCAAACATACACTCCCTGCACTTACTTCCACACGGGCACCAAAGAAACGTTCCAACTTTAATCATACCAGATCGCTCGCAGGTGCTCAGGAGAACATGACACAATTTGTGCTAAAAAGCCAACATGGAGAAATACCTGCCTTATTTCCTTTCTTCAAGTGCTGATTACTTGTATTGTGGGATCATCCTCTGTATCGAACGACTTCATGCATATCTGTCAGTTTATAATCATCTCTTTCAGACGTGCATACAAGACGCGTTTTAATGATGTCATTGCATTTTGTGAAGTTATGCTCATCTCTCACCATTGGTCGAACGTGTACACAGGACGTATTTCAGCAATGTCGTTCAGTGACTGAGAATTTATGATCATATCTCATCCCTTCCATAAATCTTACGCAGAGCCTGCTTCGGAGATGGTCATGTCAGTGAATTTTTTTTTTTTTATTATCATCTTTCACTATTGTTTCAAATCTGTATGTGTGTACACAGATCATTTATCGGTGATGTCATTCATGCCAGCCAATTTATGATCATCTGTCACTGTCTTACAAACTTCTACACTGTGCGTATTTCATGGCGTGCACATCAGCACACTATTGGCAGCCATCTTGTGCAACAGCTAAGTGCGTTTACAGCTGAAGAAACCTGATTTTTGTCTGTGTGAATATCTGTCCTGAAATCAAGCAAACATGTTTCATTTTTAGCTTGTGTTTAGCTTTTTCTTCATCGTAGTGAGACTGAGCAACGCTGTACGCAGAGTAGCGTAGACAAACTCAGCAGTGAATCTTCACCTAAAAATATGACTGTAAAAAAGTCTCGACAGAGGAACAGGAAACCTGTAAGGTAACGAGCATATCCCTTTAGGTATCAGCAGTAGAAACCTCATCTTTTGCTGAATGCAGCTTTGTTCAATTAAAGAGGTCTCAGACACTGATGAAACGAAACCCAGCATCTTCGTAACACTGGTCTGTGTGGGGAAGTGGTCTCTCAAAGGGGTGGTCACTCAGACAAGGTTCCACTTAATGTGTACCTGCAGCAGTGTCATTGATATTTGAACGCAGTTGTTTTGTAACTGTGGATTGCCATATACTTATTATGTTAACTGCCATAGCAAGAGAGATATAAAATCAGACAATGTGGATTTTAACTCTTTGACGACGAAGCACAATTTCTAACACACGATTTCCTATAGAGCTGAGCTCGCACAAGCACCCGCATCCACCCACACACATCACAGGGTAAGATATTAGACCGCTGGGGTTGATTCACTAGTGTTCATATATAATGTCAATGCATAGGACGGGTATATATATGGAGAGAGGGTCCCAAGGAGTCTTGTATTTTCCGATTACAGGGAACACTGTACTGAGCAAAAGATACTCAGTTGTCAGACAGTATGGACAGGCAATGGCTGAAGGATCTACATAGCGTAATTTAGTTCTCTTTACATTGAGTTGAGCTGTTGGCAGTTGCATTTTTTGCTGACCCATATGCTTACCATATACACTTAGGTAACTTTTTTGTTTTGTTTTGAACAATAAGAGAGTGTATGCAAGCTCATAGTCTATATATATATATATATATATATACATATGTAAGTATACCCAAACACCTGCTGTGAGTGTTAGTGGATTGGAAATATCTGGAAGTGCTTTTAGTAAGGCCATATATTACCTTCTTTCTGTCTTCTTCCTTTTTTTTTTTTTTTTTTTTAAATGAAATTTGCAGTGATTTCATTCAGTAGTAGTCTTGGAAGCAGGTTTAATGACACCAGTGTCTCTGAGCAGTAAATGAATTCATCTCTTACTTTGTTCAGGTCACCAATAATGTTTCAGCCTTATAAATTTAAAATGGCAGCCACAGGTACAGTAATACTCCCTGGCCGTAGTATATTAAATGGGATCTTGGCTGTAACCTTTCACGTCCACGTGTTTCAGATCCTTTGAGACTGACATCTCCTGTAATACACCCCAACAGGACTTTCTTCTCTTCTTTTACGCACAGTACTGTGCAAAAGAGAACACTTAAGTATGGACACAATCAGGAAACCACGGTGTCTCGGCAGAGACACGACGTCCGCTTGCAATCAAAACATACATAATTATGTCAGCATATTACAAAGCTTTTAGATAACAACACACACCCACACACACACACACACACACACACACACACACACACACACACACACACACATACATATTAATACACTGCACCTATAGGATAGACATGTGCACACACACACCACTGTGCCCCCCCTCCCCCCTCACACACACACGCCCCTCCAAAATCCCCCCAAAGGAGGAAAAAAACCCAAAATAAACCACAAAAACAAACACAAGTGCAGTAAGGAATTGTGGCTCCCGGCTTCAGTCATTTGCTCCATACAAAGTTGTTATTCATGGAGTGACCCGAAACACGTTTGATGTCTATGCTTTTTCAAGTCCACAGACATCTTGTTTGTAACCTGTATCATATATACATATAGCGCATTGTAAGATGTCATCTTATGTAGAGGGTAGCACTGAGTACGTGCATTCTTGTTGGCCAGGACTGAGAGCATCATATCAAAAGTGTTGATGTTTCAGTAATAGATCTAAATATCACTTCCAGATGTTTCAGTAATAGATCTAAATATCATTTCCAGTTTGGCTTTTTACCAGTTTCATTGTAAATGAGCGGGTAGTATGAGTAGCGTTTGTTGAAACTATGTCTATATCAATACTTTTACCTTAACTGAAATTAGACCTGAGGTGTTGAAGGTGAATATCTAAAAATAATTGTTACACAAGAAAACTGCTGAGCAGTTGTTATTTATTTATTTTTTTAAAATGATCATTCATTTCAACATATGTCTGTGTGGTGTGTGTTTGTATGTGCATGCATGTGTGTGGTTTGAATAAAAGTTACACAGCTTAACATTGTGCCAAGCAATTATATATATATATATAAATGTACTGAGTAGTGGTTCATTTTTTTTTTCTTTCTGGTTTGATACTTTCACTATGACTACTCACCGCTTACTCTAAAATGAAAGGTGGACTATGTTTGGATCAGGTGTGTGTGTATGTGTGTGTGTGTGTGTGTGTGTGCATGTTTGTCTACGTGTGTGTGCATGTGCTGTTGTGCCAAGGCGATAAGTTTTACATACAGACTTGCAGTAGAATCAGTGTCTGAAAGACTGCTTGATCAAGATAAAAATGGAGACTTTACTGATTTTGTTGTGTGTGCATGTTGTCTTCTTGATCATGTTCTGTGTGTTGTGATTGATGTTAACAGCCTGAGAGAACTGTGCCCTCATGTTCTGCCTACCCGCCATGCGTTTTGGCTTACCTGTTGTACGCAGTGTAGGAATTGTATGTGAGTGTATTTTGTCGTGAACTTACAGAATGTTTTTACATGTATATTTGTTGCCAAAAAAACAAAAACAAAAAAAAAAAAAACCAGAAAAACTTCATCTGTTTAATATTTTCTTTTATTTCATTTTATGTTTTTGCCAGTGAAATACAATGTGCATGTATGATTCTTCTTGGTTCAGTCAGTGGCATGCGCTTGTTACTGTACAATTTACCAGTGAGTAGACAAGGACAATGTGGTTTTGATTTATCAGTTATTAGCTGATGTACGTGTGCGTGTATTTGCTCAGCAGAACAGTGCTGCTCGTACATGTGTTCGCAGCCGTTAGACTTGTACACTTGTACTTGCACGCGTTGAATATACCGGTAGTATTTGTTCATGGAACTTACCTATAATTATTGTCATGTCATCAGTGTTCTGATGAATTTTGGTCCCATATAACTGGACTTTCCAGGAATGGTGGTGTTCATGAAGCACATTTAGTTAGGATAAATACAGGGGTGCCAATTTTCTGGAACACTCCGGACTACTGGAATGAGAACTTTTGTAACTTAAATTTTCCGGATTAGGAGCTTTCAAAAAGTAAATTTTCCCCATTGGTGAAATACGCGAGCAGCAAGTTCTGGGTTAGGGGAGTAACCGCTGAGAGTACTCGTAATGCCATACGTAAAGCATAGCATGTCTCGTGGCCCGGAATACTCTCCCTTGATGAAGAATCATCTTTTACTGCTAAGTATTTGAGGTTACAATGGCGATTGTTAGATCAGAGATGTCACAAGCACCCCCCCCCCCCCTCCTTCCCACTTGCACCCCTGTAAACGGGCATATAACAATAGGAATTTTCCTTCCGTATACACCTGATGATGGTGATGATGATGATACTCCTGTTTAGATCTAAATACATTCATCCTAGCTAAACACACTTCATGAATACCATCCCAGATGATTTGTATTTTCCTTGGATCAGATATGGGAAAACAACTTTTTAAAAATCCTGTTTTTTAAACAGACTATCACATCTCAGACTTACTACGTGTACATTGTTTTAGCCCCGTGACTTGCATCTGTGTTTTTATTTTTATCATCTTTCTTTTCAACGGCTTTGCGTGCTTTTTTTGTGCCATAGGTAAGAGATTTATGCGTGTGAGTGGTACGAGTCAGAAAGAAGCTGCAATTCACCAAGTTAAGAATGCACTATGCCGTTTCTGTTCAAGAAGCTTGGATAAATCTTTGAACGTGACAGAAAGGAAGCTAAGGTGCTTGTAAATGTTCAGCGTGCGGAGAGTCAGCTAGCATTCCTGCTCCCTTTCATACATGGGTTCTAGTCTTTTAGCTACATCTAGTTCTTTGAAAACCAGTCGATCCTTGCATGTTTGAAAGAATTAACATCCCTGCTCACCAGAATCCGTGCACTTGTTTCTAAGTGCACTGGCACTGTTTACCATGATTAACATAATTTAAGATAATTGAGTCATGTGATGAAATGCTCCAATCACCACTCACCCTGCAAGATGTCTGCCTGTCTGTGCCAAACACAGCTAACACTAGTAACAGTGGTGAGATAAGTGATGGGGATTGGGGGAGGGCGTGGAGGAAATAGTGATGCTGGTAAACTTTTTGATAGTGGTACGGCGCTGTGTAATTTATTATAATTAGAGTCAAAACATTTGTCTTGAATTTCTTGAATCGGCAGCATGGATTGAATGTGTTAATTGATATGTGAGTTCCCGTGTAACTTACTCAAATCTCATCTGTGATTATTATGGAGCTCATTTAAGATTGTACATGTGTATTGACTAGCACGTTGTGCTCGTATATATTGGCTTTTTTTGTTTTCTTTTTTTCTTCTTTTTTTAAAAATTAAAATATATGGGTAGTGACGTCACTGCGATTGTTTTCAGTCATGCTTCATTACTGTGAACTTGCATTTATCATATCACCTTACCATTAATTTTTTCCCCCCGTATTCTGAGCTTTAAAAAAAATGTGGGTACTTTTGTTGTGGTTTGTGAATTTTGGTCTCTTTGTTTATTTTATGTGTATCCTTTGTACATGAGGTTTTTACATTCATTCGTAAGTAAGTACTTGGCAGCTTGATGGTGTTCTCTTTAATGTTATGTTTAGAATTCAGAACCGATTTGCTGTTGTTTGCAATGGCATCTTTTGGAGCTCTGTTGTGCCTGTCAAGAAAATTTTGTCACAGTAATCTATGTGGAACCCTGTTAAAATATCAAATCATTAAATGGCGCCCTACCATTACGAATTTCTTCTTGGCATAATTAAGCTGCTTCGGGCAGAAACAGAATAACAAAACTCTGCTGTCGAATATTCTTTTTATCTTTTTAACAGAAAAGCACGTACTTGAAATAAAACATATAACAGTCAAGAGAACTCCTTTGCCATACACTTATGCTGTGAATATTTGTAAATGTACAAAAACGTGATTTTGCACAAATTCTTTGTTTACTTAGTTTGTTCGTACTAAATGTTTGTAAACGATGGTGTTGTGTTGTCCTTGATGTGTAAACAGTGGTAATTGTTTTATGCATAATCTGTGTAACTGAACTAAATGAAGAGTGTAGAGTCGTGGTCACATTTTGTGAGATAAAATGGTTCAGTGCATGCCTTAACCCTTTCACTGCCAGACGCGTTTCGGTTCACTCACGGATAGCATCTCTTCACGTCACTCTGCTGTAAACAGGAATCAAAACCTATACTGCATATAGAGAGATTTTTTTCCCCAACAAGTGGGAAGTCTAGATTCACCATTTTAAACTAATTTTACAGTGGGGCTACTGGTGCGTTTCATGAAATCCTGCGACGGCGGCAGCGAAAGGGTTAAATATGAATTGCTATGTACATTTTTGTACGGAGGTTCACGTAGAGCATTTTGGCAGATATACAAAAACTTCATCAGTAAAAAATTGAATTGGGGTAGAGTATGACTGGAACATACAGACAACATAATCAAGTATCAGTTACTCAGTTTGACATGTTTCATCTCTACACATACCAATACATTTGACTTGTGTGAGAGCAGTGTTGATTTTCTCGTATTTTACACGGCACTTTAAGCGGTGAGCGGTGGTCTAATAGGTGTTGTGTCAGATTTAGCCGCTGCGCTACAGAACGGCCGTCACCAGTGTCATGGCGATGGCAGTCTGGCTCAGTGCATACAAGCAGCTAACCCTGAGTGGTTCTGCCTGGAAATATCCTATTCACAAAGACGTCTTTATCTTCAATGTGAATATCATTTTCTTTTTATACAATTCAGGGGCGTAGGAACCACGGGGGCCCTGGGGGCCCAGGCCCCCGTTTGATTTTTGGAAGGGGGGCCCGAATATCTTTGGGCCCCCCTTGCTTTTGATAAGAGGAGAGGGGGCCCACCAGTGGTGCCCCCCCCCTCCCCCCGCTCTGCTGTCGCAGGACACAATCCTTGGCAGTCAAAAACACACACACACACACACACACACACACACACACACACACACACACACACACTCTGTCTCTCTCTATGTAAGAAAATCTCCCCCCCCCCCCCCCCCCCACCCTTCTTCACCCCAGCCGTATGGCTCACCCGACTTAGTGGGCCCCCCTTCCTCTCAGCATCTTCCTACGCGCCTGCAATTGAAGGGGGTGTAGTTGTATGTTAAGGAAGGTACTTAGTGCATGTAGACTATAATGTGTAAATAACATGCATATCGCATTAAGCAGAATCTGAGGTTTATTATTCAGTGTCAGCGGTAGAAAGTTTATATTTTGTTCCCCAGTAAAACAGTAGGTGTACTTATACCTATTTTACTTCCACCAGCACTGATTAATGTTTGAGCAATACATACAAGCCTGTTATAGTGTTGAGAATCTGCTCGTCCTCTGCCCAGTCAATATAAAGAAGTACATTATTCTGGTCTTTTTTTTCCTTTTTTTTTTTCTTTTTTTTTTTAAAGTTATCAAGTTGGTTTTTTTTTCTTTTTTGTTACGTTTGTGTTTATAGTTGTTTTTACACTTAGATGGGCGAATTTCATCTTTGCTAAACAAACTTCTTTTTTTGGAACACTTTCACATGTGAGTGCGCCTGTACGCTTAAAATACCCTCTCTTGATGATTGGTGTAGGTCTCAGTGCGATACAGTGTTGTCTACGCTTTGCACGAGTGGTCCAACATTCAGATTCCATGATGTTTGTTCCACCGCTGCAGCGCTAAGTGTGGTTGCTGTGTCATCTAGTACGCTTCTCTCAAAGTCAAGTCAAGTCAAAATACTTTATTTATCCCCGTAGGGCAATTCATGCGGGCGAGCATAAGACACATAAAAGAAGTTAACATCACTAAATTCATACTCTCTCTACAAAATCTACCACTCGCCCACCAGTCGCTACTAGTGCAGCGCCCGGATGTAGGATTGTAATTGTGCCAGCATTACAGACCCTGTCACTGTCCCCGTGTCTAAGTAGTGTGATGATAGATTCCACAAAAACAACTCAGAACGATCTGTGAGCATAAAAATACAATTTAGTAGCATTAGCCGCTTAAAGGTCTGCAATCTCAGCAAAAGGCCGCAAGCATTGCCTTTTTTAAAACTGTGACTCCTTCAACTGTGCATAATCCAGGCAACTTGTCACAGTTGCAGAGTTTTCAGCACTTCGGGGACTCTTATAAAACCAGAGCACGAGTTTGCCGTGACATTTGGCTTTTGGTCAGTGAGCGAGACACATCGCTACAGTGTCCAGCGGATGTTGAGTGCTGCACGATCTTTCTCGCTCAGTGTCAAAACGCAAACTGAGTTGTGAAATCAGGCTGCCCTTGGCTTTTATTGGGGTTTCAGGGACGCTGAAAACTCTACAACTGTGACAGAGTTGACTGTGCTTGCACGGTGTAAAAATTTTTCACACTTCGGAAAGCTTTTTGTTGGGAGCTTAGATCTTTAAAGGGTAATGTGTACCTTCACTACTTGGTGATGCATTTACAACTTGGAACGTTACCCAGTGAAACAAGACGTGCAAATGCCTCAAGAAAATTTGTCTGTTTTCTTTTTTCCAGGAACACTTATATTGTGAAGTCCACTTTTCTGTTCAATCACAGAGGCTGACTTTGCCTTATGTAGACACTTCCACAAAGTCGTACCCAAGTTACTCTATCATTTGAAATTTTAGTGATTCTTCCTCTTCAACATTCCTAGTACTTTTGTTTGTTTGTTATTTATTTCAAATTTCAAGGAGTAATTAATTCATTAATTAATTGATTATGGTTGCTGTTTTCATCTTAAATATCATGGCTATTAATTCCTGATTTCACTGTATTTCTGCATTTATTTAGTTGATGCCCGTGACTTGGCTGATTCGTTTGCAATACTTAGGTTCTACCTCAGGTTCAGACTTGGTGATATTTTTTTTATGCTACGTTAGATGCAAAATTGTGTAGTCCGTTTGCCAAAAAAGGTAGGTGTTTTTTTGTTGTTGTTGTTGTTGTTGTTATTTTTTAAGATATCCCTGAAACTATTCACTTTATTGAAAGGCTATAAGCACATTTTCAGAGACCCAACTAGATATATTTTTGGTTTTACTGTATATGTTGTAGTTTTTGCTCTGTACATTTGGGATTTTTGAGTCAGGTCAAAAGTTGAGTTTGTTTACCTCTACTACACCTGCTTTTTGATATAGGTGAATCACAGGACTGCCCCTGACCGTGCGACACACGCTGTATATAAAACAGACCGTTAGCTTTGATGGCAGGGGTACTGGACATGCATGTGCAACATTCAGATGTCATTATATATCAGACATACCGTATACAATGGAAAGTATGCCGGGAGATGTTGTGGGGGCCTTTTCAGTGTTGAATTTTGTTTCAAAATTTCATGATGGTTCACTATAGTCACCCTGCGGGTGAAGGCTTAACGGTGATAGATAGCTGGAAACCAAAATGGAATGTGGTTGGGTCTCTGAGTCAGGTACACTTTTTCTTCTGGCAATGTTAAAGGAAAGTGCATCGTTTTGTGGAAATCAGGGGGAAAACCACCTTTTTTTTTTTTTTTTTTTTTTGCTAATGGACTATCCAAGTCTCTTAGAATTGTATTTATTTTAGTTTAGAACACACCAGAAGCACGTTTTTCATGTTTAGGGAATGGTGGGATGGGGATGTGATCGTTGGGTAAAAATGAAAAAAAAAAAAAAAAAAGCTAGAAGAAAAAGCTAATTTCTGCCTTTTGATTAACTTTTTTTTTACAAAGCCTCCTGACTGCAAATTAAACTTTTTTACATTTTACATGGAATATCTGCTGCCACGGAAGGAACCTATCTGTGGCTCTTGCTACCAGCGACTATTGGGTTAAATTTTCGGGGTGTGTGAAAGTATAACATTTACTGTTGGTTGCCTAACCCTGCATTTAGAGATGTCCTGGATGCAGAATAACTGGGAGGGTGTTGGGTATGCACGGTACAGTTTAGCACACTCTGACCAATTACAACCCACGGTTTACGCTTTGTGTCAGTAAATGATAATTACGATGAAAGAGGTGTAATATGATTATTGTTAGACAGTGTTTAATCATCACATTTACGGGAGGGAAACATAGTTCACCATTAAGGCGCCACTGTCAGTAATGATTCCTGGTCAATGATGCTTCTCCCTATTAAGTTTGCTAAATGTTGGTGGACATAGAAAAACAGGCCTTATTGTAAGTATATTGATAATCAGATAAAGTGACTCGAGATTGAAAAGTGTATGAAACATGATCATGAAACATGTACTTGTTTCGCCATTTTTCTTTTTGTACGCACAAGCGGAATATGAAATCAACTTTTATTTGTAATCTGGACTGTTTGGGGGCAGTTATTCGTACCTTGCTTAAATATTCCAAAGCAAAGGGAAGTACATCAGCACTGACTTGCAAGAATTAGAACCACGAGCTTATAAATTTCCCGTTTGATATTTGATACATTTATTACATGTGCTAACCCCAAACATGCTTACAAGAACAGGGAGAAACGAATAGATGGGAATCACGGCAGTGTAGATGTGAATTGGTTAGGCGTTTTTCATCACTTTTTTTTTTTTTTTTTTTTGGTCATAGAAATGTAGTTGACCTGGCCGACCTTTTGCCATGGTTTCTTGAAATGTCTGCTCAGCTGAGCGGTAAAGCGTTGGACTTTATTGTTCATAATGTGAGTTCAAATCCCAGCTGGAGCCAAGGCCTTTTCTGGTTGCTCTAAGTGGTTGGGCCCCGTGACTTTTTAATCATCCCCATGTGGTGGAAAAGGATGTTAACCCCCCCCCCCCCCAAGCTCATTTGATCTAGCCTATACGATTGTATGTGCAAGTTGACTGCGGTACAAGTTGGATTCTTCGTAGTACTTAATTTGTACCACTTCATACTAAGCTCTCGTGTCGTGTATAATTAAAGGTGTCAGTTTTTCCTATTATTCAAGAAAGGAGACATTACTGTGGAATTTTTTCCCCTAATACAGCTGACTTTTGATTCCCATGCACATTGTGAGCTCAAGATTGTTTTTGAAAGATTTTTTTCTGGGTGTATGCATGTATGACAAAAATCATTATCAGCCTGTCTGATTCATATAAATGTATGAATAAAATGTACAACTAAAGTAGCAAGTCTTTGTTGTTGTTTTTTTCTCAGCTGACAATCACTTACTGTCTCTCTTGTATGGGCACATGTGCACACACGCGCACACACACACACGCACACAAACAGTTGATCTCCAATGTGATACTGGGTGTAACACCCTAAACATCTTCAAAAGTACACATCTTTTTTCTTTTTTTTAATTAATAACATATTTATTTGTTCAAATCATGGTTCACACACATATTCATTTGCAGGAAACAAAAAACACATTGAAAATAGACACAAATATAAAACAGTCACAACATTCCAGTTTCAGAGCAAGAGTTTGTATTAAGAAAAATAAGTTTTTTATTTATTTATTATTTTTTTTATATATGTCACTGTATGTGTGAGTGCACAAACAAGCATTCTAACAGCCAACTGAATCAGTCACTTTGCTGCATGCATCGCCCGAACCCTGCCACTCCAAAGGCTTTATATCTTCTCACGGTATCAAGATTTCCCCTTCATTGTCATTTCATCCATTTTGGCTTCACAGCAAAACCATCATACAGCAGAAATGTCACTTAAAACGCAGTACATGTATAAACAAATCACAAACCAGGCTAGCCCTGAAACAATGTCAGAAATATAAATTACAAAGCAGCTCACTTACCACTTACAACAACAACAACAAAAAAGTGACCAAATGAGCACACAGTATGTAGGTTAACCTTCCGGCTACGTCGCTGAAAAACTTCTTAGTCCTACATCGTGTGAAACAACTTACCCATGGTTTTTACATAGGTAATTTTTGACTTATTCCTAGTCCTACATCGTGTGAAACAACTTACCCATGGTTTTTACATAGGTAATTTTTGACTTATTCCTAGTCCTACATCGTGTGAAACAACTTACCCATGGTTTTTACATAGGTAATTTTTGACTTATTCCTAGTCCTACGTCGTGGGAAACAAATTACCCATGGTTTTTACATAGGTAATTTTCGACTTATTCCTAGTCCTACGTCGTGGGAAACAAATTACCCATGGTTTTTATATAGCCAGATTGTAGCTTATTCCTAGTCCTACATCGTGGGAAACAAATTACCCATGGTTTTTATATAGGCAATTCACAACTTATTCTTATTTATTGTTTAATTACTCTGCTAATTACAAGTTAAACAACACAATTTTTGGCATGAACATAGTCAAACCATTTATTGACAAAGTCATGAAATTTCAAAGGTGTGACCTAAATATTGACCGAGATACGTTCATCTAAAGCAATGTGTGTGCAACTTTTTACCCACGACGTAGCCGGAAGGTTAAGTATAATGCCACTATATGTACCTGCACACAATCTGAGAGTGACAGTACACTAACCTACAAAAAACACCCTGTATGATTACACCCATGTTACAAGCTCAGGAAGCATAAACGATGGTGACTCAAAAAGGATAAAAAGTGCCCAAAACATGATCACTCTGAAACTGGCGAGTCACGGCAGACGTAGAAAAACTGTCAGTATCAAAATTGCAGAAACCAGTAATGAAAAAATACATGTAACAAACTCGCGCAGGCTTGTTCTAGTGCAATAGAAAACATTGCTGCAGTGAAGTTGCAATCTAAAGTGTATTCGCAAAATAAATATGCATCAGTCACCCCCCCCCCCCCCCATTCCTCCCCTAAAAAAAACAAGCAACCAAAAAAATAAAAATAAAAAAATAAAAAATATAAAAAAACAAGAAGAGGAAATTTGAAGTAGATTTAAATCCAGCTGTACCCTGTTTGGATATTTCTTTGTGACCAAGGAAGGTCAAGGTGTGAAGAAGCCATAACTTTTGCAAAGAGTGCAATGTTAAAGTGACTGCATCCAGCCTAAACTGCTATAACTTATGTGTGATAGGGAGTATCATCATGTCAAGAAAGAGGTTCATATAAACATTATGACAATGTCCTAGTCAGAGACAGAAAACAAGAATCCTGTTTCTTGATCATTACTCTGTTGCTAATCGCTGCCTTCAATTGAGTTTGAATTATATGTGACCCGTAAGTCGCGCTAGGCCGAATGCCGCTACAGGCGAAAAGAGTGCCGGGGGTCAGTATGGCCGCCTTGTGAGTAGCCAACTTCAACTGCTGATATCTCTGTCAATTTTAGTAGTACAGCTTTCATTCTTATATTGAATTAAACTGCATAACCAGTAAATTGCAGTGATTTACGTATCTCAAAATTGATAATTTTCGACTTATGGTCCCTTTTGTGAGAACGGGTCACATATCTGCCACAACCAATATGTTTTCTTATCTCCAATGCAGGAGATTTTTACATACTAGCGCCGGCATGAATTTGTTTCAGTTGCTCCTTCATCTTTATCAAAAGACACATGTTTTGCCACTGGAAAGACAACCAAAGTTTTAACCCAATGCATTACGTGGGTAAGTCTGACTGTTTTCCGTAACAGCTGCAGTTGAAAAAAAAGTAAAATAAAACAAAAACCTGGATGCAGTCAGTTTAAAACCAAAGCTTCATCACAAAAATGCTAGTACACAGTACATTTACCGCAACACAAGGTAAAAACAACAACAGGAAAAATCCACCAACAAAATCTAACAAATTCCCAGGGTAGAAATATCTCATATACAAACATCCACACCGAGAAATACAAACGTCATTTTTCGCTCACGTGCATTGAAGTTGCAAAAAGTAAGTATTGCATAGAATCAGTATGCATGCAAATGTGTTCAAAACTTCTGACACCTCATAGTGCATAGGAGTTACAACATGCATACTGATTTGGATCTACACACGCTATAATACACATCACAAAATGTGAGATCCGTATCACAGATAAGCAAATAGAATATAGAACTTTCTACTATGCATAAATCATAATTTATATGCAAATAAGGGCACACGTTTCTCTAAGTGTATGGACGGTTATTACTTTGACCAACAGTCACGTCATCAGTTCAGGAAGATCTCAAATATACACTTTCATCGTCTTGAGGTCTTAGAGCTTTCTTCCCCAGCAAATCTTCAGAACAGGTAAGTAGGCAGAGCACTGTGCTAATTAACTTACCCTTATGGAAATTTTCTCCAAAAGTAAAAATACAATGTACACAATAAACTAGTTATATATTTAAAAAAACAAAAACAACTTATTGCTAACAGATTATCACAAATGCACACAAGGGGGGGGGGGGGGAGTTGGGAATTTAATGTCCTTTTCCACCACATGCAGGTGATATCAAAGACAGGGCGCACAAGGGCATCTACCGGTAAACGCATATGCATGTAAAAAATCCCAGCAGTTTCAGCACTGAAGGTCATGACCTTGGACTCGTCACTACAGTATACACATACATGTATCTACATATATCATAGAATAAATGTGTTTCACTACTTTGGCATCAGTGGAAGCAAACAAAACAGAAGTGGAGCTGACGGAAGGCCCATGAGGTCAAGGTCATGAGAGTTGAAAGGCGGAGTCAGCACACACATGCACAAAAACATAAGGAAATATAAGTAAACATATAAATAAATAAGAGAAAGAAAGACCAAAAAAAAAGAGTCAGGAGATCAGCGATGAGCATCAGGAAATGCCACAAGGTCAAAAGGTCAAACAACTGACAGTGAAAAGCACGGATTTCACTTCTGGCCAAGACCACCAAGGTCAATGTCATTCAAAAGTTGATGAAGGTTGAAGTGTAAAGGTCAGCACCAGGAGTCAAAGGTCAGTGGATGATGTCAGCACCTGGCATCAGGACAGATCAATGTTTGTTCCCTGAATGATGAGGGGGTGGTCACCGGTCAGGATGTCCTCATGATGAGGCTTGCCCTCCATGTCTGTCAACGTAAGAAGAAATTTTGAATTTTGAATGGGTGTGTATGTGCGATGTTTGTTGGTGTGCACTTATGGCAGTGCATACTGGATGGGCATGGGTGTGCATTTGCAAGAGATGTGATTGTGTGCATGGCATAAAAGTGTGTGCACTCAATATGGGTGTGCTTATGGACTGTTTGTGTGGGTGGAAATGGCTCCTAGTCTGTGTACATTAGGTGGGTATGGGTGTGCATGTGCTATGTTTGTGTGGGTGCACACAACACAATAAAAAGTGTACACACCAGATACGAATAGCTGTGCATTGTTTTCATTTGCGTTCATGGAATGTAAGAGCACAAACAGGTGGCCAGGGAAAAAGGATGCTTTGCATGTAGAGTTCACTTGTGCTCAGAAAGAAATCACTATGAAGTGACTGTAACTCACCAAGATGTTTCCAAAGGAAGCCCATCGTGGCCTTGCAGGACATGTCCATGCAGAGCTCAGGTTCGAGTCTGTAACGCACCTCCATCAGACGTCCCACAGCCTTGTTGCACAGGAACTGAAAGTCGGACACACTCTGGTGGCATGTCCCCCTGTTCAAACAAACATGAGTAATGGTGAACACGCTGTCACAGCATCTCTGGAAACTCACTGTAGACACAATAACTCTGATGAACATGTCCATAGGTCAGCATATAATAACAATAATAATAATAATGAGTAAGTATTGTGTAGGCGCTTTACCCAATTTCTTTAACTGGCTCAAAGTGCCACGAGCTGAACCCAACACGCACAATCAAGTGAACCACACGCATTCTCTCACACACTGGACTTGAACATATTACAATCACGTGGTGCGAAGGGTCAGCTCAGCAATTTAAGTTTCCAAATTTAGAATTGCATTCATTTTCAAATTTTGTGGGCTGAACATTACCAAAGCAGAGAGGACACAGAGTGACTGGTTCAATCAAGGAGCTTACCCCTGCGAATTTAACTCTTTGGACTCACTGAAGCTTGTTTCAAGACTATATTCACTACCAGTGCTGAACTGACTAGCGTGGATGAAAACAGACATAAATTGGTTGGGATCTTTATTTTTAAAAAATTATAAAAAAATCTCGATTCTTTATTCAAACCTGATGGTGATCATGGGACGCTCCACGTCTGTGCCTTGTTGCAGGACCATCATCTGCTGCACATTTCTGCGCCACTGGAAACTCTCCATGTTCACCATAAGCACCGGTTGTTTGACAGCAGGGGGCAGACTCTCATCCACTGGGTGCATCCACCCGTCCAGTACTACTCCCACCCTGAACACGTACAGGATTCAGGGAAAGACAAAGTGACTAACGCGGGAAAGTATGAATACAGATACAAAGTTCAAGAATGGCAAAGATACCAAAGGTTACGTGCACACATCACCAAAAGTTCTGAAAAGAATGCAACTAATAAACTCACTTGAAACGAGGCTCTTTGGCTAGCGCAGCAACGCACGTGGCACCCCCAAATGAATGTCCGATGACAGACACTCGCTGCATATCAAGCTGTCCCTGATTTGGTTGTAAACATGTCTCAGATTAGTTAGCAGTTTCTCACTTATACCAGCAGCACTATGTAAAAACAGTTTTTAATCTCTAAGTGTTGTGCCCACACACACATGCCCCCCCCCCCTTCCCTGCATACACACACACACACACACACACACACACACACTATGGGCAGATGGACATAGCAAAACCAGAGTTTCAGATCTGCACTGGTCACTGATCATAGATCAATTAATTGAGTTTTATCATAGATCAATTAATTGAGTTTTGTAATGTCCAATTACCAAGGTGGATATAATTATGTTCTATCATTTCTATGCCACAGTGGACAACATTCAAACGTCCTATTCTGTTGGTCCACCACGACATTACTTTGTTCTATTATACTATATATTCATATACAGTGTATGAAGTTCTATTATAGTATATATATGTGTGTATATATATCTATATCTATACACATATATAAACATGAAGTCCTAAGAGAGCATGTACCTTGAATTGTTTTGTGTCGAAAGCAATGCCCAGTGTGTTCTGGAGCGTAGCACCCTTGTTCATCTCCGTCAGAAGATCCAGAACTTGTTGACACTCCTCCACTCTCTTGTACATCTGTAAAACGCGCACACTGGTCTGCTAGCTCACTCACAACCAGCAAAAAATACTCAAACAGTGACACAGTAGTGCAGCACTGAATCACCCTCACCACCCCCCGCATGTGCGCAACCACAAGCATACACCCACAAGCACGCACACACACACACACAAGCATGTGCACACACACACAAGCATGTGCGCACACACACACACACACACACAACACACACACACACACACACACACACGCGCGCGGCCCATCCCCTCCCCCCCCAACACACATACACACACACACAAAAAGCCAGCATGTCCTTGCATAGCTTTATCACACACACACACAAGCACACACGCACGCGCATGCACATGCAAAAACAGACACACGCACGCACACACGCTCACTCGCACGCACATGCACACACAGACACATGCGCGCTCATAGGCAGATCAAGATTTCTCTCCCCATCCAACCTCCTCTCCTTTAAGCAAATGATATCTTGTAATTTGAAAATTACAAATTCAAATTCTCAGACGTACCCCCCCCCCACCCTCCAACAACAACAACACACACACACACACACACACACACACACACACACACACACACACACACACACACACACAGAGCCAGCATGTGCTTGCTTAGTAGTTGAGGCATGAGGTTATGAGAGCAGTAAATAATTTTGCACAAGCACTCTGTGAAGGGTTATGTGGAATGTTTACCTGTCCATTTCTGTAGTTGAAGTCATCCCACTTCTCCACATGTTCAAACCATTTCCACTCTTCCTGAAAGTAGTGATGGTGGTGGTGGTGGTGGTGGTGGTTGTGGTCGTGGTTGTGGTGGTGGTGGTGGCGGTGGTTGTTGCTGTCTGTGGTGTCACTGCTGTGGTCGGTACACACCCGGATACTACTGCGGTTCTTGTTCTTTAGACACAAGGTCATGGACGCTGACCCATCTCTGGAACAATGGCGATGAGAAGAAACTGGTAATACAATGATAACTAGCAGTCACAGGGCCTTGGTGGTGGTGGTGGTAGTGGTGGTGGTGGTAGTTTTATGGCATTTTGTTTTAATTTGGTTTTTTGTTGTTCTATTTTGTTATGATCGTTTTGTTTTGTTGTTCTTTTTTTTAGGGGGGGGGGGGGGGGTTGGGTTGTTTTTGTTTTGTGCGCACTCGGTTAGGGTGGAGCCGTGCGCTATATCAAGTCTCCATCATCATCATCATTTGTTTTGTTGTCTTTTGGGGGTTTGTTTTTTTGTTTGTTTTGATCGTTTGTTTTTGGGGTTGTTGTTGTTGTTGGGTTTTTTTTGTTGTTTTTTTTTGGGGGGGTGTTTTTTTTTTGTTTTTTTTTTGGGGGGGGGGGGGGGGGTAATAATGAACCTATCGTAGCCTAATTAGTTTCCTCAAACCATATAATTATGATTAAAATATAAAATAAAAATTATAAGTAACTGCTGACGACTATTAGTATCTTTAGAATAAGAGTTCAACCTTAAGGAATATGAGGACATCCATCTAAAACCCCCTGCCCTTCTCTCTCTCTCTCTTTTCAAAGGACAGCTTTCTCATCTGTGGAACAACTTTCCCTAGTCAGTGATCCCATCTTACTTGATTTTAAAGTTTAAAGGGACTATGACATGACATCAAAACTCCCAAAGAACAAGAAGCGAAAGACAGAACACTGCGATGATTATTTCCCCTCGCGCCCGTAAATACCTCATGCTCGAAATAACAGTAACCGATTTATCAACCCAGGGTTCAAAGTTCGATATTACACCACATACCGTACATAGGGCACACCCCAGCTGAGTGTCTGAATGGTTAACCTGGAAAGCGGCCAGCGTGTACACAACCCCCTTCTCACAGCTGGCCTTCAGCAACGTGTACATTAAAGTAATCGCTTCAAGCTTGTTATGATACTGTTTTCCCGTCGTTGTGGGCGGATAACAGCCCCCGTAAGGACACTTGCTGGACGACCGAGACCAGCCGAGGGTTTATGGGTTTAAACGTTTTTTTTATTCATGCAAAGATTTCCGCCGGTCAAACAGCATTGTTACAGAACACACCCAGTAAAAACATTGACAAGCAACATTGACTATTTCGCAGCTAATCAAGATCCTTCTCTGCCAGACTAAAATAAAAAGAAGAAAATAAAACAAGATGTAAACGTATATAAAAAATCTATCCAGTTTACATGATGAAAATGGAACGAAAAGACGTAGGGGAAAAAGGGGGACAGGAAGAAGAGCAGAAAGGAGAAGAAAACATATCGAACTGCAGTAAAACTGAATACAGCCGAGACCGTGACTGAGTTGGTGATGGCAACGTCTGCGTGGACACATCGTAAATGTAGCTGAGGGTTTATTAAAGCCGGGTGCTAGGGCGGCGACCATTACTGGGTTTAATAGAGAGAGACTTCTCTTTTGGAACAGTTGTGCTTGTGACGACGCCAGTGCGTTCGGAACAGTCTGTCTTAGAGATTAGTAGAGCTCTGAATGCAACACACTGACGTTTGATATCCGTGCAGACAAGGAAAACTCAGCTATACCACTTGAAGGATGATATTGTGGTTATGTGATGTAGTACCTGACCTGTTTCTTTCAAACTGTGATAGTGCATTAATGTGATGAATGTATATGTGGTGTATCTCAAATAGCCATTTTAAATGATTATTGATATTAAGAATTTAGGTGATCAGTACTAAATAGAAATCTTTATCTGATTTTAAGTGTTTTATACATGTTTATTAGTCTCTGTGTGTGTGTGTGTGTGTGTGTGTGTGTGTGTGTGTGTGTGTGTGTGTGTGTGTGTGTGTGTGTGTGTGTGTGTGTGTGTGTGTGTGTGCGCGCGCGTGTGTGTGTGTGTGTGTGTTTTCTGTTCATGTTGAATGCACGGTCTGTTTGTTCGTTTTATCAATGTCCACCATGACTGAATTTCCCATTTGGGATAATAAAGATTTATTTGAATTCAGTGTCTCTGATCCTACCAATGTCTACGTTTACTCTCTCTCTCTCTCTCTCTCTCTGTTGCTAAGACAAACTTCGACTTGCCAGCGCTGTGTCTACAGCGCACAGTTGCAGAGCATACGTGTTGCTACAACTGTTCGGCTATAGTTTATAAATACACCCAGTCTTGCTCCTGGCCGCGTGTGCAGTGTGAAGTGACACGAGAATTAATAAACAGCACTATGCCTGTGTGTATTTACCCGTCCCGAAGCACCTCTAGCCTACACTAGACAAATCAAAGCGACTCAATGTGGGGCTATTTGGCTCGAGTCCAAACTCAAAACACAGTTCATGAACTGCTAGCATGTAAGTGCCAAACGCAGTGTTTGGAGATGGGTGGATATGCTCGTTTAATTTGACGTGAAGTGAAAGTGTGAGTGAGTGAGTGAGTGAGTTTTTACGGCTAAATGCCGCGCACGCAACAAGGGCTAATTCGCGGCTAAGTGTGTCCGCACTAGGTGAATCAAACAAAAATACAACGTTGGACAAATGACGCAAACTGGTCTACGGGGCAGTATAAACCTAGGACATGCAGGAGACGCTGCACCTTCATGCTAATTTATGGAACTCCCGACTGCAAAAAGGGAAAAACAAAGCAAATAAACAAAACAAATAAACACAATCTCCACTATATCTTACTAAATTTCAATTTTCTTTTTTAGTAAACACGCAACCCACAAAAAACATTAAAACAAATGCACTCAAACAAAACATGTACAAACACTGCTAAACAAAAAAGCAAACACTTCTAATACAGACAACTGCTACAAACAAACAAAGTGTGCCATAATGAAAGAATACAACTGCTCATTTTTTTTTTTTTTTAAATCAGAACTGATTTCATGAGTCTTATAGACGTGCTAGTGTTTATTTTCTCAGGGTGCTAGTGTTTCTACTGTCCAGATCATTGACTTGTTGCTGATGAAATGGTTAGACCTACGGCACACGTTGCGAGCCTACCGGAGCCTTCGCACGCTGATCGAACGGCTTTTCTGTTCACGCGCTACTAGCGTGCAGCGAGCGGACTACGCCGCCGGCCTGGGGCTGGACAATACACAAAGAGCGAAAGCGGTCAGCGGCAATTGACTGGCGTGGTAAAGGAAAAACAGGATCGTGTTCTATTCATTGTCGAGCCGACGGCGGGGCGCGGTGCACCTTGGCGAGCTGATTTAATTGGCTGAACGTGCATTTTACCGCTGGTAGACGTGCAATATCGCCGCGTCTGACGCCCCCTTTTACTGTTTTACGGTTGTGGCTAGAGTGATGGTGCTGACGCGTCATACGGAGAATGTCACCAAAACTGACTCTATGCAGAAAACTATGATTGGCGAAAGCAGACAAAAATGCAGTTTTTTCGCGGAAAAAGTCGATTTTGTTGCGAGAACACCGCACTTTTTCGCGAAAAACTTTTTTTTTTCGCGAAAAAGCGCCAATTTCCTTTTATCGCAAAAACATTTGATAGCGATTTTTTCGCGTAAAAAGTTTTTCTTCAGAAAAATGGACTTTTTCGTGAAAAAAAAGAGTATTTTCGCGAAAAAACTGACTTTTTCGCGAAAAAAAAATGCCTTTCTTCGCGAAAGAAACAACAGGTTTCTGCGAAAAAGGCAGTTTTTCTGCAGAAAAGATTTTTTCCGCGAAAAAAGTAAAAGCAGTTTTTTCGTGAAAAAGCACCCGTCAGATTTTCCACGAAAAAACAGGGTGGTGTTTTTTCGCGAAAAAACTGACGGCGTTTTATCGCGAAAACCTGACTGAGTGGGCTAGGTTTTTTTTTCGCCAAAAAACGGACACCAACTTTCTGCAAAAAAAAAAGAGCACACCATTCTTTTTTTTTTGCGAAAAAACTTTTTTCACTACATTTTTTTCCGCGGAAAGATCGACGTTTTTTTTCGCGAGAAAAGCGGTTTTGTCGCGAAAAAACGGATTTTTCGCGAAAAGACTGAATTTTGTCTGCTTTCGCTAATCATAGAAAACCTTTCAGCCTTACTGATAACTTCTAAGTCAGACCCCGCCACGCTGTTTGGTTATCTAGCCCTCAACAGTCCCGCCTAATGAGTAAAAACGAAAGTCCAGCCAACGAACACACCGCTTGACACCAACTGTGATCAAAAGAGACCTGGTGGGTTTTCAGTTCCGCCGGGGGCGGTTGGACACGTGTTTGTTTGTTTTTTGGTCACGTGTCACGGTGTGGACACTGGCGGGCACCGAGAAACCTGAACGTGTTAGGCATTCACTTTTATCTTTGCTCATGAGATCGACCTTATCGATATATTACAATCGAGAGTGCCGTGTGTGTGTGTGTGTGTGTGTGTGTGTGTGTGTGTGTGTGTGTGTGTGTGTGTGAGAGAGAGAGAGAGAGAGAGAGAGAGAGTGTGTGTGTGTGTGTGTGTGTGTGTGTGTGTGTGTGTGTGTGTGTGTGTGAGAGAGAGAGAGAGAGAGAGAGAGATGCCGATGGTAAATTATGACAAAAATCTAATCACCTTGTAAGTGCACCTGTGTCTAAGAAATCACACAGACTGGGAGGGAGCAGACGATAGAAAAAATATAAGCAGAAGGAAAGATTTGAGTTTCTCTCAAGTTTAGCGGCTGAAAAACATTATATTCCAAACTGGGAATATTCGAAGGGGACGGGGAGTGGAGTTGGGGTGTGTGTGGGTGTAGGGGGGGGGGGGGGGCTGAAAGAGCACGGAGAAAGGGTGACAGGGCGTGGTGGGCGTCCTTATTGCCGACTGCTGACGAGGCGTGACGTCAGAAAGGAATGCGGTTTACACCGGCTGCTGTCTAGCTACTGGTCTTATCGGATTGATATTCCGCTTTGATTCGAGAAGCCTGTTTGGGGAGAAGGTGTGTGGGGGGGAGTGGGGAGGGGCATAAGGGGGCACGGGAGAGGGGTGGGGGTAACCTGGCCCTACGAGTTCGTGCCAAACTGATCTTGTCCACACCGACGAAAGCCGGCTCCGTACCCTAAGAAAGTCAATTTAATGCTAGCAGGATGCGTGACCAACTTGACTGACTCAGACCGGTGCTGTTATTTTCAAGTTCGTGCCAGCACAGCATCAAAATGCGCTGTTGCCATCTGCTGCTGGTACAACGTAACAAGAACAACCAACCAACCAATGAGCCAACTAAACAGACGGATGAACACCATCAAAACTGAAATCCCGATCAGGGGCGCCGGAAGATGTTGGGGGGAGGGGGGGCAAAATCTCGGAGGGGGGAACGTTGCCCGAAGAAAGTGAAAAGCGGGGGGGGGGGGGGGGGGGCGATCAAATGCTGTGTAGGCAAAAAACCTTTACGAACCAGGACGTTGCCCGAATAAAGTGAAAAGCGGGGGGGGGGGGGGGGGGGGGCAATCAAAGGAGCGGACAGCCTTCGGTCGGCAAAAACAGAAGTTCTCTGTTGGGTGGGATGAGGGAGAGAGCACTAAGAGGGGTAGGGGGAGAGGTAGGGGAAGGGGGGGAGGGGGGGCAAGACCATGGCTTTGCCCCCCCTCTTGTCATAGTCACCTGATTTTCCAGGGGGGGGGGGGGGGCAAAAAGACACTCTTGCCCCCCCTGCTTGGGTACAGGGGGGGCAGCTGCCCCCCCCTGCCCCCCCCCCCGGTTCCGGCGCCCCTGCCGATTCAGTCAGGCTACCAAACTGCGCAAGCTCGCTGATAGTTCAGATTTTACTCCTTCTCTTATACGTTAAAGACAACAAGCAGACGCGCTCGCGCGCACGCACACACACACACACACACACACACACACACACACACACACACACACACACACACACGGTCTATTGTTTCTATTTCCTCGTGCCTTCACTGTCTGAACCTAGCGGATCGATTTCTTATCACTCCACGTCAGTTATCGCCAAAGTAACTTCAGCAGACAGACCCAAACCAGACGGCTTGCAGTCGGGAGCCAGAACTGAGCTTTGAGGAGGGCAGCGGACATAGCAACATAGTGTCATCCTGACATGAATAATTTAGGACGGCACGGCCGCTCATTTAAACTGACGTAAGTAAACCTCTTGAGTAAGTATCGATGGGGACATTTTCTGGGAATGGCCTCAAGTTTGTTTTTATTAGCGCGAGTATTATCGTTCCAAGAAAGCGTTGAAATGCTGAAGAATACTTTGGAGTCTCTCAAAAGATCTCTTTTTATTAATTTTTTAATCCTTATTTATTCATTAACGACGTGGGCCGAACTAAAGAGGGCGTCCCAGAACCGAGTGCGCTGGCGGAGTGTGGTTGCAGCCCTATGTTCCCCAGGGAATAAAGAGGATTAAACTAAACTAAACTATTTATTCATTGATTGGTTGATTTACTTTGTCTATTTACTTTGTTTTGTTGATTTTGTTTGTTGATTTATTGTTTACTCGTTGATTTATTTGTTTATTTTTAACTAATTTACTGATTTATTGGTAGGTTTATTCAATGATTTACTGGTTTATTTAATGAATGATTTATTGATCTAATGTTATACTTATTGTTAGTTACTGGTTTACTGTTTGGTTTATTATTATAATATTTACTGGTTTATTCGATATATTTACTTATTCGTTGATTTATTGGTTTATTTATCGCCCCAAGCCAACTAACCAGCCGAACATCACCCGACGAGCATCGGGTAAGACGACTGGTCGCCGATCGTTTGATCGATTGGGGGTTTAACGTCTCCATCTAGCACAAACGGGTGGCATCAAGGACAGGGCAGCGAGAAACACTCAGTACAGTTCAAGTCTTTGTCCCCCGAACTGGAATCGAACTCACGACCCCAGCAGTGATAGTCCAGCGACGTTTCACTGCTATAAGGAAAACTGGAGGACGTGTGCATGGAAACACGCAAGTGCACACACACACACACACACACACACACACACACACACACACACACACACACACACACGCCCGTACACATACACACGCGCACCCACACACACACGCGCGCGCGCGCACACACACACAGCACACATGCACACCCATACACACGCACGCGCGCGCGCACACCACACACACTCACACACAAAGCCCCCCCCCCCCCCCACACACACACACACACGCACACCCATACACACACCGTGGCACATGCACGCCCACACACACACACACACACACACACACACATGCGCACGCGCGGAGCACACACACACACACACACACACACACACACACACACACACACACACACGTGCTACACATCATTTCCTAAGGTGCTACGTTAGGCTAGTCCTACTTCAGGGACTAGTGAATACATAAACAGTTCGCACTAAGCAACGGGGAACGCACACTGAGACTGTCGGACATGCCGTCGCGTTTTATCTTAGTCCAAACATCGAGTATATACGTATACACCGTCCCACATAACGGCCGTCACTCGAGCATTCCAACAAAGCATTCATTCTTGTCAAGTGCATTGGCTCAGGTCATGCGGAAAAAGTGTGTCAGTCAATACGCTTTTAAAACACGACCAACAAAGACGGCTCACTCGGACGGAGACAAGAAACGTAGGACAAAGATCCAGTACTGACGTCCCGGAAACACAAGAACCCTGGCAAGGACCGGGTGGAATGAAGACATTAAAAAAAAAAAAAAAGCAAAACAAAACAAAAAATAAAAAAATAGTGTCCTGAAAACCAATCAACTGACGAATGTTGAAAATGCGTGCCTCAGTAAATTGTCGACAGAATACTTGGGCATAACGGACCTAGTACCCCCGCCGCATCGGGCAAGGAAAGATTGCGTACATGTATTGCAGACACAAGACTGAGATTTTTTATTTTTTATTTTTGGATTTGGTTGGTTGGACGGCTGCTGAGGGGTTTACCGTCCCTTTCAGTCAGCTGGGGTGAAAATAAATACAACGCAACCAGGAAAGAGTGAGCACACACAGAAGTGTACTTTCTGACCTTGACCTTATCCTGAACGGCTGACCTGGAGCTTGAAGATTAAATCATGATGCAAAATTTGGCTGAAATCGGTACCGAAGGTTTGTATAGAGAACCCAGTCACACACTGACATGCAGAAAGAGGGACATGACTAAACTGACAAACAGACAAAAATATTAATGAACCCAACATACGGGGTTGGGGAAGGGGCGAGATCGGGAAGGGGTGAGATCGGGGGGGGGGGGGGGGGGGGGGTGAGCGGAGAGTGAAAGGTAAACTGCAGAACGGGGATTTAGAGAGAGAGAGGGGGAGGGGGATAAACGGGTAGGTGAACTGCCACACCGACTACTAGTAGGCATCGATATGAGCATCCCTCTGAAGTGGGTCGATGGCCAAGTGTGTGGCGACATGCGTCTGTTACGGGACTTCGGGTAGTGGAACTGGGAAGAACTGATTAGGTAATCTACATGTACAATACCTGTGTTCTAATGCAGCGACGACAAATCCATGGGAAGCCAGTTCTACACACAAGGTGGTGTAGGTCGTGCGGTTGCCGGCAATACCGTGAGACAGGACAATGACTGGGTATGGTGTGTCCGACTTCAGCAGTAGAGCCTGCCATAACGCTGGTACATACACGTCGCCTGCACACACACACACACACACACACACACACACACACCGTGCACACGCACGCACGAACACACACACACACACACACACACACACACACACACACACACACACACACACACACACACACACACACACCGTGCACACGCACGCACGCACGAACACACACACACACACACACACACACACACACACACACACACACACACACACACCCACATGCACCGTGCACACGCACGCACGCACACCGGGCACACGCACGCACGCACGCGCACACACACACACACCAACACCGTGCACACGCACGCACGAACGCACACACACACACACACACACACGCAAACACACACGCACGCACACACGCACACACACACCGGTTGAGTATCCCTGTATTCTCACGACACATGCCTAGTAAGCGTACTTCACAGCTTTCAGTCGTAGCTGACTCATGGTAGTAACTATTGACCGCTGCTGACCACATCCAGATAATCAATGTCGATGTCGACACGGGCTGTTGTCATTGTTTCTGACCCCCAGTCGCACATACTACAGTACGCGTAATATTGCGAGTCCATTTTCTTTTCATAAGAACATACGTATATTTTTCATTTCTCTCTCTCTCTCTCTCTCTTTTAGGTATGGGCACACAGAAATATATATACATTCTCATGACTGGTCACTGTAAACGCATTTGACAATAGTATGCACTTCTGTTAGATACCTGAATAAAAATATTTGTACTGGCTGCAAGCCGCAAGCATTTCTTACCCACAAATCAAGTTGGACAGACACGCAAAGGGCGGTATATTTGGCCTCATAATTACCCCCAAAGAACGGCCAAAATGATTTTTTTTTTTAGCAACATGTTTTCGTAGAATCCAAAGCAAACTTCCTGGCAGCCACCGAACTAAGGACCTAGCAACTTACTATGAGCAGTGAAGCTAACGAGTAAAAGAATGGTATCTTGTCACATGAAATCGTGTTACCCTTTACACATTACAGATTTTAAAGGAAAGCTTACCTCCCATCCAGTTGAACAGTTTGCCGAAAATTAGCGGTCGTTTGAGGTAGCCACAGATATAGCCCAGTCCGTACTGTTTCCGTGGTAACCATAGAGGCCACTGTCGATCCCGTTTCTGCACGTGATACACAGGAAAGAGTTATCGTTTGTTTAACTCATAGGCAGATCAAGATTTCTCTCCCCACCCAACCTCCTCTCCTTTAAGCATACGATATCTTGTAATTTGAAAATTACAAATTCAAATTCTCAGACGTACCCCCCCCCCCCCAACAACAACAACAACAACACCACACACACACACACACACACACACAACAACAACAACAACAACAAAATAAAAACAATCTTTCAATTTCGTTTTTGGAACCTAAGTCCTTCCGTCTACCCCCCCCCCCTCCCCCCCGCTTTCCTGCACAGACACACACACACACACACACACACACACACACACACACACAGAGTCTCACGCACGTGACAAACACAAACGCTCTCTCTCTCAAACACACACACACACACACACACACACACACACACACACACACACACACACACACACACACACACACACACACACACGGGCAGAATACCCCCACCACCCCAGCTCGACCAAACCAAGTGACGAGCTCTAAAGGTTACACTGGTTACACATAGCTGGATCAATATGACGTGACACATCAGTCATTTTCACTTGCCATGCTTCACACGCTGACAAAACATTCCCTGAATAAGCTGAAGGCGTCAGCAAGGGTGTGATTAACTAATTACCTAACTCCATCTGTTAGGCTCGGGCGTAGTTGCCAGTATTATATAGTTTCCCAGGGGAGTAATAAGCTAATGAGGAACGAAGCAGTGAAACGGCTAGCTGCGATTAACTAGCCGTGTTTCCTTTCGTCCGGGTGCGCAGCGCAAACGCAAGTTCACACAATCCACATAAAAAATATAAATGAATAAATGGGTACCCTCTAAAGCACTGGCCTAGGGGAACAGGGGGATGTTCGACTCCCCTGTCTTAGAGAGAGAGAGAGAGGGGGGGGGGGTGAGAGTTTAACGTCCTTTTCCAGGGGCTAAAGTATCTGATCTGTCCGCATAGCCCTTACCGTACCCCTGAAAACGTTGTCACAGTCTACAAATACCACAGTTCCGGAGGCGGGGGTGGGGGGGGGGGATTCCAATCTGATCCAGTGTGAGAGTTAAAATTCTGCGCTGTCAAAATGCACCATTTTGCACACCTGCACCGATTTTAGTATCATTTTTTTTTTTCAAAAACTTCCGGACCTCCACGGCAGTCTGTGTCTCCGGCGCTTCCACTTACAAATCATTTCAGCTTCTTTTTCGTTAAACTATTGCAAGCTCTACAGCAGTTAGATGCTGAAAATAAAACATCGCGTTGCTTTAAATGATGCAGGTATGTGCATATATTGTGAAAATACTGTGGTATTAAAATTTGTTTGAATACAGTGTATCTTGTAAAAGTTTGTACATTTGAGATTTGAGAGCGGGTCTTCAGTACGACCCCTGCTTGACTGAAATGGACGTGTTAGTTAAAATTCGTGGGAGTACCTCCAGAGGGTATGTAGCTACGCTTGATGACGTGGTCTCTGCGTTTGCGTCAAAGGGAAACAAAAAGAGGCATAAACGGATCCCAGCCAGGCGGATTCAGTGCCTGTTTTCGGTGGTATGAAAAAAAAAAAAAACGTAAACTGACACCTCAATGAGAGCTGTACTTAAGTGAGAAGCTGTTTACTAATGCGGTAAGGTGCTTATTTCACCGGAGTGCACCTGTATAATGTGGTTACGGAATAATTTTGTACGGTCGGCCGAATAGTTGTGACAATCTGGGTCGCTGGCCGCAGGGGTTCAGTAGTAAGGCTTTTATTGCCTGACGCGGTCAGAACTGGTTAGTCTACTTTGATACGAGACCTCATGGCTGGCTCTCTCTCTCTCTCTCTCTAAGGGAACTGCGTCTTGAGACATTTATCAGCCACCTACTGCATCACTGAAAACTACACGGAGTAAACGATAAAGAACAGTCATGCATCAAATATTGATAGTCAGTGCATGAATGAAGGAAGTAAGTGTGTGTGTGTGTGTGTGTGTGTGTGTGTGTGTGTTGCCGGGTGGGGGTTGGGGGGGGGGCTGAGGGAGGGCATAACATATGGTTTCTCAGTTTTGCCCACGGCGCAGACGCCGGCGCGACCACAAAGGCACAAACTGTGAACCGCTGTGAGAGCAAGGAAAGTAAACTAATGTTGAAGATGTAAAAGCAAAGAGAGTATATACTAAGTACTAACCCAGCCGTTTGGGGATAATTGTACGTTATTACTGTTCCACACATCTACCGTGTTTGGTGAACTGTAAGGGCCTCAGCACCATGAATTTGATAACTACTTATGCCCTTTTAGCATTTAACGGTATAGATGCAGTAGTGAGTGGCGCGTAAGAGTAACGACAACCCTCAATCACTGTCCTCGGACAGCTATTGTTGTAAGTCGAGTGCCTGTATTTTTTTTTTCCCCCTGGCGTTCCCTGAAACGTCAGCAACTGATGGGCGGGGTGGTGAACGTATACAGAGGCTGAGGTGGGCGGGAGAAAGCGGAAGAGGATGGGGGGGGGGGGGCGGGGATAGGGGGGGGGGTGGCATCTATTCGGGACAGACTGCGGAATAGGTCATCATGCGGCTTTGGGACGTGTTGGCGTCGGGTAATATGTCTGCGTGGATGCACGGACAGGAATCCTTGTACACTGAACTGAAGCAGACACACTGACGTCAAGTACATGTAATGTGTTTTGATGGTACGACTGAGCGATCAAAGTCCAAATCCGGTCAGTGTGTGTGTGTGTGTGTGTGTGTGTGTGTGTGTGTGTGTGTGTGTGAGAGAGAGAAAGAGAGAGAAAGAGAGAGAGAGTTTGTGTGCAGTGTGTGTGTGTGTGCCGGGGGGAGGGGGGGAGAGAGAGAGAGAGTGTGTGTGTGTGTGTGTGTGTGTGTGTGTGTGTGTGAGAGAGAGAGTTTGTGTGCAGTGTGTGTGTGTGTGCCGGGGAGAGAGAGAGAGAGAGTGTGTGTGTGTGTGTGTGTGTGTGTGTTCAGTCGTGGGCCTCCACCTCCTCACAAGCACTCGCACAGCAAATTCTCTGGGCGAATTGACCAGTTACTTTTGTTGTTACATGTAATTAAGGGCAAGACGGAGGTTGACACTGACACGTGGGTCTGTGTCGTTCGTCTGATGGCCGGGTTGACGATAGTGCGACACTGCATTGCCTACCTAACCATGCTCAGCTTGAACATCGGATGCCGATACTGCAACCCGAGACTTTTCCAAGCAGAATAACTTTCACGTGGGGTTTTCCACTGCTGCATCAGCCCAGCGTGTGACACGGACAATTAAGGTCCCGGGGTATACGTCCAGTAGGCCGGCCGTCCGGCCCTGGGCAATCACCGGGATGCCGTGACATTCATTTTTCGCCAGATTTGGATTCAGTGAATCAGTCTGCTTGTGTGCCTGACGTCGGCTTGCCTACGGTGGTGCAATGTTTACTTACTCCCACTGCTTTTGACTTGTCTAGTTACGTCAGCAGTCATGACACTGACATCATATGACAGGCGATTCAAATAAGCTTCAAAATGTATTAGCAAAGACTAAGTATGGCCCGAGGACACAAAGTCATTAATATTAGTATAGCAGCAGTTTTACTGTTCAGTGCGGTTGACTGACAATACGCCGGTGTACTAAGCCGTAACTTTTAAATGAACACACACACACACACACACACACACACACACACACACACACACACAGCGCTGTTTGCCCGGTCAACTGAAGTCTCATACTCAGACGGTCATAGTACCACCGTGTCTATGATCATCGATCGATGCGACCATCTACGGTCAAGACTTACCGAACGGCACACACACACACACACACACACACACACACACACACACACACGTGCATTAAATCACTGACAGTCGCTACCGACAGTCGATAACTCACTCAGCGAACTGAAATCACGGTCGAGGTAGCAATTAACTAACTGCACGAAGGGTTACTGAAGCCGGGACTAGAAGCTGGACGTGACTGACGAGAGCGGAGAACGATCAAAGTAAGTCAGTAAAAAACACTACGGCACACTACCTCACACTGCCCTCACCCCTTTCAGCCCCCTCCTTTGCCCCTGGCCTGAACTAAATCTCAGTACCCGGCCAAGTCGTTCCGCCCAGCTGATCAGCGTATACACATGTCATTCCTACACTCAGTGACGACTGACAAAATTTAATCAGTGTCAACCAACTCACGTAAATGTCTGTCTGCTGCGTTGGGTAGTAGAGGCGGAAGAACGAACCATTTTCTCCTCTCTCACACATTATATCCACTATGCCGACCGTGTGATGTCCCGTCCCCACGGGCAAATGTCTCCGGGTGCGTCGTCTGCTATCATCCATTGCACATGGCGCCGAGTCTGTGGTTTCCTTCGTTCTGGCGCCATCCACGTTCCGGCGCTCGCCGAGCACACCGGCGAAGCTGGGCCGAAAACCCCCACACAACATTATCGGCAGTCCAGGAATTTTCTAAATCAAAGCCGGTACGAGAAGAGGCGAATCATTTTTAGTCCAACGCAGTGGGACTGCGGGCCAACCAACTGTCGAACCGATTTGTGTGGGAGTCAAGCGCTGACTGCTCGCATTCTTCTCCGGTGTGACTGTCGTCTGCTACACCCGCCAAACAAGTCTCGTTTCCAAGTTGGGCTGAAGAGGCTCGTGACCCCTGACCCTTCTAGTCACAACCTTCACCTTTTTGACACTTAGAGGGCGGGTTGTTTCTTCCGCCGCAGTGACATAGCACCTCGTTCATACTTTACGATATTGACAGGTACGACCTCGCGCTGTGTGGTTGTTCGGTTCTGTGTTGTGGGCGTGGCTCATCGTTAAGAGCGACAACTCTTTGCATGTTATTTTCGTTGGTCAGCGTTTGCCTCCCACTATAACAGCTGTGGCAAGTGGACACGGGTTAATGGTAGAGACAAAGGTTATCACAACTGATTTGGTGCTTTCTCCACCATTCCGCCACCACAACCAAAACCAGTGACAGGGGCGGTCGGTGGTCTAGTGGTTAAGAGACTTGACACCGATGCGAAAGGTCGGTGGTTCGAGTCCCATTCGGGGCAAAGAATTTTTCCCTCTCAGTCGTATCATAGTGTGGCACCGTTCACTCGGGTCGATCGTCGGGGGTTCTCTCCGGGCACTCCGGCTTCCTCCCCCTCTGCTTTGGAAATGTTCAGCCCACCAAATTTGAAAAAAATGAACTGAATGCAATTCTAAATTCCGAAATTTAAATAGCTGAGCTGACCCTTCCCACCACGCCGTGATGTGTTTATGTCCAGTGTGTGAGAGAATGCGTGAGCGTGCGTGTTGGGTTCAGTTCGCGGCGCTTTGAGCCGATTCACGAAACTGGATAAAGCGCCTGTACAATACTCATCAGTTATTATTATTTATTATTACACACACACTGAACAGACCAGCCAACCCACACATACACAAAAATACTGCTGGCTAGTTCTTCAGATGTATTATACACCGACACCGGCCCTACCTCCGGACACACCATGACCACCACCTCCACAGACAGACTGTCCAAACAAATATGATTTGTCTGCTCCTGTGCCTGAACTGTCGAAACAACAACAGCAAAAACAACAACAACAACAACAAAACCAACAAACACATTTTAACTCAGCTTTATTCATAATCACATTAGCCGTCTACAATGAAATGTGTTGAACTTTCTCATGCTGACCAAAGCAAAACTGATACCAAATAACAATCAGCCACAATGCCATAATAATTGCGGGCCACAATTAAACCTCGTATCTGCTTTGGAAAATTTTATTAATAATTTTAATTTCCTGTCATTGCTCTGCGTTTCTCGAAGAATGAACATCCTTAAAAACGATTTCCTTATTGTTTTAAGTATCCCATTAATGACAGTAGTCAGGATAAATTAATGTTCTATAGTTTTAGGGTCATCTAGGAGTGTACTTATAGCAAAGACATTACATTACATAGTTCCTAGGACATTACGTCTGATTATAGTTCCTAGGACATTACGTCTGATTATAGTTCCTAGGACATTATGTCTGATTATAGTTCCTAGGACATTATGTCTGATTATAGTTCCTAGGACATTATGTCTGATTATAGTTCCTAGGACATTATGTCTGATTATAGTTCCTAGGACATTATGTCTGATTATAGTTCCTAGGACATTATGTCTGATTATAGTTCCTAGGACATTATGTCTGATTATAGTTCCTAGGACATTATGTCTGATTATAGTTCCTAGGACATTATGTCTGATTATAGTTCCTAGGACATTACGTCTGATTATAGTTCCTAGGACATTATGTCTGATTATAGTTCCTAGGACATTATGTCTGATTATAGTTCCTAGGACATTATGTCTGATTATAGTTCCTAGGACATTATGTCTGATTATAGTTCCTAGGACATTATGTCTGATTTTTTAGTTCCTAGGTCATTATGTCTGATTCATATGAATCCCTGATCATTATGAATGAAAAAAATAACAAACCAACCCCCCCCCAAAAAACACACACACACACACACACACACACACACACACACACACACACACACACACACACACACACACACACACACACACACACAAAACAGAAAGCATTGTCAAGTGATCACGTGAAATAATTTGCCCTTTCCTCCATTATTTTCCAGTGGATCTGAAAGCCGTTTGTATTTTGGAAACCGTGGCTTAATCTGAACAAAGTTCAGTCATATGATGTCCACGTGGTCGATCAGTTTATTTGTTGTTGTTGTTGTTGTTGTTGTTGTTGTTGTTGTTGTTGTGGAATAGCCGTGATGTCATTTCTTCTTAGCAGCTTTTCCTCCGCCTTTTTTCATCGAAGCGGATTTCTTTGAACTTTTGTCAGGAGAGGCTGGTTTCAATGACTTGCCGCCAGCACCAGTCGCTTTTGCTGACTTTTTGCCAGTGTCATCATGGGTCGCTGGCTTAGGGCTTTTGCCCTTTCCCTTCTTTTTCGGGCTGGGCGTGCTCTGAGCAGACGACTTTTCCCGCGCGCTCCCCTCGGTCAGGTCCCGGCTACTGGAACTCAAGCCTGAGACGGACGGTGGAGGACCTGTTGGTGACCACACCCGATCGTTGCACGAAGGCGAGGGTTGCACCGTTATTTCTGGTACAGTTGGTGCTCCTTGAGCAGAAGAACCATCAGCGCCTTCAGCATCTGGTCGAGGTGTCGGCGAAGGTTCGGATGGTAAGGTGACGGGTACCTCCGGGGTCTCGTGCCGTGATGTCATCGATCCTTGTGGAGGCTGGGCCACGACCTCGGTGTCTGGTGTCACGGAATTCCGTGGACTCTCATCACCTGACGTCTTGGGTTTTCGTGGACTCTCAACATCTTGCGTTATGGAATTCCGTGGACTCTCAACATCTGACGTCTTGGGTTTCTGTGGAGACTCGGCGACTGACCTCGCCGATGTCTGTGAATCCTCAGGGTCTGACTTACCAGGCTCTAAAGCTGACTCATCATCACCAGACTGTTCACACTTGCCCTGGTCGGTAGACTTCTTCTTGGGTCGTTTCTGTCTCTTGTCGATTTCTGACGCTGCGACTGCCGTCCCTGGCTTCTTGTCCGGTGACTTGGTGGATTGGCGTTTTCTCTTTTGGATCTCCGGGCTTCCAGGCGTTGACCTGGGGGTGACTGGCCCAGACCTGGGTCTTTCAGAGCCGCGTGACGCTTTAGACGCTCTAGACACATTCCTCTTCTTCTTCGGTTTACGTATGCGTGGTGGGGTGGTGGGTAAGGACGGCGGCAGCGGAGGAGGGGACTGAACTGGAGGCTCGTTGGGGAACTCTTCCTGGTAGTTACGGAACTTGTCCACCCAGTACGGCCTGACGTCTCGGTCCGAGCACACTGCCCGCAGATCGTGGATCGGGAAGCCGCGCACACGCCAGCCTCCTTCTGACACCTGCAGAATAATAGTAATGATGATAATGATTGAACTAATATCAGTAGGCATTGTGCCTGGGTCAAAGAGCCGCGTGAACCCATTACGCACGCTCACAGGATCGAACCACACGCATTCTCTCACACACCCGACATTTGCACATTACAGTCATGTGGTACAAAGGGTCAGCTCAGCTATTTAAGTTTTGGAAGAGATAGAGAGCCGGGGGAGGGGGAGGGGGGCGGGCCGTAGGCAGGGAAATGGGGGTGTGTGTGTGGGGGGGGGGGGGGGGGCGGAATACCCGGAGAGAATCCCCGACGAACGGCCAAAGAGATCGGTGCCCATGATTTGAAAGTTAAAAACTGTTAAAAACTCCGATGCCCGAAGGTAGTCAGTGGGACTCGAACACACTTCCGGTGGAAGCTGTACACACTTCCGGGGGAAGTTGAACATACTTCCGGCGGAAGCTGTACACTGAGGCTCCTGGCGGACCGTACACTTGTAAATATCGAGATGTGTGTGTGTGTGTGTGTGTGTGTGTGTGTGTGTGTGTTTTAAAGAAAACATAGTCCAGTCAACATACTTCCGACTGCTCCTTGTCGAGTAGACTGAGATCGAAGCTTCTGGAAGCTTGGGCGTCTTGCTGTCTCCAAGGCGCACCTGGGCAACAGCGCCTGTCATACTTCAGACGGTGCCCCATCCGCGCGTTTTGTGCGGGACCTTTCTTCCTGAACCACGGCAGCGGGATCTTTGGTTTTTGTTTGCTCTTCGCTTCGGGTTTTGGGGCTGCCTCGTCTGGGGTTTTGGTTTTTGTGGTTGGCGGTGCTGCATCGCCCTCACCAGCTGCCGGTGTGATGCTTTCAATGTACTCTGCGTACAGTCTCTCTGACGGGAGCAGGGGTCTCAAGATCTGTAAAACACACACGCACGCACATACGCACGGACGCAACACACACACACACACACACACACACACACACACACACACACACACACACACACACACACACACACACACACACACACACACACACACACACACACACACACACACACACACACACACGCTGGTGTAATAAATAAATACTGATCAGTCGAGGGAGAAAGGGTGGGTGGGTAGGGAGGGTGGGTGTTTTGGAGCTTAACGCCCTTTTCCACCACATAATGAGGATATCAAAGACAGGGCGACGAGAAAAAAACGCCAGAAAAATATTGGGCCATAGCCAGGGTTCGAACTCACGACCCGAGCATTGAGAGTCCAGCGCTCTACCACTCGGCTATCCCGGCCGCCCCTCATTCTGGGAGTTTATGGCCTTGGCATAGCTAGATTTATCTTAATTTTGTCAAATAATGGATAAACAATGAACCAGTTTTGAGCGCAGGGTCGGCTGTCGTACAGCTTTAGCTTTACCGAGATGCAATAGTGTGTAAAACAAACAAATAACCCAACGAACGAACAAATAAAGTATTAGGCAGACTTAGTATGACTTCGTAAGGAGGACTTCGCTGAGCAGCGTAACCCATTTACATGTAAATTAGGCTCACGTGGCAGAGGCCGCGAGCTGCTAACGCGCTGCGATTGGCTAATGGCACCCGTAACGTGCCTAATTTACATGCAAATGGGTTACGCTGCTCAACGAAGTCCTCCATACGAAATCCTACTAAATCTGCCTAATGTTTCAACAACAACAACAACAACAACAACAAAGGAAAGGGTAGGTGGGCGGGTGTGTAGGACGACGGAGCACAATTTCTGACACAGAAAACAGAAATTGTGCTCCGTCGTCAAAGAGTTAAAAGCAAAAATTGCGAATGTAATTGAAATATTCAGATCACTAGGATCCACTATCATGCAATCTGCAGCGTTCTCGGACCTCGCGGTTAATGCCCACGTTTTGTGTAATAGTGGCTTGAAGTGGCTCCTACTGGTGTGTAGTGCCCAGTAGTGGCTTGCTCTTTTTAACAAACCGTATCGTGTAGTGGAAGGGGGGGGGGGGGAGATAAGTGCGATATCAAAGACGGCCAAAAGAGGAAAAAGCCAGCATACAGTTTTGGCTCCAAGCCAAGATTCGAACTCATGACCGAGAACTGAAAGCCCAGTGCTCTGCCGCTCAACCGCCCCGGCTCCACAAATAAGGCAAAAGATAAACTAACAAATAAGTAGGTGGCCCGGCCCCCGTAGCGTAGTGGCTAGCACTTCGGACCATGGACCGGGAAAATTCGAGTCCCTAAGTCGGCTCCTACCCAGAGCGGGTGTGCTGTGGGCCCAATTGGGAGGCTGTTGCCACACAGCCGAGACTCGCCCACTTCACAGGTGCGACTTTCGGGGTGCTTCCCTTGGTATGACACATCTGGTGATGTGGATGATTACACGGCCGGCACCGCAGATGCCGTAGTTCCCGGGTCTTGTTAATGCCGGGATATTTATGGCAGGAAGCGTGGAATGCGGCCCTGTCCCGCAGTTCCAAACCACACGGACCTCCATAGCATCATCATACCATCATCCTCATGTCCATCATCATGCATAATAAAAATAATATTGCCTCAGGTTCCGATCCAACAGTAGATTCCACCCGTGACCTGGAAAGAATACCATTGGAGCTGGCGAAGAGATGGGGCAGCAAAGCACACACACACACACAAAAAAAGAAACAAAACAAAAAACAAAAAGTAGGTGAATGAACAAGACGATAAAAAGAAAGAAAGGGAAATATTTACAAAAAAAATAATAATGATAATACAGAGCAAATCACAACGCACCACTTTTGACATGAGCTTTTGTTTTCCTTCGCGATCCACCGCGGGACACTGTACGGTGACGGGGATCCCCACTGGCTCTGGAGCGGCCACAACATTCTCCTTCTTCTCCTCCGACCTTGTACTCTGACTTCTACTGGCCGCAAACATTTCGACCTCATCTTCAGACGCTCCCAAGTCAAAGTAGGTCTGTCTCCTGATTCTGAGCGGTTTTTGAGAGGAGTCCGATGACTCGGAGGGTGGGGTCTCGCTGGCAATCAAGTGCGACAACTCGATGTCGGTGAGCGGAGGGGTTGTGGGCCTGTATCTCGCCGGTTTCATGACGTAGGCCTTCTCTTCATGCTTCTCGTACTCTTCCTTGGTTAGCTCCACTCGGACAGGGGCCTGAATCTTCATGGACATTCGGCGTCCGTAGTTCAGCCCCCTGCAAAGCGTTTTGGCACAAGACATCTTTATTTTATCATATTTAACACAATACAATACGTCCACACACACACACACACACACACACACACACACACACACACACGATCAGCAAGGTGATGTGACAACAGCTATTGGTTGAGGGCGGTAAAGAGGTGGGTTTTCAGATTTTGCTTGAAGCGTGGTTTTGTGTCTGAAAATCATTCTGATTGATGCTGCGAGATCATTCCAACAAGTCGGATAATGGTATGAAACAAACCGGCTACGCTGACCAGAGATCTTTATTCTGGCATGAGGGATACGGAGTTTCCGAGTCAATGTCAGCGGCTTAGGGCCCTTGCACACTGGCGTCACGCGACATTGTCGCGCCACGCGTGCGGCAAATTTTGTCGCGCGTCTACGTCACGTTGTGCAACCCCTTGAAGCGCGGAGCGACAGACGTAGCACGATTGAAAAATTAGGAAAAAATAGGAAATGTTCTATTCGGCGCGCTCGACGCGCGCGTGTAGCGTGATTTCAGCCAATCAGAAGAGAGCACAAGGGCTAGCACTCGCCATCCTCTGCTCTTCCAAGATGGCGGAATTGCGCGAAGACGAAATGTTTCGCCTCATCGACCTGTATCGTGAACAGGAAAACCTCCACAATTTTCAGCTCGATTCATATCACAATCGACGGGTATGCCGTTTTGTTGTGTCACTCTCCGCTGACTCACACTACGGTAAATACATAAATGGAGCAGAAGCACTCGTGGCGAGATCTCCGAAAGCAGCACGCGCGCGATTCTGACTCCACGTGTGAGAGCCCCACCGTGTGTGCAGCACGCAAAGCGCGACAAGCGTGCGTGCGTGCGATGTAGCACCGACGCTAGTGTGCACCGGCCCTTAGAGGGAGTGTAAAGTTGAAGCAAAAAAGACAGATACGGAGGACAGGAGGAGGAGGTTCTACCCCCTTCCCAACTGGAGCCGATTTTGAGCAAATGCCTGTATAGGCTGTCCGTAACTTACTTTTGTCGTGTCATGACCCAGTCAGATGTCGCATCCACCGCCTTGATGTTGTAGTCGTCCTGAAACGTGAACGCTGACGCGTTCGTCACAAGTGTGCGGCCTTGGACGTTGATGGGGAACACGTGCAGCATCCACGGTCTACACGCAATCATCATCATCATCATCATCATCGATCGTCGTCGTCGTCGTCGTCATCATCATCATCATCATCATCATCATCATCATCATCATCATCATCATCATCACCTAACTTAGAGTCCTAACATCGCGATCAAAATTGGTGGCTGTACTGAAGGGAACCCCGGGCTCGTTCTGACCGGGAAGAAGATTTCATCAAGTCGGAGCTCAGCGTTCTTTTCCACCACGTATCGCCAGACAGGGAGACCAGAAAACATAATTTTAAGAGTTCTCACATCCCGATCCAAATTCGTGGTTCTACTCGGGGGGGGGGGGGGGGGGGGGGGGGGTTCGAAAACGTTATGGTGGAAAAATTCTCGGAAAATCGGAGTTTAACGTCCTTTTCCACCACGTGTCGCCAAACAGGGAGACCAGAAAACACTTACAAGACAGATCACGTCCTCAGCCTTGGCTGTACTCAGGCGTGGGCGGGGGGGGGGGGGGGGGGGGGCGGAAACAATCTAGTGGGAAATAATATCGGAAAATCGGAGTTTCACGTCCTTTTCCACCAGGTATTACCAAAAAGGGAGATCAGAGAGCACTTACTACACATACTATCAGCCCCGGACAAAGTGGGGGGGGGGGTGTTTGGGGGTTTAACGTCCTTTTCCACCACATAGGGTGATACCAAAGACGGGGCAACGATGAAAAAGCCAGCACAAATATTTGGCCCCAGCCGGGATCGAACTCACGACCCGAGCATTAGAAGTCTAACGCTCTACCATTCGACCACCCCGGCTCCCCCCCCCCCCCCCCCCCGGACAAAGTCGGGTACATCCGTCGACTAGTAATAAATCAAAGAACAGAAGGAAAGAAACTTGACCTACTTTGTGCTCTTAGTAAATTCCTGACGACGCATCCTTCCTGCGAAGAACACGCAGACGATGACGAGAGCGATGAAGATAAACAGGA
>JACVVK020000023.1:475000-490000 GCA_018292915.2 Batillaria attramentaria
CACACACACACACACACACACACACACACACACACACACACACACACACACACACACACACACACACACACACACACACACACACACAATGCAAACCAGAACGGTCACCTGGTGTTAGGGGGCAGAAAACAGGTGGGTTTTGAGGTTTTTCTTGAACGTTTCAAGGGAGGGTGCTTGGTGGAGTGAATCAGGGAAGAGTTCAAATTTAAATTGAGACACAACGCTTACCAGAGTAGAAAACGATTGTGAATCCGCAATAGTTTTGCGGGTTTTCCGCGATGGAGAAGTAGAAGATGACTGTGGTTTTCCTTATCATGCGCAAATTTTCCTGCCCACACAAGTCCCACGTCGCCTCTGACTTGTTGGGGTTTCCCTCTGCAGGCGAAAGGAAACAAATTGACCATAGGGTCATGTTTGGTGTCGATTATTTGAGGTACCCTGCTTGGCGAGTGTGCTAGTATGTAGTGATTTTTGTTGTCATAAAAAAGCGTGATTTTCGTGATCTTTGTGTTATGTTGGTCAAGGTGCATGCCAGGCGGCCACAAAAAGAGGCAAGCTGCCAGTGAAGCTCAGTGGGACTTTTTGCACAGAGGTCGGACACAAGTGACGCAAGCGGATTAGTGTGAACTGGCTCTCTGGCCTTCAGAAACAGAAAGTAGACGTCCATTAGTCCAGTGAGGCCTGAGCGGAAAGGAGACATTCAATTTTTTTAAACCCCTGTCAGGTGCTTGCCATTGAATAGTCTGTTCATGGTAGTAATTGTTTCTAGATTGAAGCATTTTTAGGGATGACTATGATGCCTGAGGCTAATAGGGAATATATATACAGCCATTTTGAAGCCCTGTGTATTTGACTATTTGTGTCCTTCGACCTGCACGGAACATCACAATGATGTATCACAGGGCATGACGGAAGAATCATTTCTATCTTTCTTTCTTTCCTTCTTTATTTGTTTATACTCTAGGGTAGCTGGGGAATTCTGGTTGCTTCCCCCTGGGGGAAGGGGGGAGGGGGCGCGTCGCCATAGAACAGTGCCCCACCTCCACCCCCCAACCCGTATACTACTAACTCTATAGACTAAGACTGCCGGAAAAAAGTAAAAAAAAACACGGTTGGAAATCTTCTTCCGTGGCACATTCAAGTTCGTGCAGCACGGAGCAACAAAGCAAAACTGAAGCAAAGCGGAACCTGAACATATAATTATCTCACTGTTGAAAAGATATTTACGCGCGGGTAGATGGGTGCTTCAGGCGTTGATTCAAGCGGTGAAAACGTGTACCTGCCGCCATCAGTAAACAGTACAGTGCCCTTTCGTTGTCTCGAATTTCCCCACACCTATAATTTCAGTCTTTTGTGGACCTGTCTACACCGAATTCGTTCGGGATTTCTAACGGTTGTAATGTCACGGTAGGATCGTATAGTGGTCACATCTTTGATTCCAAGCCAAGTTGCCACCTAACCGACACACAGTTTAAATTCCCGCCGTCCCACAATGCTCCAAATGGCCTTTGTTCATGTAGGTGTCGGAATGAATCGGCGCTCGTACATTCTCGATCTTTGAAAATAAAAACCTGAGCTATTTTTATGTCATGCTCATCGCAAAGCCCATGTCACTACTAAACCATAGTCTGTTTGTCGAAAAAAAATGTAGGTTTTTGTCAAGTTGTTGTTTAAATATCTCTGACGTATGTAGTTTTGGTTTTACACGTACTATGTAGCCTACGTTGTAGTTTTTGCTCTGTACACTGACGGGGGAGTTCGCGTCAGTTATGTCAACGTCGAGTTTGTTTACCGCTACTAAGCCCTGTGTTCAGATGTACGGATATCACGGGAAACTGGCACACGCCGTACACAAACCTTTGCTTTGCTTTGATGGTAAGTGTATTTGTTGTAGAGATCGCGAAAAGCCACTGCATTTCGATGGAAATTTCTAGACCATCCCAGAACATGCTGGTGCAGTAACGTCAGTAGATTACGTAACCTTGGAAAGATTCCGTACTTGCCCCTGTTGCCAGTAAGTTGCGGAATGTTCTAGATCTGACCTGTTAGTATATAAGCAGCCCTGCAAAGCGTTCTGTGTTCTTCCTCTTTCATGAGTTTGTTCTTACGCATCTTCTGGAGTTCTATCCTGTTGTATCCCGTGTCTTCTCTGCGTGTGCGCCGAGAGAGCGACATACAGTAGCAGGAGAAAAATACAACACTATTGGACATGCACGCGTAAATTCAGATGTCACTACATATCGAACACTTTGGAAACTGTGCCAGGAGACGTCATGGAGGCCTCTTGATGGTTGAATTTTGTATTTTTTTACGTGGTCCAACGGTCACCCCGAGGTGGAGGCTTAAAGATCTAAGCTCCCAACAAAAAGATTTCCGAAGTGTGAACAAATTTTACAGAGTCGACCGTGCAGTCAACTCTGTCACAGTTGCAGAGTTTTCAGCGTCCCTGAAACCCCAATAAAAGCCAAGGGCAGCCTGATTTCACAGCTCAGTTTCCGTTTTGACACTGAGCAAGAAAGAACGTGCAGCACTCAACATCCGCTAGACACTCAGTGTCTGTAGCGATGTGTCTCGCTCACTGACCAAAAGCCAAATAATGTCACGGTAATTTCGTGCTCTGGTTTTATAAGGGCCCCCGAAGCGCTGAAAACTCTGCAACTGTGACAGAGTTGCCTGGATTATGCACAGTCGAAGAAGTCGCAGTTTTAAAAAACGCAATGTTTGCGGCTTTTCGTTGAGATTGCAGACCTTAAACGGTTAACTTACCGTCGTAGATAATGAGACGATCTCCTGTGCACTTTCCGTGGACTCTCGGAGACAGGCTGCTGACATTTATACGTAGGTACATCATCCGCTGACCCTCTCCTAGTTCAATTCTGGCCGTGAGAGTCGTAAAGCTGAGAACAGAACGAACATGACATTAAAAAAAAAAAAAAGATTCTCCATTTATATATAAGTAATTAAAGCTGTGAGCGCTACCTAGATCTAGGAGATGTGGGATAGTCTGAGACTATGTCAGGGACTTCGCGGTCAACATTTAGTGCGTGCGTGTGTGTGTGTGTGTGTGTGTGTGTGTGTGTGTGTGTGTGTGTGTGTGTGTGTGTGTGTGTGTGTGTGTGTGTGTGTGTGTGTGCGTGCGTGCGTGCGTGCGTGCGTGTGTGTGTGTGTGTGCGCGCGCGCGCGCGTGTGTGTGCCTGTGTACTTTGGGTAAGGCCAGGGATAGTGAGGTGTGGACACAAGTTGAAGGTCCCTGTTTGATCTCTTTATCACCGTCATTCCCTCGGTCGGCCGCACTAAACCTGTAAAGAGAAGAGCTCACTGTGTACGGGTGTTGAATTACAACGGGCATTCGTTAACAAATACAACTTTTAATATTCTCGTGGCATTCTAGCTTGCTGTTCACCCATGTAGTTCCAGAGTCTTACATAACCATTAGTAGTCTGAAATCTTGCGAATATCCGTTTCGAATATGACAGTAGAGTGGAGTCCATTTATCGTAAATTATTGACGTTGTTGTTAATTATTTTATTTCAGATGAATGTGGTCATGCACCCGATAAAGATATCCTCTTTCTACCAAACAGAAATAACGTTACTCAAAACGCTTTGTATAGATTTGTTTGTTTGTTTTTTTGTTTCTTGGGTTGTTGTTTGTTTGGTTTTTTGTTGTTGTTGTTGTTGGTTTTTTGTTTTTGTTTTTTGAGGGAGGGGCACCCTTTTGGTTTGCTGATTGTTGTTTTTCTCCGAGTTTGTTGTTGTTGTTGTTGTGGTTGTTGTTGTGGTTTTCCCACAACCACCAATGAACAGGAAGAATAAATGACAGGCCATCACAAACACAGGTCGCGTTGCCATGGTGACGTCAGAGCACCGCCTCCCACGCTTTGTCTGTTGTGTGTCTGTCGTCATCATGGCATCGTCAGAATCCGCCCTCGAAGGTTGTGTGCTTGTCGCCATGGTGACGACCGAACCCTGCGTCGAGGGCTGTGTGACCGTCACCAAGGAGGCGCTAGAAGGTCAAAATGACATTAACAAAATACTATAATATAAACACATCTTGCTTTGCTTTGCTGTGTTTTGACATCGTAGTTGTTTTTTCTCACAAGCTGTAAAACTCTCGTTGTGTTATGCCATTATGACCAGGGAGAAATTGCATGTGAGAGAGAGACTTTGACTTTGACTTTGATGCTTTATTTAACAACGGTATAAGATGTTCGTTACAATAACCATTTTTTCAAACTTGCCGTTGAACACTAAACTACGAGTTACGTACAACGTAATGGTATTATAAAAGCACAAGATAATTAAAAAGAATTTAAAAAAAACAAAGCAAAAAAAAAAAAAAAACATAACCAACCAACCAAACAAACATTTTTAAAAAATGAGCAAAACAATCAAGCTATGAGATATAGGATTAATTGAAAACAACAATAGACAACAGCAACAGCAAGAACATAATTAGCAATGACACCAAAACCACAACGAAGTCAACCAAAGGGTCGTTTGGCTCCTGTGCGCGGACATGGCAACATTTTCATTAGGTGTGGTGAAGAATGCTTACAAAAAAGATAACAGACCCTTGAAGAGCTCCTCTTTAAAATCTGCGAGCGTTGCCCTTGCTGTGATATTACGTGGAAATGAATTCCACAATGTTGCCCCCGAGAAAGACAGGTTGGAGAGAGAGAGAGAGAGAGAGAGAGAGAGAGAAAGAGAGAGAGAGAGAGAGAGAGCCGGTAGGGGAAGGGGGGGGGGGGCAGCTGAAACACAAGAACTACAAATATGAATATACACATCGGGAAAAAGACAGATCAAAAGCAGTAACTGTTTCAGCGAAAGAAACTTACTTGAAATTGTTCTCTCACCACAGAAAACTGTCAAACACGCATACTGCTAAAACATAGCTCAGCCTTTTGAAAACCACGTCCTTGCTGTCAAAATTTTGTCAACGTCAGAAAACGCGACGTATCCTGGCTACGTTATCTACAATGTCGTAATATCTGTAAGTAGAATAACATGTTATCGATTAGGAGACTTACACAACATCGATTGTAACTGGTGGTTGTGCTACTGTAATGTCTATGATATACTAATCAACGAGTGTATTGTATTTAGCTTGAGGCAGCTGTGTAGGTCTGGGCAGTTTAGTGTGGTAGTGTGCTCATTAAGGCCTCTATATGTTTGCGACGCTGCTGATATTGAAAACTGTAACTTTCGAAGCTCTGATTTTTGTTTAAAACTACTTTATTATCCCTTTCGGGAAATTCGGGATGCTTCCCCCGGGGCAAGCGCGTCGCCGCGGTACAGCGCCACCCAATACCTATCCTATATATATATATATATATATTTTTTTTTTTTACAATTTTGCTGGGGGAGGAAAGCCGGATAACCCGGAGAGAAACCCCCGATGAGCAGCCCGGCAGCCATGATAAACCGGTATCACATATCACAAGCTCGACCTGGGCTCGAACCCACGCTTCATCGCCATGACATTGGTGACGGCCGTTCAGTAGCGCAGTGGCTAAGTCCGACAGCGCTACCTGTTAGACCACCGCTCACCAGATAGAAGGTTGTTTCTTTGACCATGGTGACCATGGCGACCGTTTTCGTGATTTTGTGGCTTCTGATAGCAGAGAATTCCGAGTTTCCTTGAGCCTACGGTCCGTTCCTAAACAGACTGGGATGTGACAAATCTTCAAACATTAATCCGGCTCTTAACTGGGCACCGCGGAGCGCCACAGTGCTGTCCACAGTTGTGACACAGTTGTGAATTTAAGGGTTTGCGCCGCTGTGGCGTCATCACAGCAACCTGGATTTCAAAGAGCCACAACTGTGACTGTGGTTTCCACAACAGATTCTGATTGGCTGTACTACGTCACTCTGCGCGCAAACATGGTGGACAGTGCATCTTCAATCCGCGGTTTGTCACCGAGCACAGCTGTGTTCAGTTTTGTAGTTTGTAGACACACCGAGCGCAACGGCTGCGATGTGCACATGTGTGTTTCGCGCGCTGTGCCTGTTAAGAGCAGGCTTTAGCCACGAATCAGCGCCGTCTAGCTGGTGCTCAGTCCGCAACCAAACAATGTCGTCTGCCGGGCTCAGTACACGGTACAAGTGTGTACACTGACGCCGACCAGAGTCACAACAATGCTTTCAGATGCTATACTGTGACCCAGGTCAGTGATTTTGATGGACGGATTAAGCACATTCGGTTAAAACCACTTCTAGCCTCAAGCTGCATTGAACGGGGCACATTCAGCCTCAAGCTGTTTTGACCCGGGGCATTTTTGGCTTCAAACTGCATTGACCCGGGCCACTTCCAGCCTCAAGCTGCTTAGACCCGTCGTTTGGGCGTCACAGAGGGACTCTGTGTGTGTGTGTGTGTGTGTGTGTGTGTGTGTGTGTGTGTGTGTGAGAGAGAGAGAGAGAGAGAGAGAGAGAGAGAGAGAGCCTGTTGTTGTAAAATTAATTACTTTGTTACAGATCTGCCTGGCAGTGTTAAGCCTGCTCTTAACTGGGCACAGCGCGCGAAACACACATGTGCACATCACAGTCGTTGCGCTCGGTGTGTCTACTAACTACAAAAGTGAACGCAGCTGTGCTCGGTGACAAACCGATTGACACTGTCCGCCATGTTTGCGCGCTGAGTGACGTAGTACTGTACAGCCAGTCAGAATCTGTTGTGGAAACCACAGTCACAGTTGTGGCTACTTGAAATCCAGGTTGCTGTGATGACGCCACAGAGGCGGAAACCCCCAAAATCACAACTGTGGACAGCACTGCAATCTCTTTGGCATTTCAAGACATTACATAAACCAAATACAATAACTTATCATTGATACACAGTACCGGCATCATCGTACACACACACACACACACACACACACACACACACACACACACACATTAGCCGGTTCGGCCTACAATTAATTTACAATGAATATTGTAACTGTAGCGGTAGTTCAGTGTCAGGCTGTCGCTGTGCTTAAAAAAAGAATCAGTGGGCCATTACTCCATTGAACGCAGCTGGTACGCCCTGTGCCGCGTACCCGTGACACAAGATCGAGATAAACACGTACCGATATATAACCCGTATCAGTCTGTGCACCAACACACATTCACACGTCCTACTACAGCTCGTGTCGTCTGCTGGGCTGTGGCCGTGCAGTCGGTTGTAAAGGAGCACCGGTTTCACCAGCTCGCCATTTTGATCAACCTACCCTGTCATCCACCATGTTGCTGCTGTTGTTAGAACACCTTCTCCTCGCCGCTTTCATCGCCGCTCTCGTCGGCGTGTATTTGAGCAAAGGCCGAGACGAGCTGCTTCGGGTGTTAGTGGTGGGAGTGAAGTCGATTCCGGGAATGGCCGGCGTGGTGAACATGGTGCTGAAGAGCGAGGCGAGTAACTTTATCAAACAGACTCCCATCGGTGGAGGAAGCGGGAAGCCTCCTCAGGTCACCATACCGGAGAAAGGTGGGAATAGTTGTTTGTTAGTTTATTTGTTTGGGGTTTGAAAGGGGGAGGGGGAGAGGATATGCGGTTGATTTGGAATTCAAGTGGTTGACAGACTTTTCCATCACGTAAGAATTGAGATCAGTCGGACGTAGCAAATAATAATAATTCTTTTCGAGTCAAACGAGAACTGAAATCGGGCTGTTAACTAGGTAGGCCTGACGATATTGTGACTGGTAATTACTGAGCTCATGAACTTCCAAGTGACTTGAGAACGATATCCGAAGTTTTTCCTAACTGAAAGTACGCTCTTTCAAACCAACCCCCTCCCCCTCCCCCCTTCCCCCCCAAAAACAAAACAAAACAAAACCACCACCAACAACAACAACACAACAACAAAAAACAAAAGAAACAACAACAATCCCCCCCCCCCCCCCCCCGTAAAACCAAAAACAATCAAAACAGAAAAAAACAACAAACAACAACAAAATAAAACAAAAATATAAAAAGACTCCCCCTCCCCCCGAAACTGAAAGCATTTTGATTTTTTTAATGAAAACTTCTCTCCAGTCACATCCAGTTGGTAGCTAGAAACAAATGTGTCAAATTGAGATCAGGCTGTGAGACACGGTATCTCATCGAAGGGCAGCAACTGACATAGTTACAATATGGTCCGTGTGATGTCTCTGTACTGATATCACCAACCTGTATCTTGACCTTAACAGTATTCTCCACGATAGGAAAGCTCAATGTTCGCGAACTCATCTGAAAAATGTCTTTGTCATCCGTATCTTGCAAGCTATTTTTTTTAAAATTATTATTTCTTTCATTCCCCACCGACGCATTTTCAACTGTGTGTGATTGAAAACATTGAGAAAGTTCTAGCAACTCTACAGTTTTTTTTCTGGGTAGGCAGCAAACCTAGACTCAGGCTACAAATAGAACAAGGTCACGTGCCTGCACTTGACCTAGGCCACTGATGTTATCCTGATGTCATGATTCATCTTACATTTGCATAAGGGTAGACATTTCACACATTGGGACACTTTTCTATAATGATGCGATCAGTCTCCCAAATGCCCTAGCGCTTTCCGTTTTTAATTTTTCGCCATTGTGATTGCTTTTTCGTTAATCCTCTCTCTCTCTCTCTCTCTCTCTCTGTTGGTCTGTCTATCTATCTGTCTGTCTGTCTGTCTCTCTCTCTGTGTCTCTGGGGAGCCGGGGTGGCCGAATGGTAGAGCGTTGGACTTCCAATGCTCGGGTCGTGATTTCGAATCCCGGTTTGGGCCAAATATTTGTGCTGGCTTTTTCATCGTTGCCCCGTCTTTGATATCACCCGTATGTGGTGGAAAAGACGTTAAACCCCCAAACACCCACCCACCCTCTCTCTCTTTCTCTCAAATAATACAAATAATAATAAGAAGAAGAAGAAACAACTTAAAAACCTGGCAGTTGAAACAAGGCCCTGGGCATCACTGACGTCACATATACTTACTTCCCTTAGGACCTCCGTTTCTCTTTTGCTTCTTTCTTTGACGTTTTACTCCTGAGTGACGTCATTGACATGATTTCAGGCATGTCGAGCGATGAGTTACGTCAGAAGCTGCGTGAGTTCAAAGAGAAGGAGCTGGATCACGAGAAGGGACAGATCTTCGCCTACACATACACGCTCAGCGATGACCACTACAACCTGCAGAAAGACGTCTTTGACATGTTTACCGGTCAGTATTTGAAATCCCTATAGTGATACTGCTGCTGCTACTACTGCTACTACATGTACTACCACTACTGCTACTACTTCTACTACTACTACTGCGTTAAGCTCTAACTAACTAACTAACTAACTACTAACTAACTAACTAACTAACTAACTAACTAACTAACTACTATTTTTACTGCTACTACGACTGCGTTAAGCCCTAACTAACTAACTACTAGTACTACTCTTACTGCGTTAAATAAACCCTAACTAAGTAACTAACTAACTAAGTAACTAACTGAGTAAATAACTACTACTACTACAAGTAAAAATGCTGCTGCTGCTGCTGTTGCTGCTGCTGCTGCTGCTACTACTACTACTACTACTACTACTACTACTACTACTACTACTACTACTACTACTAAAAATACTACTATCACTACTACTACTACTGCCACTGCCCGGTTCGATTCCCTGGTGGGCAGCAATTTGGATGGATTTTTTCCTTTCCAAATCAAGTCCAAATCACACTCAGACTTGTTTACGGTGCCTGTTCCGCCCTCGTGTACACACGCACGCACAATTAGTAGAGTAGGCTGTGGCCGGTGGCGTGAACCCCCCCCCCCCCCCCCCCCAAAAAAAAAAAAAAAAAACAAAAACACACAGAAATTTTGTAGCACGCACAGATAATGTGCATAACCTTTTTTAGTGTTTGTAGATTGATTCATTTTTTAGGGGTGACTGTGATGCCTGAGGCTAATAGGGAATATACACGCATTTTGAGACCTCGTGCAATTGAATGTGTTCTTTGGCCTGTGCGACAGAGAAGTTCGGAGCGTCAGAAGATCAGGAGAAGATCGTGCGGGAGTTCCATCTGGCCTTCCTGCACGAGAACGCCCTCAACCCCATGATCTACCCCTGCCTCAGGTACGTCACTACTGCTGTGGACAACGCTGTGAATCTCTTCTTCCAAATCTTTCCATGACTCTCTTTTCCAGGCGTCAGACCTCAAGTCATACGGACTATCCTCGACCTCTGTATGTTCGATGTACAAAGAAGTGAAACGTTTTTTTATCATTTAAACTGCAGTGGATAGATTATTTTATATTTGTTTACATCTTGGGTTTTTTTTTTTTTTTTTTTTTTTTTGGGGGGGGGGTCTTTTTTTTTTCAAACTTGCGGAGAAGGACCTCGATTAGCCGCGACATGGTCTGTCTTGCTTGCGCGGCGTAAAGAACTAACAAACTAACTAACTAACTAACTAACTAACTAACTAACTAACTAACTAACTAACTCCAGGCGTCAGTGAAGAATTCTGTTTCACTGATCTCAGTTCTTCACCTTTGAACGTTTTAGGAGGCTGATGTCATTCTGTAACTTTCTCCGTCAGACAAATGGAGACGGAGGTGATCAGCATGACGGCGGCCATGTTGAACGGAGATGAGGACACCGTGGGCTTTCTCACTTCCGGTGGGACGGAGAGCATTCTGATGGCCGTCAAGACGTACAGGGACCGGGCGCACAAACTCTTCCCCCACATCAAGCACCCTGAGATAGTGAGCGTCGCTGTCTTTCTGTCTGCCCCGCCCCTCCAGTCCTCCCCCCCCCCCACACACTCACTCACTCTTCCAGGACTCTCTTCGTCTCTCAAATCTCTTTCTCTTAACAAACAAATAAAAGAATACAAAGAAACAACAATAAAAACAACAAACAAACAACAACAAAATCCCCTAAAACAACAAAAAACAACACCCCCCCCCCCCCAAACAAACAAACAAACAAAAAACAACATAAAAACAAACAAACAAAAAACCCAACACCAATCAAATCAAACAACAACAATGATAACAGCAACACACACACACACACACACACACACACACACACACACACACACACACACACACACACACACACACACACAAACCAACCAAAAAGCCTCAAACCAAAACCCGAAACAGACAACAGCAACAACTGACAACAAACAAAAACAGAGACGGAAATAAAAATAAACTCCCAACTCTCTCCGACAGGTGGCGCCACGTACACAACATCCGGTGATGGCGAAGGCGGCGCACTACTTTGGGCTGACCATCAAACACGTTCCTGTGGGACCCGACTACCGCGCTGACGTCAAGGAACTGGAGAAAGTCAGTATTCAAGTGACGCACTGCGTACACTTTGTAACGTACGGCGCATACGCAATAACGTACGGCGTATGCCCAAGACGTACGGCGTATGCCCGAGACGTACGCCGGGCGCACTAGTCAAACATAATAATGCATGATTATCCTAAGTAACTGGCCTGTCAGTTTAATATTGCAATAATTAACATGCTCATGCACAAGAGGCACGGCGCATTGTCAAATAATATAGATATGGCGCATGCACTGTTACAATTGGCTCATGCGGGCGGACACATCACTGTCCCTTCTAAAATTTGGGAGGAGTTAGCTGTCAATCACGTAGTCACGTGGTCTTGTTCCCTGCAGGCGATTGGTCCAAACACGGTGCTGCTAGGCTGCTCCGCCCCGCAGTTCTGTCACGGGATTGTGGACCCAGTAGAGGAGATTGGTGCCTTGGGTCTGAAATACGGACTTCCGGTCCACGTGGACGCATGCTTCGGGGGGTTCATGTTGCCATGGTAATACGTTTCCATAACACACACTGTGTATCCTGCACTTCTTCAAACGCTTTTCAGAAACCATAAGTGTTCAGCACTGAGTGAAACCAATAACTTGATAGTGGCTGCAAAACCCGTGACACAAACGTTGCTCGGGTTTCCAAGGCCAAGAATATACTGTGGAGGTGTGATGGATTACTGTGATCACTGTTATTTATGTGCAAGTGTGTCAGTGTTTTAAGGCGTGTTTTACATGAGAGTGCTTTATCTTACTGACTGTATTTCTGTTTCGTGATATCCACTACACCACAATTGCCCTTTTTATTTCGGAAAATAAAGATTTTATTGAATTGAATGAATACTTGTGACAATAAAGTGACGGTTATCTCTTCATAGGATAGAGAAACTTGGTTACCCTGTCCCCAAGTGGGACTTCCGGTGTGCGGGCGTGACGTCGATCTCTGCAGACGTTCACAAGTACGGCTACTGCGCAAAGGTAAACCATTTATATTGCGTCATCCTGCTTCGTAATTGGCCAGATCTCTGACCATCTTGCAATTTGTGTCATGTGTGCAAGTAATGAAGTAATGACGTCTGTGCTGGGCCGCTGACCACAATATCGCTGGCACTGTTTGTGGCTCTAGTCTCTCGTACACAGTCACGCGTGTCTCGGAATTTCACGCGCCGCGATAACTGGAAACGGGACTCGGGAATCACGAGAAAGCTCGTCACTCACGCAGACACTGACATTTTGGTTCTTGTGTATGGCTGATACGGCATGGGGCTTCATAGTATCCGTGGGAACCATAACAGGACAAATGCCGTGGCTGACCGTAAGAGTATCGGACATTCGTCCTCAGTATTGTGGCCAGTGCAGAAATCGGCGTTCCCTGTGATTTGAAAATACAAGGGTCCTTGGGACCCTCGCAGTCTCCATGTCTTTTAGGGCCTTTTTGTAAATTTTGAAGGTCTATGGTCTTTTGGTATCTAAAGTCTGAAAGTCATAACCATTTGTTGTTGTTGTTTACAAAAGTATTCTTGTAGGAGAGATGTATGTGCATTGTAGCGTGTCAGTCAGAGCGCGGAATTGGAAAGCTTCGCTTACCAAATAACGCATTGTGATTGGACAAAAAGTGCCCCAGATTGCTTAAGCCAGATTCTGGCTGTTAAGCACATGACTCAGCGGAAATGAGATGCTGCAAGTGTTCGCTGATAGTTACAGATCGCTTTTTGTTCATCGAGTTTCCGGGAGAGTGCTGGAAAAATACTGTTTGTCAACTGAAGACGAGACCAAAAACGTGCGTCCCGTGTGACGCGCTGTTCTCAAATCTGTGCGTCAATTTAAGAGTTTTGTGCGTACAGATACGCACACCTGTACGTAATCGGGAACACTGGAAATGATACGACATCCGCCCGCCTTTGTAAGAAAGTAATCTGACAGTGATGTCATAGAACGATGCTCGACACCGATATGGAGCCCTAATGGCGTAGTGGTGAACTGGGGAAGTCGTCAATGGTTAACCGAGCATGTACTGTGTACTGGTGATCTGGTGACTTGTCAACTTCTGCTTGGCGCTGTATTTCACGTGACAGGGGGCGAGCGCCATCGTGTACCGGAACTCGGAACTGCGCAAGTACCAGATCTTCACGTACGCAGAGTGGCCGGGGGGTCTGTATGGGTCTCCCTCCATGGCTGGTACCAGACCAGGTAAGAAAACAAAAATCAAGCCGGATGCATATAGGTCTCAGAACCGTATTCAAATGAGGCGGGTTTGGAGGGACTAAGAAAACAGGTATACATTTCTATATGACGACCATGCATGTGACATCGATGAATACTAATCAAATAACGACGACGACGACGACGACAAACGTGATGTGACGACGGCCATGGTGATGTTCCCCATAATCATGATAATGACAACGATGATACAGGGGCCAACATCGCCGCAGCCTGGGCCTCGCTGAAAGCTTTGGGAGAGGACGGGTTCATGGCCAAAGCACGTGAACTGATGGACATTACGGACACCCTCAAGGCCGGGGTGCAGAAAATTGACGTAAGTCCGTGCTGCTCGTGCAGGTCATCATGACACATGCACACATGAGAGAGAGAGAGAGAGAGAGAGAGAGAGGGGGGTGGTCGTGGTGGGTGTTCAGGGGCGCCGGAAGACGTTGGGGGGGGGGAGAGGGGGCAGAATCTCAGAGGGGGGGAAAGGCCAGAGCCAGTGAAAGGAAGGACGTTGCCCGGAGAAAAGTGAAAAGCGGGGGGGGGGGGGGGGGGGGGGGGGGGGGGGCGTCGTTCAGATGCTGATCAGACAAAAACCTTTACGAACCAGGGAGCCACTGAAAGGAAAGACGTTGCCCAAAGAAAGTGAAAAGTGGGGGGCGGGGGGGGGGGGGGATTATCAGACGCCTTTCTGCCAAGTCGTTTTGATATTTCATGCAACGGCTAAACTGAGTTCTCTGTTGGGTGGGATGAGGGAGAGAGCAGGAAAAGGGGTAGGGGGAGGTAGGGGAAGGGAGGGGGGGGGGCAGGACCATGGCTTTGCCCCCCCACCCTATTGCCATAGTCACCTGATTTTCCAGGGGGGGGGGGCAAAAAAGATACTCTTGCCCCCCCCCCCCCCTGCTTGGGTACAGGGGGGGGGGGCAGCTGCCCCCCCCCCCCCTGCCCCCCCGGTTCCGGCGCCCCTGGACTGTTTGAGGGTTTAACGTCCTCCTTCACCACATATGGGTGATATCAAAAACGAGAAAAATGCCAGCACAAATCAGTATTTGGCCCCAGCCGGGATTCGAACTCACGACCCGAGCATTGAACTCCAGCGCTCCACCTCACTGAGGGGAAGAGATAGAGGGAGATACGATTCTTGTCAAATTCAGTGTCTCATGAATAAGAACAGTTTCACATCCGAACCTAGTACGTGCAGAACGTAACTGTACTGGTAAATTTTAGGCCTACATAGTAATATTGATCGTTCTGACCATGTTTCTGTCTTGGCAGGGTCTGACGATCATTGGCACGCCACACATGACCTGCTTCGCCGTTGGCTCCAATGACCCGGAAGTGAATATTCTTGCCGTTGCTGACGTCATGGAAACGAAAGGTGGGCGACAGCCGGTTTGGTCAGACAGAAGCTCGGTGGTTGTGGTGATCGGCCATCATCGCACCTCACTCTTTTAACTCTTTCTATGCTGGGAGTTTCTTGGTTTTTTTTTTCACAGTAGCATACCA